>OY856414.1:627140803-627573303 GCA_963693085.1 Alisma plantago-aquatica | reverse complement strand
TTTTAGGCCATCATTAATGTCAGTACATATGGCATAAATTACATAGATGACAACTTTCTTGGAACTCAGAGGGGATTACTTAAAAATTGATTCTACAAATTCATTAGTCTAGTGTGATTCTGCAGATCGTGAGAGAGGAGATAAGTGCATGGACATGTACACGTTAACTATTGATTTTACAAATTCAGTTTGCTACTGCGAGTTTTTTCTTTGGCTGAAGATTAGTAGTTATGTCTGTGTACATATGGTCCAAAACTATGAGGCTTACAAGTACTTTGTTCCCTCTTGTTCCTTTTCTTCTACACGATTGTGTAGATTCACTGTATATAAAGAATTCTATATTTTTTATTTAGTAGAAACGAATGAAATGTTTTTGACAATATGTAAGCATAAGTGAGCATCCATATACTCAGAAGCAAAACTTATCTTAATATGTTACACTTTGTATATTAATTTTGATATTCATACTGTAATAGGCAAGAGCCAACTGTAATGTAAGTGGCAGTTTTGTAATATGTATAGTCAAATTGCAATAAGCAAGTGTCATATGTAATATAGACAGTCACATTGTAATAGGCAAGAGGCAACTGTAATGTAGGTGACAAATTTGTAATATGGGTACTCATATTGTAAAAAGCAAGTGTCATCTGTAATATGGACCGTCACATTGTAATAGGTAAGAACCAACTGTTATGTAGGTGACAATTTATAATATGGATAGTCATGTTATAATAAGCAAGTATGATTTGTAATATGGACAATCACATTGTAATAGGCAAGAGCCAACTGTAATGTAGGTGACAGTTTTGTAATATGAATAGTCATATTACAATTTTCAAGTGTCATATGTCATATGGATATTCAATTGTAATATACAAGAGTCAGTAATGTAGGTGACAATTTGTATTACATAATCTTCACATTTGTTACAATTTGCTCCTTCTTAATGCAATTTCTCTTTGTACGTTGCAATATGTCACACTCTTTTTACATACTGTTCTTGCATACACAAAATCGATAAAATTATCATACTTTCATCATTGATTATGGAGTCTAGACTATAAAGTGTGATAATTTGTTAAAAGATTGTATCTACTTTATTTTTCATCATTATGAAGTGAGATGTAATTTTTATCTAACATTACAGTTTATCTTATGATATTACAAATTGTGTACTTCGTTTGCAATTTTCTCCTTTGTATTACAGTTTTGTTTTGTGTATTACATTATGTCATATGTCCTTGCATAATGTTCCTATATAAACACTACATATATATAAGTGTATGTACAAGTCTGCTGAATGTTCCTGCGTACACAAATCTTCATAGATGTAGTTACGTATTTGCATTATCAATTCAAAGTGCTCAATTTTAGTGATCTTCTTCCTACCAATCACCTTCACGCTCAACTTCTCTTCCACCTGGTTAGAATCCTGATTTCATCAAAGAGCCCAATCAGTTAACAATGCAGAGTTGTGAACGAGTCATAATTACAAGTAATTCCCCGTAACTTTTTCTGAAACATACTTCTACGTTGTAGAAACCACAGAATCTGAATTGTAAATAGGTTCTGCGGTGAATGTCAGGAAAGAATTATATATTGTCATTTACTATATACTAAAAGTTATACATTATGTATTCTACATTACGACGAACATCCTCCCGGAGCTTCCGTATCTCCTGCTGCTACTGCTGGAACTGCTGCTGAGCCGTGGCGGCCACCGTCTCCCGCCGTGAGGGACACCTCGCGGAGAGGTCCACCACCGAATGGTGTCCAGTGCTACCGGGGCTCCTAGACCCGCTGAACGACCCTGCAGTCCAGTTGTTATTGACCGCCGCGACGGCGACAATGGTGTTGAGGCCGCGATTGACCCTGCTCTACTCCGCGAACAACACCTGGATGACGGCACGGACGGGCAGGCGCTCGTTGCGTGTGGCATGGATGGAGGCTTCTGGGGACAACTTGCGTGTCTCCATGAGGCGGAAAAGCACCTTGCGGGCCATCTTGGAGGTCACGGGGTATGCCTTGAGGTAGATGTCGACTGCCCTGTACAACCCATCGTCATTGGACTTGGTGTGGGGCGGGAGTGCACTAGCAAGGGCCTCGAACTCTTGGATCCTAAGGTTGGCGTCGACGGCTGCCTCGACAAGGTACGAGTCGACAAGCTTGGCAACCTTGACAATGGCGGCCCCGCTCTTGACGGTCTTGTCAAGGGCGGCGAAGCGGCAAACGAACCATTCATCAGAAATAATACGTGAGGAAGACCAGCTTGCGAGCAACCCTGGAACACCCGGCGGCCCGGCGCATCGGCAGAGAAAGAACCCGGTAGCAGAAGTAGTAATTAAAATGAAAAATCAAAGATGTGGAGGCATGGGTAACCAAAGTCCAGTACCCGCGTGGGCAGCCAATATATTCCATATATATATATATATATATATATATATATATATATATATATATATATATATATATTCAGGCTAGAATACACTCAAGTAGTTTTTAATGATGCAATATTTTTTTTTAAATCTAATCTGTTGATCTTCTTAAACATCTTGTAAATAGCTCATATGCAAAATTTGAGCACATTTGGACAATTATAGGTCATGCTATAAAGATTGCAAAAATTATACATTTCAAATTAGTTTCGTGCGTCGATTTTGTTGTCCTTGGATTAGTGACTTACACTCATGCAAATGGGCTCAAAATTTGTATGTAGCCTAGTATGACGATGAAGATCAATGGTTTACATTTTGTAAAAAATAGTCTTAATATGGAAACACACTTGAGTGTATTCGTGCGATCTGTACACTCAAGTGTATTCTACCATGACTCTCTCTCTCTCTCTCTCTCTCTATATATATATATATATATATATATATATATATATATATGTATATATATAAACAAATGTGATGATCTTATATATCTCTATACATAAACAAACATTATAATTATAAAAAAGATAACATCTTATATATATATATATATATATATATATATATAAGATGCTATCTTTTTTATAATTACAATGTTTGTTTATATATAGAGATATATAAGATCATCACATCTCAATTTCCCCATACAATTAAGCTATATATATATATATATATATATATATATATAAAGCATTGATAATATAATGTAAAATTGAGAATGGTGGCATAATATATAGGGACCTGTTGTAAGTTATAGCCCTATACCAATATCATGAGCATTCTGTACTTAAGGATATCCATGTCAACGCACCAAAGTTTTCATTGACAATTAATAAATTGCAAGACTAACATTAATGGAAGCACTCTATGTGCACTGCAACCATATTCGTTTGTAATTTAAAACAAACACAACCACTGAAAAAGAGGCAAAAAATATGGAAATAAATAAGATAAACAACTAAGCAAGATGTACCTTTTATTAGAACTGATAAATAGAAGAGATTCAATTAAAAACGTCCATGAGACATCTCAGTAAAACAGCAAATAGCAATGGATTATCAAAATTGTAAATATTCATGTAAGTAGAATAATTATAATCTAATGAAAAGAGATCGAAATGAAAGCACCTAACTGATTAATGATACTGGCAGAGATAAAAAAGTGAAGCAAGGCTCAATTACCAGCAATCTAACGGCCATTGTCCTGTCATCTTCTTGCATAATGCATGTTACCTCATGCACCTCTGATCAACTCTTAATGCATTAGAAAATGTCAGTCGCTGCTACGAATGAAGTAAGATTTCGTCATTGAGCAATGGTTCACATTTCAAGAATCGTTGTACTGCAATAAGAATTGAGGTTGAGGCTATCCCGATGTTTCAGGTCAGTGTCTGAAACCGGATGAAACCTATGCCGTGAGACATTCTTCACAGTACGTCGTGTTTAGGACAGAAAGTCTCAGACAACAGATTTCAATCTATCATCCCAAAGGAATATGTTATTGTGACCAATATTTATCACGGTGATGTCATTGCCAGCGTGCTTTCATTTAGACATAAATATTATTACCACCGTGTACATAGGAATATATTATCACGGTGTCCATAATGTGCGTAGTCGCCTGAAGCAAGACGGAGAGAATTGCGTCTATTGAATCGTAGGAAAATCTACTACGTCGCATTGGTTGGAGTATGACAGTGTGTCGTGTATTTCCACCATAAATGACGCGCGTCTTGTTGAATACTATATGTGCAGCAATTTCTATCAATCGGAAGAAAAATACTGCGTCCCAGATGTAGTTGCCACAGTTAGGAAGTAGAAAATAATCTACAATGTATGGTCAACACTGTCTAACGGATAGAGAGGAAACCAATTAAATAGAGAGGAAACCAATTAAAGTGTACGAGATCGTCTGTATATGAAGTAGACGCCTCCCTTATTGCAGAGTCTAAAAGAATAAGGCTATGATCTAAACAGGACCGAGTATCTGATTAGCGTAGTATAGTACCACCGGTCACGCTCATCATGCAGTTTTTCTTGCAAAACTTGAAATTCTTGTGCAGTCCACGTCGTTGATGACAAAGAGGCTTAGGCTTATTAACATCCCCAGTCCATGGAGCCGTGGAGGGACGCATCTGCAGCAGGTTTTCAGCAACATGACACGATGCCTTCATTGACATCGTATTTGGCACAAATAGCTTTTCTCATATACTCTTATCCCGACTCCGCCGCAGTGATACAGATGACGTTGTTGTTTGGATGCTTCGTTAACTGCAACATCAATGGCAGCCTCACTTTGGTGGTTAGAGCAATTGTCTGTGTAAGAGTTGGCGTAAGGAGCACGCTGGAAAATTATCTAGTCATACAAGGACTCTTTTAGGCAGGAAAACCCATAGCACATGAACTCTGTAGATAATGATACATATTTATTTATTAATGCACTACAGAGGCAAGTAGTTTATCGATGGTGTTTTGCAACACCATAATAACACTATTATAGTTAATTAAAAGTCACATGGATAAAACTTGAGGACGGAGACGAGTATGGTATAATAGTAGATTTTACGTCTACAACTGAAGGTGGTGTTAGATCTGATTTTAAACAATACATGAGATGACGGTTCGGTAGTTAAATTTAGGAGATATGAATACTAAGATTACAACAGGAATTGTGATTGGCTTTCTTGTGTGTGACCTCATCACCAATCCATTGTTTTTAGTTTAAAAGGGCATTTGATATCTTCGCGTGTTTAATTCTTTTCATTCTTTCCTTCCAGTTCAGCATTATGTAGCTATAGTTCTTCTCCTAACAAGTTTTAGTAATACAATGTTCCAATTTAGTAACAATACTTCTTCATATGATACTTTTTCTAATAATCCTTTATGGAAGGGTGATAGTGGAAATGCCTTCTAAAGGACATAAGTTACTTGTAAATACCCCCCATCTCCATGCAATGTAAGTGATCAAGATAGGTTTTTGGCATTGCTACTATGTAGTCTTCATCAAGCTTCTTTTTCCATATATACTACAATGTATTCAGGGATTCATGAAACATGCTTGTAATGTATATCCTTCTATTATTCTATAAATTTTTATCTATTACCATAAAATAAAAAAAAAGAAGTTAAAATTGAAATATAAACTCTTTGTTAGTGATGTGTTGTATTCAAGCATTGTGATATGTAATGTCCTATATCATATCACTAATCTCCATGAACATTAATTGATGCATATATCATATAAAAGAAATTGAATTAGCATTGACCAATGTAGATAAAAAGTTATATTCATTGTAGTTATTTATAAATATCACTGCATAAGATTTCATAATGTAATTTGCCTTTCTTATTCCTCATTTACTCATTTAAAATCTATAATTTCAGTGTTCATATTCATTCAATTTTTGTGACAGTATGGGTCATAGTTGCATCAAACATTTATGTAGGAGTCAATAACGTCTATGATTAGTTCCTTCTTAAAAATAGTCAATTACACCATTCATTATTAATAATTTTATCAATATAGACAGTTAAAGTATCCCTTTTTACCTACAATGTTTGAACCTCATATTTAGAGCTCATAGGCTCATCCTAGAAAAGTGACGTTCAAATTTAATGTTTCTAGCATACAAACTTTTTGTAGTGACAAGTATTGCATTCCAGTGAATTGTCCTGTTAAGAAGTCATGACTACCTAAAAGAATGGGTCATGTGACACTCATGAGAACAATGCACAACGGGAGGAGTACATGTGTGGTGTAATATGGATGAAAATTTAGTAGTGATTTTAAATCATAGAAATGATTCATATAACTATGATGATATTCATTAACCATACATTCATTTTCTTAATCACTTCTATTTTGGTTCAATATGAATTATTTCTAACCATATTAACGAGATCTAGATTTTTACCTTAAGCATGGGGCCAAGTTTTAATTGAATTGGCCTTTCTCTAGAATGAAAATGGTCATTTTTTCTCATTTGAGTTTGCTGTTAGTTAGCTTTCAAATAGTGCTTATAAATCTTTAACTACACAATCCATCTATATTTGGGTTGTCTACAATATCTTTATTTTTGGTTCACTATATTATTATTTTCTCATCAACTATTTATAGATTTTCAAGAGATATGATTTGGGTAAAAAAATGGATTTCATTATGAATAATTGTGATGTTTTCTTTAAATGATGTTCTTCATATCTTGATGCTCTATACTTCAAGGGTATTTTTCTAAAAATTAAAACAACAACCATGTAATATATTAGTATATGCAACCACATTACCAATAATTCTTCATTTTATATCGCATCGACTAATTAGTGTAGAGACAAGTGAGGATGAAATTGCCACTACCATCAAATCCATATGAAATTCTAACAAATACCATACATGAACATAGATAAAACCAAGCTTAATATATATAATAATTGTCAAAATATAATTAGGAAGTAAGGAAAACTGTAGTGTTTTAGGTATATTTTATTGTATTCTTATTACAACATTGGCTCAAACTTCAAACTAAAAGATGTTTGGGAGAAGACCAAAAACTGAGTTCCATTGTAGATGGTGGCTCTGTAACATCCCTAACTATTTGGGAGACTCATCTATGGTTTGGTATTTGCAGTCAGATCCATATTTAGATAAGGATAATTGCTACTTCATCAATGTTACCGATTTCACACTCAAAGAACCATGAAAAATTAGTTGGACTTTATATCAGACTGCTGATTGTTCCCTCTGACTATGGAAAGCCAATGCACCTCAAAGATGCCTCTTCCATTCTTGTAGGGTATTTCATGGATGCCTTGTCATAAAGCTATTCCTAAAATCCAAAGGCTTCAATATGTCTACAAGATTGTAGCCTATGTGAAATAATGAAGAGAGCTATAAGCATATTACGTGGAGATTCTCTATTGTAAAGGACCTATGGATTATGGAGAGTGCTAGAATGGAGACAATCATCACAAATGCCATGGATTTTCTATCAATAAAGGGTAAAAAAGACAAGTTCCTTGCAGTTTCCATTATGCACTATGTGTGGTACATATGAAACCATGCCATTTTCAGTGGAAAAACAAACTACTTCTAGTGAAGCATGGAAATTTATTGTTCATGATTGTGATAGTCAACTTATGCATAGATAGTTTTCATTTTATTAAATCACTCTCCTACATATATATATTTACATTTCTTACAATAATGAAAGAATTCCCATGGTTAATAATAAAAAATACCTATTACAATATAAAATCTATAAGTTATACTTATAATATCTTTAAATGTTGTATATTATTACCTATATAAAAATAATGAAAAAATATATGATCATATATTTAATGATATATTACCATAAAATAGTATTCTACAATTGTAGTGACCTTGTAATATTTTATTTTATTTTGTTATCTGCCAATTATAAACATGAGTCACGTGCAAAGCACATGAATATACTAGTATGTAACCTAAAATGGAGCTAGAGAGCTTGATGCTCATGGTAAAATAATGTCTTGAAGATGTTGAGGTTAACCTCAAGTTCTTGAAGGTGACTATCACTATGTTGGTATGCACATGGATGTCAGCATTGACTATATCCAAGAAGGGCCTTCCAAGATGATGAAAATATTCTTGTCCTTTGTCTTCATATATAGAACAATGAAGTATGTCGAGAAAATTATTGTCGTCTCCTTGTAAAGCATCACAAGAACATTTGATTAGGAACTCCTCTCTACTAGTTGGTCATGGGTTGCATAGAGTGTATCTATGGGAACTAGTCCCTAAATCATATACTACCCAATTGTGTGAGGCTCACATGGTGGCATGGGGTGGAGTGGGGTGTAGGAGAATGGTTTTCATCTCTTATTACCCACTATCCAACTTCAAGAAGTTCTCTTTTCTAAGAGACATGAGAGAATAATACCAAGGTACTTAGATCATCCACCTAAGGCTAGTATAATAGCTGGGTAGATGTGTCAATAGATGAACTAGACAAGTTTCACAAGTGGATTTGGTATTTTTTCTTTGTTTTTCCTCAAAATTCTTATTTTCTCTATACCTGAAGTGGTATCGTACCATAATCACATAAGAAATATCTAGTAAAAAAAGCATTAAAAATTTGTAATCAATGAAATAGTGTAGTATAATAATATTCCTCAAAATATGGTATGACATTATAATATTATGTCCCTGAAACAGACCTAAAGAGGTATTTTCTACATATAGTCAACATTCTATTTTTATTATTGATTTTTCCATTTTCTTGATTATTATGTGAATGTATATTTGTATATGTTACTACTTTGTTTCCATCTTCTTAGGTTACTAGGCTCACAATATGACTTAATCTAGATATTTGGCTAGAAAACCCAAATGAAATATGATAGATAGTTTAAAAATACATTATTTAAATACCTCTAACAATTGGCGAAGGTGATGAAATACCAAGTTCAGCCAATGATAGTGTTATATTGGATATGTAAGACATCATATCCTCTTTTACTCCATAACCTATTGCTCATATAGTCTCAAATAACATAAGATTTAATACAATAATGTACAGATCCAACATAATGATTAACACAAATGCAATTATCAAAGTGTTAGGTGATGGTCACTAGTGGGTCAATGAGGAGAACAAGAGGATGAGTGAAATGATCAGTTGGGCTGAGTTTCATCAAGGTTTTCAAAGCCATTAAATTTCTTAGTTTGAACAATTGAGCCAAGGATCATGGTCTGTGAATGACTCCAAGGCAGGGTTTATTTCGGTGTCAAGGTTTTGTCGTCATATAGAAGAAATAGAGAAGGAGAGAATAAGGATACTTGCCAAGGGTGTGAATGTAACGTTGGCATGGACAATGTCATATTTAGAGATACAAGTAAATTTTTCTAACTTCATAGAGGTAGTGAGGATGACAGAGTGGACATCAGTGAACCTACACGATGCTAATGTGAGGAATGTATCAACTTAAGGACATTAGTCATTTAGTTACAAGAAGTAGATGTGAGAACCAGTTACACTAAACGAGATTACTCAAAACATAAAACACAATCAATAACTAATTAATCACATACCCAAAAATATGGGTAAATTAAAACAAATTTCAACATCAACACCCACTAAAAAACATTTGCATAAGAGCCCAAGATCTTTCTTGTATCCATATTATGCCAAGAATTTGATACAAATTGGTCTTTCACCTTAGCCACAAAATATATACACATGAGAATAATATTTGTATATGTCACACAAACAAGCATTAACATGCTAACAAAATTATGATTCGTTTGAAACACCATATACAAACTTTTCTAGCCTAGACCTTAGAGTACATGGATGAATCTAGGACACACTAGACATCTAATCAACTTTCTCAAAGATTCATTATTGTAGCTCCTCTTTGCTGCCACATGTTTTTTTTCATCACATCCAATTACCTAAAAAAATATGATGAACAACAAGGGTGAGACCCATATCCCAGCAAGAGATATAACATCCAACAACGCTTATTGATTATAACATTTTAAATATTTGATAACTAAGCAGTTGGAGTATTTAATAATCAATTTAACATATTGAATAGTTGAAGTATACTAAATAGATTTAGCAAATAATCTTAGCAATAAGTATGATCATTAATGCATATATAGGTAACAAATAAATCTATTTCTCTGGATAGATATCTACTCAAATATCATCAAATTGCATCTAATAACAATAATTATCATTAATCTGACTATCATCATATTCCATGATAACAGTACAAGCAATCTAGTAACATAAGCATCCCTGACATGATGATTATGTTTAGTAACATAACATGGCTATCAATATTGGCATCTCAAATAAAGGGAACCAGTTTATATCATAAGTAGAACTAACATCATAACACAATGAACTACATAGGCATGCTTAGTAGTTTAAGAATGTCTAATTACAAAGGTATGGCTAGCAATATTAAACAAGCTAGTAGCAGCATGTTAACCATCTGTGTCATTATATTTGACAACATAAGCATGTTTACAACATGAGCATAACAACAACATAAGAATATCGATTATCTCTTATTGTACTATACATGATCTCAGTGAAAAGAAAGCAAACAAGGGTTATCATCCAATATGAAGTGTTGTGTATAACCCTAAATAGATATGCTAGACGACTGTCTTACATCTTTTATTATGCCCTGGGGAATTTGAATCGTACCATCCAAACTCCAACCGACCCCTGTGAAGGGCTATTCGGTTCCGTACAAGATCTAGGAGTGCCAGTATCCTAAGATCTCTTCCCCTCAGTTAGTATGAGTAAAAAGGCAGTGACATATCAGTCAAAGCTACTACCACAATGACATATAGTCAAGTTGCTAACCACTAGTCCGCTCTTGGTACAGGTCACGACATTAGAAACCAGGGTATACAAAACCCTCTAATCCAAGGTACAACCGCAGTTGTCCTCAATCACATCAGATGTGTGAGGCATGCCCATATCCATCCTCCACAACCTATATTGTGGATGACAAGGATATATCCTCAACTTCCCACCCTCACATACTCAACAATATGCGCTCTGAGTATCCCTTAGGAATACTCATTTCACCATCCAGTAAGTTCTGGCACTAAATATGGCTCTACATCATAGTGTACTACATGATTAGAGTTGCACTTGATTAGTTATGCCAATTGGGTGGATTAAGGCTGCATCAAACAACTGGACATACAAACCCTACTTCACTTTTAGAAAGCATATAAATATCACAACTATTGAAAGATATAAAATGTGTGGAACATAATGTCTCATCTCATCATCACATGGTACTATTCACTTTCCATTCATGAGACCACACTAATCATCATACTATCACAAGACATAAATCCTTTCCACAATATCATAGGGTATCAACCCTTATCAACACAAGAGGATTACACCTCATTCAGGACTCAACCATGCCCAAAGGTCATTAAGACCATCATACTATCTCATGATATAAATCCTTTTTACAATATCACAGGGTATCAACCCTTATCAACACAAGAGGATTACACCTCATTCAGGGCTCAACCATGCCCAAAGGTCATTAAGACAATCATACTATTCCCTGCAAGATTATCATTATCTTTGCATGCCTTATAATAAGGCTCAACAACATCACTTACATATAATACACCTGATCAACACAATATTGCATTAATGAGCTAAGAGATATTCATAAATAATCATATCAGGGTTATATTAACATCAAGAACATTCCTTTATTACATTAACATGCAAGGAATCTAGATATTATTAACCCTCATCATATTCATATTACACATGTTTAGAATAATAAAGTATCAACCATGTGGCTATGATAACCACCAATTAACATATTAAGCTTATAATCATATTAAGGAGGTTATTCCACCATCATTCCAACATATAAGAATGTTAAACATGAATACTCATCTTTATCTATTTGCATTAGAGTTAAGTTCAACAAGATAAATTAAGTTAATGTTACTAATTAGCACTTATACCCAAACCCTAACTCACATCATCCCCATTTGATCATGGATGCATAAGGTGAATCATCACCATCACATTCCATATTATTATCAAGTATGAACACACACATAAATCAAGGTGTAACCATCATGTTATAGCATACTAGGGTTTCAACAATAGTAACAGAGTACTCCATGATTGTATAGTCATTCAAGGACTATTCATACCCAATTACCATCATTTAGTTATATTAAAGCTAGGTATAACAAGTTATACCTCATTAGGGTTACCCATTAATGCATTATGGTGATTATAAATCATAATCATACGAGGGCAAGGGTAACAATACAAGTTTAAGGCATTGAACCATCAAATTCTCATCATTAGAATCATAACATTATAGTACACACTTCACCCAAAACAATGAGAATATTGAGGCATCAACTTCTAACCATGAAATGTTGAAAAGGTAAAGCCATTGGTCGTTTACATAAGTAAACACCTTGAATGAATCATCTATAATGTTATTGAGTTGTTATGTATAAAAGTCACCATTTAATCCTAGACATCCTTTGATTAACAACAATAAGGGGTCAACAATTGAGAGAAGGGTAAAACCCACAATCGACTATTCATTTAAAAAAACCATCAATTGTCAACAAGTAGGATCCTTAAGTTGATCATATAAAGGAAACCATATAAATCACATTATCATGACCAAAATATTAAATTAGCCATCATTACACTTTGTTGGAGGAATAAACATTAGATCTTGACCATTAGGTCAAGTTCATATGTTAAAACCATCAATTACAGTATAGGTCCGACCATTGCATCAAGTGATCCAAGAAACCATTGGTCTAAGGCTTGATTGATGATACAACTATATGATTAACTCACCATAGGTTGTGGAGACCTGATCCATCATCATTAGTGACCATTAAGTCACCATAGATTTTTAGATCAACACTATATTCATTAATCAGCATCAAATATTAAGCTAATGTCATCATTGATTGATAACATCAATAGGGTACTTAATGGTTGATCATTAAACTTCTAATTGATCCAAAACCTGACATAAGGGGGTGACCATAGGTTGTCACCATCATCAGACACCTTTAATCCTGACCATCAGTTGTCATGAAGACTGCACCATAGGGTTGTTGCAATGATACCATCATCGGGTCATGGGTTTGTAGAAGAAATCAATTTAAAACCCTAAAATTGATCATTGGTTGATAGTGCTTAGCACCATAGGTTGTCAAACCAACCTGATCGAAGTCATATTATACCTTAGGAATAATGTAAAAATGATCACAGGTTCATCTAAAACTGAAATCAAAATAGGGAATATTATAAAATTTGAAATCCAAGTCAAGCATAGCTTTTTAGTGCATGGATCATCATTTAAAAGCAAGAACATGAGCTAGCAAACTTATGGTAAGTAATAAATGTGAAGTAAGTTATAAAACTTTCCTCTAATTAGAAGATAAACTCGCAAATAGAAGAAAACATGAGCTGGTAGGGTAGGAAATCCAAGCATAAGATGTGAACTCGTCCATCTAGCACCTTTCTTCATCAAATGAGCAAACCCTAAGCATAAGGAGCAACAAAAGGTAGGGTTTTAGAGCTTTAGAGAAATTTATACCATGGAACAACAAGGTTCAAACCTGGAGAAAGGTAGAAGGAAGGATAAAAAAGAAATAAATGGAGGAAATAAGGGGATTCTTACTCTTTTAGTTCACGATCACTAGAAGGAAGCTTTTCAAACCCTAAAAGGAAGTCAATTGCAACCCTAGATTCGTTTTCCAAGAAGATCCCCTCTTTCAACTTCCTAGGATAGGAAATTCACATAAGAAAAGAGGGAGAACGAGGTTCATAGAAGGAGGGAAGTGGTGAAGAGCAAATGGCTTGTTTGGGAGCTTAGGGATAAGTATATGAAACTTTAAGATAAAGAAAAAGAAAAAGTTGAAATTCTAGTATCTTTCCAAGTGTCCATGGCCTTAAACTATTAAGAATATACAATAACACACACAAAAAGCTCCCCCACCATCCATATAGACCTTCTTAGCTTTCCTTTGTCGAATTTCCAAGCCAATCAAATAATTCATTAGTTAATAGCTACTAAAGGTAGCTCATCCATGAAGGGGTAAACCCTAAAATACCCTTAGATAAAAGACCTTCAAACCAAGGTTTAAATAGGTGACCCATGGATTAAAAAGCTCAAGAATGATTAGAAAATATCCAAGGAACATAATGCAAGTGATAAATTGCAAATAAAACCTCTCAATTGGGTAAATTGTAGAAAAGTCGAAAATGTGCATAAAATTACATAACTTGCTCAAACAGTGTCCAAATTGGACCAAATTTGAAACTTAAGATTATCTTATGATTTAAAAACATATACAAGGTTAAATTAGTTTTATAAGAATTCAATTATGATAATTAATCTTGTTGAACACTTCAAACAAGGTTAGGGGTCTCACAGTAGAGGTTTTCTGCACGTGCACATCAGTATTAGTAGCAACAAACCTAGAAGAGATCAATAGTTTTTGAGCCATGGTCACAAGTACAATCCTAGTGTTGTCCCAGAAAGGGAAGAGGCTATTATTTTCTTCCATATGGGTCACACAGTTCTGGTATGATATCTATGATAGGGTTGTCTAGGCCACAATGTGATATAAGGACTTATTTCAATTGTGGATAGGTTGTATATGCCAAGTGGTATTTTCCACATAGGAACAAAGAAGTGATGCAATAATTGAGGTAGGGCCAGAAGGACTTGTAGTAGTAGTTTAGTGGTTGTGGTAGAGAACATGGTGGGACATCTTAGATAGGGTCTACTATACTAGAATGAAGAGGTCAAGGCTGACGAAGTCAATATGCAACAATTTGATTCTATTATATGAGTTAGTTGGAGGGAGTGGTCAGTTCCACAAGTCATGAAAGGTCATATTGAAAATGT
Organism: Alisma plantago-aquatica; assembly: GCA_963693085.1. Taxonomy (NCBI): domain Eukaryota; kingdom Viridiplantae; phylum Streptophyta; class Magnoliopsida; order Alismatales; family Alismataceae; genus Alisma; species Alisma plantago-aquatica. The sequence goes on along the minus strand of OY856414.1, from coordinate 627,558,425 downwards.
TCATCTAACTTATCTACATCTGCATATGTATCTATTTTGGTTGACTCGAGTGCAAAGCGGTCATTAATCACCATATAGTTGATAAATAGTTGTACATTTCTTATTTGTAGTAGAGTTGATCATCTCTTATATAAAACCCTTTATTTGGTTCTACCATTTTGTGGGAGGTCTTTCCATCCTATGTACTATTGTCAAGAAGTAGTATCTGAGTGTACCAAATGTCACTTGATATGTGTGGACTCCATCTGATCCTAGGGTCTATTATCTTGGATTAGTACAAGGTTGTTTGTGAGAATGGTTCCAAGGTAGCATAGTTTTGAGATGGTTATACCTCTTGGACTATCCAATGATATAGGAATATTCTCCCTTCATGTATGGTATCAACAATGATAGAATTAAAGTTGATGAGACAACGATGTTAAGATTTCTTAGAACATGTAGTACATACCAAGGTCTAGATTCTTATGATCCAAGATGTTCCCGTGGTGCCAAGAATTTATTCTCTTCATTTATGAGGTTTTCCACCCTATGAGAGATAGATTTTTTGATCAACCTAGTTCTAGATACACAACGTATAGCACAAACTCCTTATAGGATCGCTCCTACTAAGACAAAGGAGTTGAAGAAGAAGCTTCATGAGATGTTGGAGAAGGGTTTCATCCAACCGAGCATGTCTCCTATGGGTGATCTAGTATTGTTTGTAAAGAAGAAGGATGGTTCTATAAGCCTTTGCATAGACTACTAACTATTAAACACAGTCAAAGTGAGGAACATACATCTGTCTTGCTGAGGATAGACAACCTATTTGACCAGTTCAAGGATGCTATTGTGTTTTCCAAGATAGACTTGATATTATGGTATCATCAGATGAGGGTCATGGCATATGACATATCTAAGAATGCTTTTAGGTCTAGGTATGTTCAATATGACTTTGTGGAAACGTTATTTGGTCTAACCAATGCTCCAATAGAATTTATCGATCTACTAAATAGAGTTTTTAGGTTATATATTAGCCAATTTCTAGTATTTTCTATAGATGATATCTTGATCTACTATACAGATAGTCAACAACATGATCATTATCATCATCAAGTGTTGGAATTATTGAGATAGAAAAGCTTGTATGATAAGTTTATTTGGTGTGTTTTTTTAGACGAGGTATCCTTTCTTTGTCATGTAAGTGTTGGAGTGGACGTAGACTAAGAAATTGAGAAGGTTTAGAGTTTCCTAGGTATAGCTGATTAGTTACAGGAGCTTCATAGGGAACTTCAGTGCAATAACCTTACCTTGAATTAGATAACAAGGAAGGGTGAGCCTGTTGTTTTGGATGAGAAGTGTCAACATTCTTTTCAGTTGCTGAAGGAGAAGTTGAAAACTATCGAGTGTTGGTCTTTCTGAAGCTTAGGAAAGGCTACATCATTTTCTATGATGCCTTGAGAATGGGTTGGGACATGTGTTGATGTAAAACAACAATGTGGTTTCCTTTGCCTCTAGACAACTTAAGAAGTAGGAGTAGAACTACAGAACATGTGATCTAGAGTTAGCAGCCACTGTCATGGATTAGAATATTTGGAGGCACTACCTATATCAAGAGAAGTGTCAAATCTTCATGGATCAAAAGAATCTATGGTACATCTTTTGAAAGTAGGACTTGAATGTGAGGTAGAGATGAAGTACGGAGTTGACTAAGGAATATAATTGTACAATAGATTAGATCTATGAAATGTGACTATGGTGTCTAATATATTGATAAAAAAGTCATCACCATCTTCATCTATAGATAACATATAATTGTACTCTATGGCATATTACAAGAGTAACATTTTGGTGTAGATTTTGTAGAATAACATATTGTTGGAGGCCACATTGTTGGCAGGTTTGTTGGCACAATTATAGGTGAATCATGTTTTAATATAGCACATCAAAAATGCACAAAAGGGTGATATCATTATATAGAACATCATATCAGAATTTGGCGGTAGTAAGCATGATGGATTTCATGAGATATATGATGGGAAAATTTGCGTTCACTTCTAGGTGGTGGTTCTTGACATCAATTTTTAGAGGAAGATGGTACTTATGAAGGATCCTCAATGTACACAATGGTACCTGGAAGTATAAAGGTGTTTCCTAATCTCATGGGCATGTATTGGTCTCTAATTTGAAGTGTGATGTGGCTTAATTTATGGCCAAGTGTCTGATTTATCAGTGGGTTTGTCTGATTTATCAGCGAGTCAAGGTAGAGAAACAAAATGGTACATGAACATTGTAGTCTTTATCAATTCCATAGTTGAAGTGAGATCATGTGACCATGGAATTTGAGATTTGTCTTCCTATGACATCCAAGGAGGATCACCCCTAAAAGGTGATTTCTTTCATTACACACCAATCACAAGGAGAAGTCCTAGAGTTTAGCACTCTAACCACATTGTCAACTTGATGCAAGCACCAAGTCAACTGAGCACAAATATGTATCAATCCATGGGACTGTAAAAGAAAATGATCAAAATCCAAAACCAACTATGAGAACAAGAAAGGAAAATTTAGTTGATGAAGTTTGCTTATGCTAAGAATAGAAGTAAAATGCTGAATAAAATTTTTAACTAATCAAAATGGAAAGAACTGGGGGTCCGGAGGATCACCCCTAAAAACCAACTCTTTATTCAACAAATAACTCTTGAGTTCCAGAGATGAAATTAGGACCTTTTGGTTGCATGTCCTTATGGAGACACTCACAAGCGTAGGACTTCCTGCAAACCCGTTGAACCCAGCATTTACGGATCCTTGTCCAACTGTCCAACATGATACTATCCAAGATAATAACAAGAAACATGTGATTCTTGTCCCATCCCATGGACCAGGTGATCATGTCAGCATGGTTTATAATGAATATGAGATTAGAAGGGAAAAAATATGATAATATCAAGAAAGCTATTATAGTTTCATTCTTATGGGGATCCACAAGCATACACCCCATAATAGTATTGCATATCATCCAACAATAAAGAAGAAATACAGAGAAAACATTCTTTCAATGGAACATGAGAGATAATTGTATTGAATAGAAATGGGTCGCGAGGCTACTCCCCATGCCCCAAAAGAAATATACTCAAGCATAATGTAAAAATTACAAGAGATGCAAACTAAAATGAGATCTAGAATGGCACAAGATGTAGTCTACAACCTTAGACTCCATGCCATTTTTCTTTGGAATCCCCCTTCATTTTATAGGAGTAAAGGAGGTGGAAAAACCCTATAGGAATGGTTGGTGTAAGCGGCTTGATTTCCTCATCTTTGGTGTCGGTAGGTCAACTACAATTATCATTTGCTTCAGCCCGAAGCCACATTGCTGAAAACTTGACCGCATTGATGATTTTATTATTTCAAAATTCGAATGAGTCATTATTTAGATCATTTCCACTACGTAAAAACATATGGAATTGGCCCACTCTCCTAGCCAAAGGATTAAACATTTAGAACATTAATTGCTTTCTGAAAATGGAGGTATTTATTGAGTTGTCTTCTTTTAATATTTTCACCATGTGACTCTCATTGGTGTTGATTCCCAAAATGACAAGTCAATCCACTTGTAATGCCAGCCGAGTGATAGGAAATGTGTCCAAATGACATTTTTTATATAGAGCATATAATTTCATTTTCAACACTTACTTGTTCATTAAATTCCACCCTGGAATGCAAAGGTTATGATCTTTTTGGTGCAGGGTATATATATCAAGAAAGCTAGAAATTGTACAAAGATATTCCAAGAGTATTTAATTATTGGAGTGATTGGGCCATTTTACCAAAAAATACAAGAACATATAATGAAAACTCCTATTAAAAAGTTAAAATATAAACTAATACAATTAATTCTAAAACTAATAAAATAATCAACAAAACAATCCAAAAAAGATATCTAAAAGATGTAAATAAAATGGATAATTACAGATTTATGAAAATATCCCAAACTTGAACATTGCTCATCCTCAAGCAACATTGAATTAAAAACACTTCCACATAATAATTTTGGCCAATCATCCTCATTCACACAGAACCACATGATTCCTTCCTCCTTATATGGCTAAGAAACCTTGACTTCCTGGATTCACAAAAAATCAACTTTCATAACCCCTACTTTGAGATTATTTCACAACTTGGTTCCATTTCAAGACCTACAATAAAGCATATTTCATATTCCATTTGCATTTTGTACTTCCACATATTATTACGAGTCATTGTACAAGAAAAAGGCTCAAGAATTTAATGGGGTTATGTAGTTTCCCTGGATGTAAAAGTAGAGTGAAAGGAGGTATGGAAGGAAGCGGTCTCTACTCTATTCGATTAGAGATTTTTTTTATTTCTTTGTTTGTAGTTACAATGACTGCATGTTTTAGTGTTCTCTTTTGGCATCTTTTCTTGATGGTACACCCCTACTAAATTTATGAGGGGTATGGAAGATGTGAAAGAGGGAGGAGGAGGGCATGTTCCACCCCGAACTTGGCATTTGGCACATTTCCTTTTTTTCTTTTATGGATGGAGAGATATGTAGATGATGGAAGAAGTGTCAAAAGACTGTTCTTTGTTCAACTCATTTTTTGAATTTAAGTGCATTGACAGTATCATACACTGGGTCAATAAATTCTGAGTTAAGAAAAATCAAGAAAATTTTCAAGTTAGTCTATTACTCTAGATAAGAAAGCATTATTTTGAATCCTATCAGTCTTCTTCGACTTGCCATCTTTTCCAAGTAATGATGTTAATTTAGGTCCTAGGTGACATGATAATTTCTATCAATAACAAATTTTAGAATTTATTCTACAAAAGAAGTTGCATCATTCAAGGGGGTATATTGATAAACATACATATCATCATGGACAACTAGGTAAAGACTTGACTGTCTAGATAAGGGATAAAACTAAAGGAAATTATATTGAAAAAAATTTGAAGTTAAACTGCACAACATAATGGAAATTGCAAGAAACTCAAAGTAGAGTGGGTGGAATGAGGATGTACCACCCACCTCCACAATTGACTTAAAATTTTACTCGGCGTGAGAAAAACTTAAATCTATAGGATGGAACCTTGATAAGTGGGCTTCATAATGTACCCAATGATGGGGTGGTCGTGGAAGCACAAAGGGGCTTTCATATTCACTTTTTCCTTGTAGTCCCTCCAATAGGATCCACAGATCTTCCTTCAGTAGTGAAGTGTTGGTGATAAATTTGAATTGGGGAAATTGGTGGGAGCCTAGCGGGTAACACCTGTAGTGTTGGATGTATTGGATCATGTGGAGGATCTAGCTCTACCCCCCATCATATTGATCTACATATAGGAGAATTGTTGCTGATATGAAGGAAATAATTTCAATAAAATCTGCATTGTTAATATTTTGTGCTCCTAAAAAATCATGTAATCATCATTGTGGTGTAAATGATTAATGGGTTTCCTAGATATAGAATGTGGCTCAAGGTCCTTTATACAATATGTCCCCAAGGATTCAGGAGGAAGTAAAATGGGAATATCATCATTGCAAACAAAGAAAAGGGGCACATGGACCTCTTCCAGGGATGGTGTCTCCCCTTCTAGACTAGCCATGTGTGAAATGTGAATTAACTGTAATAGAGCATGAGGAATTGTTTCATCATTTTGGGGTTGATGGGTTGTTATCCAGAATAGATTTCATTAATGGGTATTGGTCATTGATAACATATGGATTATGTCAATGATGGGAGGTGACACAGATTTACCGTGCGTAGAAACGCAAGTGAACGCGTCGAGTAGTATAGGCCTTTGTGAGGCCCGAGTCGAACTCAGGGATACGTGCAATCGTCGGGGACTCCTACTAACTACTCACGATCAGCTAAGTCGATTAACAAGTTGAGAGTTGTTGTCGAAATTAAAAGAAAATAAAAACAAAACAAAACAAGCAATCGATTAAATGTTGGTTTAATCAATTAAAAAGGATATCTTTAGGATTGAGGTTTCACCCCGAGTTTTCATTGTATTAGATTTTATATAATGCCTCAATTTTATCTCTCTATCCGGGTTGTGGCCTGAAAACTGAATTTCCCACTGTCATGGTGCAATTCACTACCTAAGTCTAGGTCGGTTCCACCGTCGTAGTAACATATACCCTAAACTAGGTGCATTATTAACGATCTCTCAGTATCCACCATTAATTTTACACCACCTTGTTCAAGGGATTTGTCGATTAATGTGAATTCCGTCTCTTTTCAGCCGTTAATCCTTCTTTCAAAGTGATTAAGGGCATTAGGTTATTATTATGGTGATCAAGCATAACAATATATTGAGAAAACAAAATCATACCACGGATTTAGGAGATAAAATATGAATTACTATTATAAAATTGTCATACAATGAATTCCCAGGCTACTCCCGGTCCTAAAGACGAAGGGGATTAGCCCCGCATGTTCATCTCAAGAAAGTACATGGTAGAGATAGGGGAAATCATATGAAAAACATGAAATGAGAGGTGAAACCCCTGAACGGAGAAGAGCCGGTTGATCCTCCACGTAGAACACGTGCTCTCCCACCTTCCAGTGGTGGAATCCGTCTTCTTTAGTGTCTGGATCAACTGGTATGAGCTTCTGGCCTCCGTTCTCCTCTCTACTGCTCCTCGATACTCTGTGCAATGGATAATGAGCTCTCCTTCACGTCCGGGCGGCCGTCATTAGGTATATCTCCCTCATTAGGTCACTAATTAACCACGGTCGTCTGATTAAGATCATTCCAAAGCAAACGCATATCTTACGGTGTCGATACCATCGACGCGAGTCGATGGTACCGACTCAGTATGGTAGCGGCAACCCTTCTTTCCTTTCGTCTGAGCGCCTGATGTAATCTCGATACCATCGACGCGACTCGATGGTATCGACGAACTTGTAGCGACGGTTTTGTCGTTTTGCGTCGTTGTAGCCTCAGTGCGTCGATGGTATCGACTTGGTGTCGATACTATCGACTGCTTCCTTGCTAGCAACCTGATGGTAGCTCGATACCATCGACATCACTGTCGATAGTATTGACTCTTTGCTGATACTCGCGGATGGCAACCTGTGGTCCGGTCGATGGTATCGACTTCCGTCGATGGTATCGACGGAAGCATATACTTGTTTTCCCTGAAATTCAAACACGAAACCACATAAATTCACACAAATAATAATATGTTGACAATTAATGCTAAAAACGATGAAATAAAGGGAATTTGACATAAAATAGTAGCAAAGACTAAAGTGGATGAATTATGCAACATTAACCATAAAAATGACTAATAAAAGAATAAAACACATATCAAATAGGTCTATAAATGCGACTCAAAATCATCGCATCAAACTCCCCTAAGCTTGAATGTTGCTCTCCCTCGAGCAACTAATCCTTAGAATAGAATTGCTAATGTCAACTGAAGAACAACACACCACAACCAACATCCCATATGACTCCCACCGGACATTCACATACTGGCCCTCTCTAACCACGAAACGGTAATTACCCTGAAGGCGACAATAATCATCCATAAAAGAAATTGACCTCAAAACTGATGAACACTATCACATAAGGCAGTTAACATAATAAAACTCGCCGGTTCAGACTTGGTGCATCTTGTGATCTCCTATACTACGTTGCTCGCCCTAACTACCATCTATATGGAAGCAATTCTCCTGATATACCTTAGTAAGGAGAAATTCACGGTGGCCTACCAATCTGAGCAATGGGTGGATGAAGATGGGTGGTTCATGAAAGAAAGTGGAAGTATTACACAATTTCAACATTCATAAAACAAAAATGTCCTAAATGATGCAAATGCACATGAAAAATGCCCTAATGCCTAAAATTGGGTGGAATGATGCATGTACTAACCATCCATCTCAAAACGAAATGGACATCTAATTAAGCTACATCATGTACTCAATTATCTTGAAATGCGGGTGATATTATGTTCCTTTCTCCTTCTTAATCTTGTTGCTTGTACATAACTCTTCTCTTCTTTTTTTTCAACCCTTATATCCATAATTGATAATGAATATTTTATTGGGCTTATTTTTCTTCATACTCAGAAATTTGCACTATTTAGAAGGTATGGAACAATTTAATTCACCATTGGAGAAAAATTGAGATACATGATATACTTTATGCATGAAAATTATGAATGCAACTACAAGGCATGCACCTAAGGGTAATGTGCATGTATCACTATTCTAATTTTTTCTTTTTTTTATATGCAAAACATATGGAAATAAATTCAATGCAGGACCTATCTATATGCAATGCTATCAAAGAAGTTAAAACTGTAAAGTACTTCCAATTCTTGTGGTGGATTGTGAAACGTAAAGAGGTGGAAAGATCACAAGACTAGATGACTGAACCTTAGAAAGATATTATGTGTCCCTCCTTACTGACATGTGTAGTAGTTAAGAGGTTTCTCTCTCTTACATCCAATTAGAGTCTCATTCCCATTTGGTCAGTTTAGGCTCAAACAACCATTTCCGTCCACTTTCATGAATCATTAGGAGTACAGTTGTGAAATTTTGTTTTAAAGTTGACAAAACCAATCATTTTCGTAGGATATGTGCCCAAGGTTAAACAAGACAAGCTTTCCAAACACACAAAAATTTTAAATTTCCCTTGATTTTCCCATGCACAATTAATGAGATGACACAAACTTTATGACATCCACGATTACACTAGATAGCATGTGGATCCTACAAAAACTAAAATTGCAAGAAACAAATAACAAGAACAAAAATAATAAAGTTAAAAACTAAAAACAATAAAAGATAAAGTTGTTCCAACTACCCCCCTAAGCTTGAATTCGACTATGGCCTCATAGTCAAAAACAAACTTAAAGATTGGAACAGTGATACCGGATCACTCCTGTGGTGGTGGAGGCGGGTACTTCGGCGCCGTGGGGTCCCAAGACGGGTACTGCCCCTGGAATGTCAGATCGTACTGGGGCATCGGCGGAGGCTGTGGATACCCCCCAAAATAATTCTGGCTCCAGTAATGATCAAAGAACAACTATTGTTGCACCTCCATCCTGTGCAACCTATCATGGATGTTCTGTTGATTCTCGAAAAGAAGGCGCTCATTCTAAAAAATCGCCTACTGATTGACAAAGAGCCAGTTGGTAGTATCTTGAATATCGACATAGGTGGCTGTGTGGCTATGCTGGGTCTGCTGGATGTCTTGCAGCATCACGTACATGCCCTGCATAGAATAGGCATCCTCGCTTGGCTGCGAGGGCAGTGGTGGTGGTGGCGTAGGCTGTGACGATGAAGATGCACCCGGATGCATCTGAGGACGCTTCCGTGGTGCCACTCGTGCCCGAAGAGGTGTAAATGCCTCTTCTTCCTCCTCAGCCTCGTCGTCATTTTCGTCATTGCCACCGTCATTGCCGCCTTCTTCATTGGAGTCGGCGATGGCTATGATTGGCCACCGGAAGTGTTGCGCCCCTTCGATGTTGAAGACCGGATCAGGCAACGAGCACTCATGATAGGCATGGTTGATGTGGCAATGCGCATACGCCAAACCATCTCGAAGAAGTAGGAGATTGGACCGGTGCAAATGTTGCAAGTTCACCTTGCTCCTAGTAGATAGAGGAGTGAGGGTCTGAAAATTCAAGCCGAGGTATGAAGCCAGCTTGGTGATGAGCCCGCCGAAGTGAATCAGTGCTTTCCTCGTACTCCTCTTCACCGCCAATACTCTCTGCAGAAAGAAGGCACCCCAATTGCATTCTTGTCGCTTCAGGAGCTTATACAAAAAGAAAAGATCCGGCTCCTGGAATTTGCTAAGGGATAGATCACCCCTAGCAAACAGCGTCGAACTGAGCATCCGGTGTATAATCCGGACGAAAGGGTGCTCGAAATCAGCTACCACAACATTATGGTAGCTAACAGACTTCCTCGGCGGCACCGTAACCAGCTCGGCGAAGATGACGTCGTAGTCGGTGCGGTTGTCTGGGTGTCGGTAGTCGTTTGGCGAGTGGTTCCAGTTGAATATCTTGTTGAATTTCCGGAGTGTGAGGGTATAGTCGATGTTGAACAGCCGGAACGACACCCGGCCTTTGATCCACTCGCGGTCGGTAGCAATAGCGTCGTTGGGCACGACGCAGACTTCCAGCGATGCCATAAACTCTGCCACCAACTCCTTGTACGTGGGCCAGTCGCCGAAGAACGCCTGGCCATCTACATGAAATTCCAGCTTGTCAGGTCTTTGGCTTGTGTGGCGCGCCTATCCTTTCAGAACGTAGGCCAAGTTGGCCTCGAACCCTAAGTCGCGGATCATGTCTCGTTCGACATAACGGGTTGGCTCTATCTTCCTCTTTAAGATCTCCTCGTAGATCTTCTTCACCTCTGCGGATGGATGAATCAGCCGCGGGCGTGAAACCGACGCTGGAGGAGGTGGCACGAACTCCGGGATATCTGTCGGGTTCACACGTGAAGATGACACACCAGCTCAATGCACCATGTTTGCGAGAGAAAGGGAATAGGGAAGGAGCTCGGTGAAGATTCGAGAATCGAATCTCCGCTTGATGAAGAACTTTCTCGTTGTTGCTCGTCGGCGGGCTTGCACAACTTTGGAACGCTCGACACAAGTTGAGGAAGATTGCACTGAAGGTGTGATGTCATCTGATGCAACTACTCCCCATATATAGCCATGGAAGGCGCTACTGTCTGCCCGTCACGTCGATGGTATCAACTTTCCTGAGTCGATTTCTTCTGTAAATCTTCAGAGATCTCGATGGTATCGACAGGCATCTCGATACCATCGACCTTGATTTTGTGATCTGCCTGTAGGTATGTCGATACCATCGACGAGGCCGTCGATAGTATCGACGCAGTGCAAAATCTGGAGTCGTCAACCTATTCCATGGTCGATACCATCGATGCGTGTGTCGATGGTATCGACTCTGCCTCATCCTGCACAAAGAACAAACCGATCACGGTATCTTTTTTACACTAAAAACTAAGTAAAAACAAATTAAACTACGAATGTAAATGAACTAATCTAAGGTACCAATGGTTGGGTTGCCTCCCAACAAGCGCCCTTATTTAACGTCTTAGGCTAGACGGCTGGAAGCTCCTTATCAACTTGGTACTGTGGATAAGGTGCCCAAATAATCGTGTGGTAGCTTGAACTCCACTCGATCTGGACCGATCCCCAACGTCAGCGTACCTCTCCCAATTGTAGTTACTACATCGGTCGTTGCTTAGAACGGCCTACCCAATAGCATCTCGCAACCTTGAAGTTGTGGCATATCCATGATGACGAAATCCACCAGAAAGATGAACTTGTCCACCTTGACGAGTACATCTTCACAAATTCCGTATGGCCTTACAATAGATCCATCCGCCAATTCTATGGTTGCCGCTGACTTCTTCATGTCCTGTAACCCAAGGTTTTTAAATGTTGACAGCGACATGAGATTTATGCTTGCGCCCGAATCACACTAAGCTCGTGGGAAGTGTCAATCTCCTATTGAACATGGAATATAAAAACTTCCGAGATCTTTCTTCTTCTGTGGTAAGCTCCCATGAATGATTGAGCTCACCATTTCATTCATCCAACATACATCGGTGTCTTTAATCCGCCTCTTTTTGTTGATTATTTCTGTGATAAACCTCCCATAGGCGGGAACCTTCTCAATCATTTCCACCAACGGAATGTTGATATGAAATTTTCTGAACATCTCGAAGAATTTTCTATAATGCCGGTGCTCTTTCTTCGGCTTTGGGTTGTCCAGAATTGACACAACTGCCGCATTGACACGCTTATGAGGTGGCACATATGAGATTTTTGGGGCCAGCTCCTCTAAGCTTGCTTCAATGACTCCCTCTGGCGTAGACTTTCGTAGATTATTTTCAACTGGTGTCACAAGTAGTGGCTCCTATCTTGCCGCGGATGTAGTTTTATCTAAATGCATGGCCTTCACATGTTCTTCTTGTACCGGTGCGGGTGCGACCGAGATGGCTGCTCGGCGAGCTTTTCCAACTGGATAACATCCACCCGGTAGTCCATAATGACTGCGCGGATATGGTATTGCTGGTGTAGCCTCCGTAACAAACATCAGTCTACCCTTGCTCTAGGCCTCTACCACTGGAGTTTCTACATCATTAATCACAGACATATATTTAACTTGATGATGCGCTTGTCCACCATCCGCATTCCCAGCCTGTCTCTGTTGATTGGCCTGCTTTATGGCTGCCACTTCATTTGAAATCTAGGTGACGGTCGTCTCCAAAGCCCTCATTTGTGCTCCATGGCTTTGTAGTGTCTGTCCAAACTTGGTCAAAATGTCACCCTGAGACTGTAGCTGTTTGCTGAACATGCTCATCATCTCTTGATTTTGATGCATCATTTGACTTATCAACTCAATGCTTTTATCTTCGGCTCTTGGTTGAGGTTTAACATCCGGATCTTGTAGGAAATTGTTCGGATCCTTCCATGAGAACTTTTTGTCCTTCCTCCAAGCATAATCATTATTCCTATAGCCCTGTTGTTGCATAAATTTAACCTGGGCGTCTTCATCAGATGATGCATCCTCTTTAGCAAGCAATTTCTTAGCTAGCAGATCTAGCTTGTCATTCAGCTCTTTGATGACCCTAGACTCACTTGCAACTTTTACCTGCTCAACGGCGTTCCTGTCGCCCCATGATTGTTTCTTGGCCATATTCCTCAGAATCTCCCAGCACCTTGTGTCCGTATTATTTAAGAAAAATCCAGAACCTGCTGAATCAAGATTACTTCTATCATGCTCGGAGAGAGAAAAATAAAAGATCTTGACCTATGTCTCTTTGTCCAAAGCATGGTGCGGGCACCTCCTTAACATAATCTGGAAACGTTCCCATGTCTCCGAGTAAGTCTCGCCAGCCGTCTGAGTGAAATTGTGGATCTTTCTTATCATATCATTGGTCTTCTCGGGTGGAAAGAACCTCTCGAAGAAAACATCCACCATGTGATCCCAAGACTCCACATATTCATCGTCTAAGTTATGTAGCCATTCACGCGCAATTCCCGCTAATAAACTCGGGAAGAGCTTCAAGTAAAGCACGTCCTGTGGAAATCTGTCAATTTTTACCATGTCACAATTCTCCACAAACTGACTTATGTGCGCGACGGGGTCTTCGTTTTTGAGGCCATGGAAGGCATTAGACTTCACCAAATTGATTAAAGCTGGATCAATTTTGTATGTCGGAATATTAAGCGCTTGCTTCTTTATAGGCCCTTTGGAAGCGGCTAAGGAAGAAGCTTTGATCTTTTCCCATATTGTCTGTGGCTCATCCTCCATCTTGTCTTGTTCGGGTTTAGAATCAGTATCCTCTAGCTCGTGTTTTGGTCCCAGCAGCGGAACCTCTGGTGCTCGACCCGCGTAGTCAGTACTACGTGTCTGCACCATGCACAGTACCTAAAATTAGAAAGATTAAATTTAGTACAGTGCTTGACAACTGCAAATATTTAGAAAATAGATTATGAATTTTTGGAATGATAATAAAAAAAAGGTGGCCTAGAGTGGCCGCTCACAGCACTCAAAGTGCCAAAAAATTGCTGTATCCCCGACAATGGCGCCAAAAACTTGACGCAAATTTACCGTGCGTAGAAACACAAGTGAACGCGTCGAGTAGTACATGCCTTTGTGAGGCCCGAGTTGAACTCAGGGATACGTGCAATCGTTGGGGACTCCTACTAACTACTCACGATCAGCTAAGCCGATTAACAAGTTGAGAGTTGTTGTCGAAATTAAAAGAAAATAAAAACAAAACAAAACAAGTAATCGATTAAATGTTGGTTTAATCAATTAAAAAGGATATCTTTAGGATTGCGGTTTCACCACGAGTTTTCATTGTATTAGATTTTATATAATGCCTCAATTTTATCTCTCTATCCGCGTAGTGGCCTGAAAACAGAATTGCCCACTATCATGGTGCAATTCACTACCTAAGTCTAGGTCGGTTCCACCGTCGTAGTAACCTATACCCTAAACTAGGTGCATTATTAACGATCTCTCAGTATCCACCATTAATTTTACACCACCTTGTTCAAGAGATTTGTCGATTAATGTGAATTTCGTCTCTTTTCAGCCGTTAATCCTTCTTTCAAAGTGATTAAGGGCATTAGGTTATTATTATGGTGATCAAGCATAATAATATATTGAGAAAACGAAATCATACCACGGATTTAGGAGATAAAATATGAATTACTATTGTAAAATTGTCATACAATGAATTCCCAGGCTACTCCCGGTCCTAAAGACGAAGGGGATTAGCCCCGCATGTTCTTCTCAAGCAAGTACATGGTAGAGATAGGGGAAATCATATGAAAAACGTGAAATGAGAGGTGAAACACCTGAACGGAGAAGAGCAGGTTGATCCTCTGCGTAGAACACGTGCTCTCCCTCCTTTCGGTGGTGGAATCTGTCTTCTTCGGTGTCCAGATCAACTGGTATGAGCTTCTGGCCTCCGTTCTCCTCTCTACTGCTCCTCGGTACTCTGTGCAATGGCTAATGAGCTCTCCTTCACATCCGGGCGGCCATCATTAGGTATATCTCCCTCATTAGGTCGCTAATTAACCACGGACATCCGATTAAGATCATTCCAAAGCAAACGCCTATCTTATGGTGTTGATACCATCGACGCGAGTCGATGGTATCGACTCAGTATGGTAGCGGCAACCCTTCTTTCCTTTCGTCTGAGTGCCTGATGTAATCTCGATACCATCGACGTGAGTCAATGGTATCGACGAACCTGTAGTGACGGTTTTGTCGTTTTGCGTTGCTGTAGCCTCTGTGCGTCGATGGTATCGACTTGGTGTCGATACTATCGACTGCTTCCTCGCCAGCAACCTGATGGTAGCTCGATACCATCGACATCACTGTCGATAGTATTGACTCTTTGTTGATACTCGCGGCTGGCAACCTGTGGTCCGGTCGATGGTATCGACTTCCGTCGATGGTATCGACGGAAGCAAATACTTGTTTTCCCTTAAATTCAAACATGAAACCACATAAATTCACACAAATAATAATATGTTGACAATTAATGCTCAAAACGATGAAATAAAGGGAATTTGACATAAAATAGTAGCAAAGACCAAAGTGGATGAATTATGCAACATTAACCATAAAAATGACTAATAAAAGCATAAAACACATATCAAACAGGTCTATAAATGCGACTCAAAATAATCGCATCTGGAGGGTTGTTGGATATTCAAGATAAGGATGTGTCGCATCTGTGACTTCTTATATGCAAGTAGTAAACCCTCTAACAGAGAGGTCGAATACCAACATCCTCATCACATGAAGAGTACCACTCATTGGTTAGTGCTATCTCTATGAGATCTGACATAAATGATGTAAACATGGGATCATCATCTTCACATCAGACCAAACCATCTGGGGCTTCTCTCACCGGGGGTCTTTGTGATTGGGCCTCTAGCAATGTAATTAACATGGTTTGACCAGTTTCTAATATTTCTTATTGTCCTGCTGCTATTTTTCTAGGGATTCGATCCTCTCCTCGTGTTGAGTTGTATGTTGGTTTTCAAAATAAGGTTCATAACCCCCAAAAGTTAGTTGGCTATCTTCATTATACCATCTATAATATTCTAGGTCAAGACACCCCGCATATTGATGTGTGTGGCATTGCTCCTCATAATAGTCTTCAAAAGATAGTATATTGTAATTTCCATTACATCTACTTTGGTGGAAAGACTCGTCATTACAACGTTAGCATGACATGAGGGGACACATTTGGAGAATCTAGATTCTTTGATTGAGCTTCTAGAAAAGCACTTCATAAGGTGTGTCTGGTTTCTAGTGTTTCTTGTCGTCCTGCTGCTACCCCTTCTAGGGCCCTAAGCTGCTCTTCTTGTTGATGAGTATATTGGATTTCACAATTGGATTTGTATTCCCTAATGTTTTGTTGGACATACCCCCATCATAATACCCATCATTAGAATACAAACAGAAGTAGTAAGATTCCCCATAATGATCTTCAAAAGGTTATGGATTATAATTGTCATTATATCCACCTTAGTAAGAAGTCTTAATTTTAGAATGTGCCACCATAACATGAGGGGGGACATTTAGACAATTGAGTGGTGTATGGTTTTAATAACCACACAATTGACATTCTATACCATATTGTTTTGACCAGTCCATTTTGAAAGTTTTGTTTAATGACAAAAAGAAATCTATGATTGAACAAAGGGAAAAAGATTTTAACTAGATAAAACCAAAATTTACACAAAGAAACTAAAACAAGTTAAAAGGGTATCTACAATTTATAAAAAAACACTAAAATTTACAAGGAGGCTAAGAAATTATTGGACAAGACAACAAATTATGAAAATAAATCAGAAATAAGTACTACAGGAATGTAATCTCGACAGAAGGAGGACATACACTACCCAGTGGGTCTCACTTGGTAAAATAAATTATAAAAATTTAATAAGAAAATTATGAAACAAGAATAAAAATTACTAAGGAAGAAAATTTAACAGAACTAAAAATTACAAAACCACAAAATTAACAAAAATAAAATGAACTAGAAGGAACAAACAAAGTTATAGAATAAGTCTAAATTAATGAAAAATCTAAGAAATTATGAAAAACATTACAGTTATGGAACAAACTAAAAAGTGTATAACCAATTAAAATTATGCAAAGAAGAAAGATAAATCCCATATATAAAAGAGATCAGATTCAATAAACAATGTGTGCCGTCTCTAGCAACGGTGCCAAATTGACTTGTGTCATTGTGCACCAATCACTAGGAAAAATCCTCGAGTTGAACCTTCTAACTATGTTGTCAACCTTATGCAAGCACCAAGTCAACTAAGTATAGATAGGTATTCATCCAAGGAATGATGAAAAAAATGGTCGAATCCAAAACAAATCGCGAGAACAAGAAAGGAAAATATGATTGATGAAGTTTGATTATGCTAAGAATAGAATCAAAATGCTGAATTAAAATTTTAACTAATCAAAATGGAAAGAACTATGGGTCTGATGGATAACCACCAAAAACTACATCTTTATTCAACAAATCAACTCTTAAGCACCAGAGATCAAACTAGGACCTTATGGTTGAATGTCCTTACAGACAAACACACAAGGGTTGGCTTTCCCACAAACGCGTTGATCCCAACATTTACAGATCCTCGTCCAGTCTTCCAACATTCTACTATCTAACATCATATCAAGAAACATGTGATTCCTATCTGACATTCAAACTCATAGATTAGGTGATTGCTTCACCATGATTTATAATGAATATTATATTAGAAGGACAAAAATATGATACTTTCAATAAAGGGATTATAGTTTCCTTCTTATGGGGATCCAAACCATACACCCCATAAGAGTATGGCAAATCATCCGACAATCAAAGAGACAGAGAGAAAATAATCTATGAATGGAATAAGAGAGCCATTTATATTGAGTAAAAATAGACTATAGGGATAATCCCCATGCCCCATAAGAAATCTACTCGAGCATAATGTAAAAATTACAAGAGATGTGAACTAAAATTAGATCTAGAATGATAAAAGATGAAGTCTACAAGCTAATACTAGATGATATTTTTCTATGGAGTCCCCCCTCCTTTGATAGGGGGAAAGGAGGGGCGTGCAATCCTATTGGAATGTTTGTTGGTAGCGGTTAGATTACCTCATCTCTGGTGTCAGTGGGTCAACTGTAATTAATCACTTGCTTTAGCTTGAAGTCACATTCTTCAACCTTGACAGTATTGGCGATTTTCTAGTTTTGATATTTGACCGAGTCTTTATTTGAATTCTTTCTACTACATAAAAGCATATGAAATTGGTCAACTTTAATTGTAGAAGGAGTAAAATTTTACAATATTAATTTCCTACCCATAAATGGAGGGATTTATTGAGTTTTCTTATAATATTTTTACCATGTGACTCTCATTGTTGTTCATTCCCAAAGTTATGAGTCAATCCACTCGTAAGGCAAGTCAACCGATTGGAAATTTGTTCAAAATAAATTTTTCATGTGTATCATTGAATTTCCTTTCCATCTCATGCATCTCCATTAAATTCCATCAGGGAATGAAAAAGTTATGATCTTTTTGGTGTGGGATATAAATATCAGGACTATTGGAAATTGTGAAAATATATTCCAAGAGTATTTAATCAATCGAGTGATAGGGCCATTTTTCTAAAAAAATTAAACACGTATAATTTAAAATCCAATTAAATAGAGAAAATCTTAACTAAGACAAATAATTTTAAAGCTGAGAAAATAATCAACAAAATAATCCTAAAGAGATATCTAAAATACGTAAATAAAATAGATAAATACACATATATCACAAGATCAACTCACTTTTTATCATTCAAGACTACCTACATTGTAGAGAATTTTATGTTGATGAGATACTTTGTCTGCATGGTGTACCATCTACAATGGCATCTAATGGAGGTCCTTAGTTTACGAGCAGGTTTTGGGAGTTTTTGTGTCCATGTTTTAGGACATAGTTGAGGTTCAATACTACCTTCCACCCATATAAATATTATTAGTCTAAGAGGACCATACAAATGTTAGTGGATCTAGTGAGAGCATGTGCTCTCCAGTTTCTCGGGAGTTCAGATATTCACCTGGGTTTGATTGAGTCTTTGTACAACACTAGTTATTAGATGTTTATAAAATATGGCACAGTGCAAGGCTTTATATAGAAGGAGTAGGCCTCCTATTTGTGGTACGAGGCAAGTGATTATCAGTTGTAGGGTCCTGAGTTTTTTGAGTATACTATATAGAAGATCATGGTGATAAAACAATAGTTTCAGGGAGCACAAGTTAGGAAGAAGTAATATGCTGAGAATCTTAATAGGTGGCTTGAATTCCATCTTAGATACCATGTCTATCTCAAATATCCCCTTATAAGGATATTTTGATGTTTGGAAATAAGGGTAAGTTGTCTCTCATGTTTTGGGACATTACCTTTTCACATTTTGAGTTGGAAAGGTGGCATATAGGCTAGAGTTATCATAGAGTGGCACTATTCCACAATATATAACATTTGTTTATGTTGAGGAAGTTCCACCGAAATATAGAGTAGAAGATACAACCAGTAGATGTTCATATTTAAAGAGAAAGATTTTGATCATCAGTATGCATGTGCAGACGTTGAGGAAGAATGATATAGCTTTAGAGAATGTGTCATGGTATCATTATGGTGCGGAGGAAGCCACATGGGAGTTAGAGGATGAGATGTGTAAGAAGTACTCATCCTCGTTCACCTAGATTTTGAGGGTAGAATTCATGTTAGGGGTTTCTAGTTGTGAGGGCCCCTGACCTAGCTTATTTCTTCAATATTCTTATTTGTATGGAATGGGTGCTTGCTTCCCTAATTAAATAATAATTTGAATTCTAAAATTAGTTGATAAATTTTCATTTCTTCATCCAATTCGAATGTTTTTGCCCTATTTTGTAATTTTATGTGCATTTTTGGGTTTATAAGAAATTTTCCAATTTTTGGGTCTAACTGTACATTTAATGCGTGTATGTTTTGGCACATGGTGTCTTTATAGTCTTCTATATTTTTTTGATGCTTTTGAACGCTCTTGTATGGGGAACTAGTCCCTTCCTTTAAACTAGTTGGTGGTAGTGCCTTATGCTTTAGATCATTTGATTAATTTTGGTATGTGCTACAATAGATGTCTTTTTATAGGTCATGGGTTGCTGGACTCACAACTGACGTGAGAAGAAAAGCTTTCAATTGATAGATTTGTGGATTATCAAACTGATCAAACACTATAAAATATAAGTAATGAAGAAGAATTATTTCCATCCAATGGAAATTGTATTGGACAACCAATGAGAACCTCTTCATTTTCCTAGACAAATGGAAATCATGTTTTTAGTAACAAATGTAAATTCTCAAATATTGGGTAATTTATTCGATGAAGGACTAGGGAAATCCCTAGACCTTAGCACAAAGTGCTCATACAAAGTTTGTTTACAAAGTGGGAACCAAACTAAACGAGCCCGTAGTTCTAAACTCAACCGTACTTGTTTATAGTGCCTTTCCAACCCAGGTCCATTTAAAGCAACCAATATGCAAGGCGGCGAAATGTACAAGAGTACCTAACAAAACTCTATAAATAGATCAGCCATCCGGGTCGAGCCACATGCGGCTGTCCGAGCATGGAAACTGCTCACAATTGAGCCAAACGGAAAAGGGTTCAAGTGTGCTCGGCCAAACCCTTCAAGCATGTATGGGTGGCCCTGTGCTATTCAACTCTGGTCTAGGTGTGTAGGCTTCACCATGAATTGCAGTGTTAGTGGCAAAGCATCACCTGGGTATGTCTCTTCAGTGGACATCTCATTCCTGTAGAAGACCCAGTGGGAGTCCAGCCTTCCATGTGCTATGTGTGAATATGATGTTCTATATCACCCTCCTGATTAGTGCGGAAAGCATTGCGCTGGACATTCCTTGTTCCCCATGCCTCCTCTTATTCCTCTGCATCCACATGAAGTAAGTAGTGGCCGCCAAAATGAGGAAGTACACGTCTCGTGTGTGAGCATCATGCCACATGCTCACTTCATCTTGGTGAGAGCATGGGTTAAGACCATTAACACATGGCTGATCTTTAGTAAGTGTCGACCACATCCTTGAAGCATATTGGCACTGGAAGAACAGATGTGCAACAGATTCCTCCCCATTATTGCATAGTGGGCAAGTGATGGTGTAATCTGTGTTCCAACCCACCACCCGATCAGCCATGAGTAGGCCTTTGTTGCTTGCCTTGTGGACTGTCATCGCCCGGTGTGGAGTGCATTGTCCGTGCCATAGTGCAGCCGAGAATGGACACTCGGTTCTGCACAGGCGGACAGCCTCCCAGAAGTCAAGAAACTCATCTTTGTGGGAATGTACACCTCTCACATTTTGGATATATAGATGCTGGAAATCCCTATACTCCTCCACCATCCTTCTCCAAGTGCATGAGAAGCCTTGTCACATCGAGTGTTGCACATCCATAGTGCGCCCATAGCGTCTCCTCATCCACCTCGTCCATATAGAGTCGTTGTTGGCGAGGAACCTATCCACCCTCTTCCTCGTCACCCACTTTCCCATGTTTTCGAAGTTCTTGAGACCCATGCCACCTTGCGCAATTGGGAAGGCCATCCTTTCCCAGGAGATGGTATGCATCTTCCCACCCCATAGGAAGTGGTTGGCTATCATCTGTAGTCTATCCAAGATGGTGTTGGGGACGTGACCTTGCATCACCCAAAAGGTAAGGAGGCCGGTAATATTGGCTCATGTGAGTACCGGTCTTCCCATAAAGGATGTGTGGTGTATAGGCCATCTATCGATCATCACCCTGAGTCTATCTGTGCACATACCATAGTGGCGTGTGTAGACCATGCCAGCCATGAGCGGGAAGCCCAAGTAGGTGCAAGGAAGGTCGTGGCTGGGCATACCAATCGTAGAGGATAGCAGCCCGCCCATCTGTCTAGCCGATTTAGGAAGGAACACCATTGATTTAGCAGGGTTGGCATGCAAGTCTGTGATGGAAGAAAACTTCTCAAAGCTCTCTCTAGCAGCTCGCAGGTTGCCAACCGAGCCATCAAGGAACATAAGGCTGTCATCGACGAAGATCAAATGGGAAAGTACGTAGGTTCCTCTCACCTTGAATGATTTTAGCCAATCTCCACATTCCATATCTTCCATGATGAGCCTGATCTGCTCCATGACAAGGGTAAAGAGAAGCAGTGACAATGGGTCACCCTACCTTAGTCCCTTGTTTCTTGTAAATAGCCCACTCGGTTGCCCATAGACAATAATTGAGAACGAGGTGGATTGTGTGCACTCCTGGACCCATCTAACCCATGCAGACACGAATATGTACTCCCCGAGTAGCGTCTAGAGACTTACCCACACCACGTGGTCATATGCCTTTGAGATATCAAGCTTGATGCACACCTTCGATTTATTCCTTTTCAACTCAAAGCCATGTAGGAACTCACCCACAAGCTGTAAATAGCCCTCTATGTTTCTCCCAGGGATGAAAGCCCCTTGGTTTTGAGAGACAAGCGTTGGAGGCACATCTTTGAGTCTCGCCACTAGTATTTTTTCCCATATTTTATAAAGCACGTCACAACAGGCAATGGGATGAAAGTCCCTCATGGTAGAAGCCATAGTTGTTTTTGGAATAAGAGCTAGAAATGCATGATTACATTCATGAAGCATACTCCCTACCTCAGTGAGCCATAAGATGACCTTATACACATCATTACAGATGACTGGCTAGGCATCTCTATACCACCTAGCATTGAAGCCATCTAGGCCAGGGGACTTATCCACCCCTATTGACCACAGTGCCTCCTTCACTTCTAAAGGTGAAACTGTGGCACACAGGTTTGCCTTTTTCGTGTCATTGAGAACCTTTGTTGGCTTCATCATGTTGGGCGGTTGGTGTTGGAGTTGTCCATTTTAGAAGTCCTTGAAGAACTGAACAACTTCTGTGTATAGAGCGTCATGGGTGCTTACCCGCTAGCCATCCTCCGAGATGAGTTCATGGATTGTTTCCTTGATCACCTTTCTTTTAACTACACCTTGGTAGAAGGAGGTGTTGTGTTCAGCATCAGTGATCCATTTTGTATGACTTCTCTAGAAGAAATAGCATTCCTCGGCCTTGGACAGTGCCTCTAGTCGGGCTCATAAAGCCTGCTCTTCATCAATCAACATTTGGTTCATTGGCTAGTTTTACAACTCCTTGCTAACATTATCAAACTCACAAAGGGCATCCCTTTTCAGTTTGACCACATTGCATTTTTCGGTCGCCCATGTCTTAATGCACTTCTTGGTGTGTTGTAGTTTCTTGGCCAAGACAAACATGATATTACCTTCTACTCACATGCCCCATCCCTCCTTGAGAATGTCTTGACAGCCATCCCATTCGAGCCAATAGTTGAGTGAATGGAAAGGCTTCTTTTTATGCACCGTAGAGTGACCGAGCAGCCATGTAACCCACACGATATGGTCACTGATCACCGCTGAGAAGGCCAAGTTGACCGTCACATCTCCAAAGAGATATGTGAAGGGGTCATTGACCAACACTCAGACAATCTTGCATGCGATCCTCCTTCTTTCATCTTGAAATTGGTCCTCGTGATGTCCCCCCTTGCATAGGGAGTTCCATCACGCTAGAAGTATCCAGGGCATTGTTGAAGTCCATGATTACTCAAAGACCTCTTTCTCATCCTCCCTTCTTTTCCCATGTGAAGTGTGTGCAATTGAAGTCCCCCATCAAAATCCATGGCCCGCTAACTAGGTTGGATAGATCGTTGAGGTTGGACCATAGCTCTCTATGCTCCATTGTCGTTGTGTGTCCATACACTGCGGTGATGGATAACTCTGTTCCCCCTTTGTTGTGGTAGCACACGGTGATTGTCTGGGGGTGGATTTGATGACCACCACCTCCCAAACCTTGAGGTCATAATCCCAACAGATGCGTCCAACATCCACCTATTCATGGTAAGAGAGAAATCGCCAACCAGCTGGGAATATCATTTTTGCCTTGGCAGTGTTGCCATGATGAGAGTTTTCATGATAGTAGCAAGAGAGGAATTTGCTTCACGGATGACTCTTCTAATCTCACCTTGCCAGTAAGATTCCACACCTCCTCTCACATTCCATGCGAGAAGTGTCAATTTGACACCTTGTCCGCGTTTTAGTCTGTCACGCGGTACCAGTTTTTTGCTAGCTTGATCCCAGCCTCGTTCTCGTGCGCCTTGCTCTCTTCCTGCTCGTGCACCTTGCTCTCTTCCTGCTCGTGCACCTTCCTTCTCCTTTCCTTCCTCACCTCCCTATCCTATTGCATGGAGTCTTCAGAGGCATCCTTCCCCCACACAGTTCTTTTTAAGAGGTCCCCTCTTGTACTTGGGATCTTCCATTTGGCGTTTGGGATTCTTGTGCACCTTCTTCGGTATTGTGGCCTCTTCTGTAGACTCATTGGACATGGAACCCTTGGAATCTATGTGGGCAGGTCCCATAGATGCATCAAGGGGATGATCCAAAGGTCCGATCGATTCATCCTCCTCCAATGTGAACAGGACAGTGACAGTAGTGGTACCCCTCTACCCCCTTGTAGATTTGTCCGATGTGAGTGGGCTCTCCACTCCGATAAGGACTGCATTATCATCCAAGCTATTAAGGATGTCATTGACGGTCGCGGATGGTGTGATGACTACCCCAAGTATGTATGAGCATACAGTGTTCTGTAGGTCCTCCTTCAAGAAATGTTGACATTCCTCATCCTCACTATATGTGGGTGCATCCCCATGAGGTACATGGCCACATTCATTGACCCGTGCAGCCTCTGTGATCACCGGATCTATAATTAACGGGTGTGTGCCCATCCCCTCATCTTGAATGACATTCGTAACCACAAATGTCCCATGTGGTTTTGGTTGTGTGGACCCCATTTTCTGCTCCATCTGGCCATCCATACCGTTAATATGTTGGTCACCATGCGCCTCCTCATTGCTCGGATCAATAACAGCTTGCGGGTGAGCGTTACTATCATGTTCAAAGTCTGCATTGGGCGCTGAATCAAAAAAAAACAAGGCTCCCGAACATTGTGGCGGTCCTCGTTTACCTCCTTACCCTCCTATACATGTAACATCTTGGAAGGTGAATTGTTGAGATTAATAATAAATTGGTCCATATTATGAATATTTTCCAAACTAATTGCTAATTCAAACTGAGCGTTATTATTGACTCCCAAAATTAATGGTGTTTCTGTGGATCTAGGAAAGTCATTTGACTGACTACCAGACTCCACCCTCTCCATTGGCATGACTGGTGGTGATGCCGAGGTCGTCATCTGAGTTCGGCTGTCATCGGTAGTCCTCCTATTAGCCAAGTTGCTGTTGGCCACCTGATTCTCTTCCATCACCATTTCACTAATTTGTTGTTGTCGTGAAGGTGGTGGTCTTCTTGAGCACGACCGACCTGTTCTCTTTGTGCCAACACAAATAGCACATCGATCTTCAGTGTGCCCGAACGTGATGCATCTTTTGCACCGTCTAGGGTGATATTCATATTCCATGGGACATGGGATTGCCTCTCCTTCTTCCACCCATAGGTCAGCAGAAAGTGGTGGATCCTTCTCTGCCAAGAATTCGATCAACACCCTCGCATAGTTGGGACTAGTTCCCCTTACCGTCCTGACATCAATGCATAGAGGATTTCCCAGGAAACTCATCACGGTGCTAAGGATGTGCACTGAGTTTAGCAATCCTCGAGATGGGAACTTAACCCAGCAAGGGATGGTGGACAGAAGGTCTCTTTCCAAAGATGTCGCCGGTCTCCATTGTTGCATGAGCACCACTCTGCCATCGTAAAATCATGGTGTAGCTGCCATTGCTTGATCCCGATCTGTTGTTTCTTTGAAAGAAGCAAAGAAGAAACCATTCTCCTTCTTGGTCACTTCCATATGACCACTAGGTCTCCATGAACGTTGTACCCAGACCTTCATGGGGATGAGGTGAGGGTTTGTGTCGATAACATGGAAGATCAACATATTTTCCCACCTTCCTTGGATTTGATCCAGGTGCGTCTTGCGGATCATGGCCACCATCTTGTCTCCATCATTGTGCACCAACAGGATCTTCCTTAGAGCAAGGTGTGGTGAGTCCACCCCAAGGGTTTCCTCACCCACACCTAACTCCACCCAGGAATTAGGGTTTGGTTTGCAGGAATAAAGCTGGGAATGTCTACCTCCTCCTGTGGCCAGCACCATAGACGAACAGTCGTTCTCTTCGTCGATTGCTGATGAGGAAGGACCAGGTCTGTCCACATGAAGATCTGAGGAGCCAAATCCCCTATCTTTGACCAACACCTACCTACCTCCGCCTCTCCATACACCACTTCTGCCCTGTGAGCCACCCAATGAAACATGTTCCCATGCTCGCTCCTCGACAACAGGGACAACAACATCCGCTGCCACCCCTTTGCCCTTCTCCACCCATCCCTCCTCTTCCCTCCATGCTACCACATCTCACAAACCTCCCCTATCCATCGATCGCCTACCTCCACCACAGAATGAACCTCCTCCTCTCCCTCTTCCCACACCTCCTCTTCCTCCATTATGGGACATCGATCCATTCTTCGCTAGCTCTTGTTGTCTCTCCAACGCCAACGTGAGCATGGTGCCACAGGTACCCTTGTTCTTCCCACGTCGCACCATGATTGTAGCAACCAACTAGTGAGTGCTAGGTGACCGAAGATGGTAGGTGCTGACCAGCTTATCTAGTTATCTTTTTGTTATAACCTATGGTGACACAATCACCTAATCCAACAAATGATGTTCAATTAATAAGGTAGTGACCAGATGCAGGTAAGCATTGATGAAGTTGCTAAATTGGGAAATGACAAGACCTACAACCATGTACGAAGTGATGATGGAATTTGGAATGGATATTGATGAAATGTGGTAAATTGATGAGAATACTGGTCATAAACTAATGATAATACAGACACAGACCAATGAAAATCTGGAAACAAGAACTAGTGGAACTTATGGGCGTGGTAACTAATGGGGAAATTGATACCTTTTACCAATAAAAATACTACCTTGCTTTATTTGACTCTCTCTATCCCTTACATCCCAACTATATATAGTCTTCCACACTCCCATCCAATGATACTGTTACAACCCCAATTTTGGGTTCATCTGATGAGAAATGTAATCTCTCATATTGGAACAAATGATGATATAATTTGTTTTGAATAAATGAGTTTCATTTACAATAGCCTTGATGATTGTGTTGTGGGCTTTATTGGCTATTGGGCCCAATAACAAGGAAATTCAATTAATAAATATATAATTGAGTTTTTTGAGAAAAGAAAGATGTGGAAACCTCTAGAAGGCAAAAGAATGTAATCCAAAGATGGATTTCGTGCCTCTTGGGTTCCAAGGAGTCCAAAAATTGCAAAGATAAAGCAATAAGAAAAGAAAAGATTAATTAAGTATTTCCTTATTAAGAAAGAAATTGAAAATAATGATAAAATGTGGAAAATATGTGAAAAGAGGTATAATTGAGTTACCCTTGATGGATTTTCGTATCAAAAGGATTCTTAATGATAAATGGAATGCCAATGAGGAAAATAAAAATAAAGATAAAGAGAAATCCTCAAAAAGAGATATTTCAATAGGAAATAAATAAGATAATGAGAAAATAATGGATAAAAGACAAGTAAAAGGCTAAGGTATATTCCCAAGATGGGATTCCGAGACATTAAGGTTTCTTGAGGTTCAAGGAATTCAAAATAATAATTTAATGGCAAAGAAAGAGGAAATACCAAATTAAATTGGCTTAATTTAAAAGACAGCTTGCTTATGAAGGAAACACCCCTTTCCTTTGGAATTTGGGTCTCCAATTTGCTATAATGGTAGATAATGTCGACCCAAAGCTCCCTTTAAAATTGTGTGGAAAAAGGATAAATGATTAAAGAGTTGTGATTTTTAGAAGTTTCCTAAAGTAAGTGGGTAATCTTTGAACCGTATTAAATGTCACAATGAAATTGGATTATTTGGATTTTCAGATTGAACGAGGACCGTTGATCAGGAATCAAAGAGATGGGATTAAGTCCCAGTGACAATGGTTTGTGGAGCAGGGGAAGGAGATTTCGTTTCCCACTTTGGTTGAGTTTGACAGGATGTGCACAGATGGAAAATATTCCATTGAACTTGGGAGGTCTTTCCGAGTCTGATCATCTTGGGTTTCCATAGGTTTCGTTGTAAAAGAAGGAAAACCCCAAATC
Source organism: Alisma plantago-aquatica (assembly GCA_963693085.1). Classification (NCBI taxonomy): domain Eukaryota; kingdom Viridiplantae; phylum Streptophyta; class Magnoliopsida; order Alismatales; family Alismataceae; genus Alisma; species Alisma plantago-aquatica. Next base: position 627,530,613 of record OY856414.1, on the reverse strand, counting down.
CCAGGAAGAGATGGACGAACCTATATATATATAAGGGAGGTGCTTCATGGTACCAGTGCTCCCACAAACCATAATACTATGTTTGGAACCCTGAGACGAGTTCACCAGTGCGTCCAATTTGACCTTAAGCCTCGACCTTCTTCCCTGTTTAGCAGGTGTTGTTGCCAGAGGGACCAAGGGTCCTTGGTGAGGAAGGAATGGTGTAGGAGGGGAATTGAGGGTTCCCCTGAGTTTGTGAGGGGTTGACGAAGCTGCTGGACCCCTCAGTTTGTGCACAGATGGTCGGGGGTTCAGAGTCAACAGACAGGTTGACTCGCGGGTTGCTTCTGGCAGAGACGTGAGGTTGAAGATGATAGGATACATATTTACCAAAGTGCTCTCCTTGTTCCTTCTATTCAGGTAAGGATAAAGTGGTCTTTTGGTTCTTTCCATCATCAGTTAAGTGCGTGCAGTGTGAGCCATCAGATCTTGCAGGGTCCAGTGGAGCACAGATCTATCGGCTGGTGTTTTTCTAAAAATAGTAAATAAATCCAGAAAAATGAATTACTTTGCAAAAATCATAACTTCTTCTAGGAAGCTCGAATGAATAAAATTAAAATATGAAAGTTGCTTAGAAAAATATGAGGAACACGTTAAAAATAGTTTGAGAACCTGATTTCGTTCCTTTTTGCAAAAGTGTATAATTTGAATGGAAAAAGTATTAATTTGTGGATAGAAACCCTAATTGTTGATAAAGGATAGATTTATTATTGCAAATAGGTTAATTCGAGCATGGTTAACTTGATTAATTAATAAGATGGATTTTAACCTGTTTGGATAATGGAATTGCAAGATTTAGGGTTTTTAACCTGATATGTTGATTAATATGTTTAGTAACCCTAAATTAGAGAAAAGGAAAAGAAAAGTACTTATAATATGAAATTAGGGTTTCCTGTTGCTCAAAGATGAAATTAGAATCTTTTGTGAAAGAAAGATGAAATAATTAGGATTTTCAAGTGATTTGGTAAAATTAGGGTTTAAAGTGATAAAACTAAAGTGGAACCCTAATTATGCTCAAAACCCTAAAAAGGACAAATAACCCTAGGAAATAACTAGGATAAATAGATCTTGATGACATGAATAATAAAAGGAAATTGTATAATTGTTTCAGGGTCTTATTGAATGCTTGATTGCATATTGGTTGATTGGATTATTTCTGTCTCACATCAACTTGACAGGTATGTGGTTACGCCTATGAATATCCCAAATTAGTTTCTCGAGGATTTTCGAGGTTTTATCAATGACTTGAATTAAACTATTGGTTGCATTTAATTCATGCAAATTATAATGTGAATATGACTATCACATAAGAGATGTGCCTACTAGCTCATATTCTAGTCCCCTCAGTAGCCTAATGGATTGACTTAGTATATGGCTACCAATGGGGTAGGCCCATCAGGTCATTGAATGACTTAGTACATGGCTACCAATGGGGTAGGACCATCAAGTCATCATGAGTCAGGGATTGGGCTACCTTTGGGTAGGGCCATGTGACTCCATAACCCTAGGAATTGGCTACCTGTGTGGTAGGACCATGTGTTGGCTAAATGGACATCTAAAAATCCCTTTGTTTTGATTATGACAAACATTTCATTCTTATTAATCTAACGAGCTACTTGAGTGTGCAGGATGACAAAGTAGCAAGGGAAAATCCAAGAGCTTACTTAGTTATATTTTCATGCAATGTAATCAATGTTGTAAAACTTGTACAAATATATAATGTACAAGTACTTAGAATTGCATGTAAATCAAGCGTTAGATTTTCCCTAGCCAAACACCATAGTTAGATGTGTCATCCCATTTAATTAGGATCACCTTTGCACACTCACACATATAATTAATGCTTAAATTGAAACCTTGAAACAGGATCATTCTCGGTCGACAAACTCCTCGACCGAGACACTCTCGGTCGACCATCTTCTCGACCGAGAAAGATCCAAAGTAGCCGTTAGACACAACAGACAAGTTAGTTGGTAGTTGAAGAAAGACGTTGCAAATCACTTGTTCCAGAGAGCCTGTCGGTCGACAAAAGTTCGACTGAGTAGGTGTCTCGGTCGACCATTTGTCGACCGAGATGGTCTCTGACAGCAACTGCAGAATAAATTAATTAGCCGTTGTTAAAGCAACAACTTTGTACCTAACGGCTAGTTAAGCACTTAGAAACCCCTAGAAGTTGTCTAGAACGTCCTTAAGCATACTTAGGCCATTCCTATAAATAGGACAAGCCATAGGACACTAGAATTCACTTGTTACACTTGAGAATACACTTGAGCATACTTGAGCAATCTTTTGCAAGCAATTTGAGCACTGTGATCATTGGCCTACATTCTCCTTAGCTCAATCTCGTGTCCTATAGGCTAGATTCTCCTACCCACAGCAATCACAAGTTCACATACTTGGTTAGGAGATCTTACGCTTGATCTAGGCATATCAAGCCTCAGGCTTAAAGGATAAGTTGTAATTTCCTTTTCCTTTCTTGTTCCTGTTTATCTTTTGTACTCTCCTTGCTACTCCTAGGGTTGGAGGCTGTGGATTGGAGAGGGTTGACTTCTCAGGTGGAGAAGGGGACTTCAAGCTACTTCAAGAAGGCTATCGCAAGGGAAGCTACTTCAGAAGGCTGGTGCAACGAGAGTTGGTGCATCTACTTCAAGGGAAGGCTGCTTCAAGGTTGGCGATTATTTCTAGGTGAAGGCTACTTGAAGGGTTTAGGAAAAGAGATTGTATTTTATGTAAATTCCTTGAAGAGGTAATAAAATAAATTTCTTTTCAAATCCCGGTTGGGTAAGCAACCGGGTAGTGGATTGACGGCTATAGTATTTGCTATAGTTGGAACCACTCTAAACCTTGTGTCTCCTTGTCCAATATTTTCATTGTGGTTGTTTAAGTTCAATAATTGTTAAATTATCTATAAAACTCTATTCACCCCCCCCCCTAGTAGTTTTCAATTGGTATCAGAGCGAGGCTTCAAGGAACCCTAACAAGGTCTTGAAGAAATGGGTGATGGAATGCTCAACAACCTCAACATTGAAGGGACTCTTGTTGCTAGGCCACCGGCGTTCGATGGAACAAACTACCAATACTGGAAGAGAAGGATGCAGTTTTACTTCCAAGGCGTCAACTGGGATCTATGGAGAATGGTATCTACTCCTTATCAATTCCCTCGAAATGACTTTGCGGAATGGGATGCAAACACGGTAAAACATGCCCAAATGAACGCAAAAGCCGTAAGCATTTTATATTGTTCTATTTCTGTAGGAGAATTTAATAGAATTTCAAATTGTGATACAGCGTATGATATTTGGCATAGATTGTCTATCACTTATGAGGGTACAACCCAAGTTAAAAATTCCAAAATTAGCCTGCTTAAAACAAAGCTTGAACATTTTCGTATGGATCCTAATGAAACTATTAGTGAAATGTATTCAAAATTCTCTACTATTGTTAATGGTTTGAGTGCCTTAGGAAAACCTGTTCTTGAGGAAGATCAAGTATCAAAAATTCTTCGATCACTTCCTCCAAAATACAAACCAAAGGTGACAGCCATTGCAGAGGCAAACGATCTCACTCGCCTCAAAATGGAACAACTCATCGGTAATTTAGAAGCTCATGAGGCAGATCTAGAAGAAGAAGAAAGAAGAGAACGTGATCATCAAAGTGGGAAGAAGAAAGATGTGGCTCTCAAAGCCTCAAAAGTCGTCACACAAGAAAGTGAGGAGTCAAGTGAAGAAGAAGAAGAAGCCTTAATCGTAAACGGTAAGAAGTACAAAAGGTTTAAATCTAACAAAATTTCTAGTTCCTCTACTCCCAGGTGCTTTGAATGTGGGAAGAAAGGGCATTTCAAAAATGAATGTCCCAAAGCAAAGAAAGGAAAGAAAAGCTCACATAAGAAGAAAGGAGAAAAAGCCTATAAAGCTGCCTGGGATGAGTCAAGTGACAGTGAAAGCGGAGAAGAGGTGGAATGTCTAATGGCAAGAGAAGAAAATGAAGACTCTCAAGAGGTAAGCCTTGTTGATCTTTCTAAAGAAGAGTTAGTTACTAGTTTACAAGAAACTCATGATAAGTATGTTGATGCCAGGAGGAAACTAAAGAAAGCTGTAAAATCAAATAATGAGCTCATTGCCAAATTAGATGAACTTTCTTATGAAAAGAACAACATTGATCTTGGAAATGTATCTTTAAAAACATCTTTAGATGATTGCACTAGAAAGCTACTCAATTTGGAAACCAATGTTGATCTTCTATCAAAAGAAAAGACTGATTTTCTAGCTAAACTACAAGATTATCAAACTCAACCTATCTTGTGCAACCATTTGGACTATGATAATATTGTAAAAGAAAAGGATTCATTGTTTTCTGATTTAGACCAAGCAAGAAAAGATATACATAAGAAGATGAATGACATTGCTACGTTGCAAAGAGAACTTTATAAGTTAAGAAGAAAAGATATTCTCGATAACATATTGAAAGTTGGTAATGTTTTCAATGGAAGAAAAGGTTTGGGATATGTTCCAAAGAAAAACCAACCCAAAAAGACCCAAACTATGTTTGTACCCAAGAACACAATGACTAGAAAGAGAAATGAAATTGACTCTATTACTTGTCATTTCTGCTTACGTCTTGGACATTATTGTTTTTCATGCCCCTACAAGACTAAGGAGTCCGACTTAGTTTGGATCCCAAAACCCCAAACTTAGAAGAATGGAATGTAGTTGAGATATGACCAAATGCTTAATTTTGCTATTTATATTGTCTTATCTCAACAAAAGGTGCTATGCTTATTGTTATTATTTTTCTGCATTGCTGAAACAGAAATTCTGTCGGTCGAAGTATTGTCGACCGAGCTCTGGGTCGGTCGAAGTATTGTCGACCGACTGGATGTCTTTAACAAATAAAAATTTTACAGCACCTATTTCGGTCGAAAATTGGTCAACCGAGAAACTTTCTGTGTTTTTGCTTGTGATACAGTAACCTGCTCGATCGACAAATTGTCGACCGAGACCAATATCGGTCGAACAATTGTCGACCGACTGGTTTTCTGTATCAGAACTTTTATATATATAAGCACTTAAAAGATTTCTAACCATATCGGACCATCACATGGGTACCAAAATCTACATTCTAATGCAGGAATGGGTAGTTGACAGTGGCTGTTCCAAACACATGACCGGGAACAAGGAAGCATTTCAAACTTTTGAAGAAAAGAAAAGTGGAACGGTCACCTTTGGAGAAAATGGTAAGGGAAAAATCGTTGGAATAGGTAATGTTGGAACAAATCTCGAAATTAAAAATGTTCTACTTGTTGATGGATTGCATCATAATCTAATAAGTGTAAGTCAACTATGTGATAGTGGTTATGATGTGTTATTTAACAAAACCTGCTGCAAACTATTGATAGAAAACACTACAAATGTCGTTTATGAAGGAAATAGAGTTGGAAATCTTTATATCCTTAAACTAAACTCTATGAAATCAGTAGTAGGTAAATGCTTGCTTGCAAATGAAAATACCTTACAACTATGGCATAAAAAGCTAGGACATGCTAGTTCACATGCTATTAAAAAGTTAGTGAAATATGATCTTGTTCGTGGATTACCTACTTTGTCTTTTGATCAAATTGAAAACTGTGAACCCTGCACAATGGGAAAGCAAACCAAAACATCTTTTAAATCAAAACATGTACTTAGCACCAGTAGATCCTTAGAATTAATTCATATGGACTTATTTGGACCAATGAGGACACAATCTATTGGTGGTAAATGATACTGTTTTGTTATTGTTGATGATTATAGTAGATATACATGGGTACATTTTATTGCAACTAAAAATGATACTATTCATGTCTTTATGCAATTTTGTTCCAAAATTGAAAATCTTTTACAACATAAAATATGTACCATTAGAAGTGATCATGGTGGCGAATTTGAGAATCATACATTTGAGACCTTTTGTACATCTCAAGGGTATACTCATAATTTTTCTGCTCCACGTACCCCACAACAAAATGGTATAGTTGAACGGAAAAATCGATCTCTACTGGAAATGGCTAGGACCATGATGCTTGAACACAACACACCTAAAACCTTTTGGGCTGAAGCTGTAAACACTGCTTGTTATGTGCTTAATAGAGTAACTGTTCACTCTCATTTGAAGAAAACTCCATATGAAATATTACACTCTACGAAACCTAGAGTTGACTATTTTCGTACTTTTGGCTCCACATGTTACATTTTAAATACCAAAGATGATAGAGACACGTTTGATTCTAAATCACACAAAGCATTCTTCTTGGGATATTCCACTTCTAGCAAAGCCTTTAGAGTATATAACACTATCTCTAGAAAAGTTGAGGAATCCATTCATGTTTCTTTTCATGAAGAATCGAAATCTGAAAATCTAGATATCATTGATCTCACTAATCAATTCGAAAATATAACCATTTCCAATGATAGTGAGAAAATTCCTATATCCGATCCCCAAGTTGAAACACAACCTACACCTAGGCTTATCAAGGATCATCCCCAAGAACTAATTATTGGAGATCCAAATGATAAAGTCAAAACTCGGTCATCCTTCAAAGATGTTGCAAACATGGCTTTTGTTTCTATCATTGAACCTAAGAAGATATCTGAAGCTCTTAAGGATGATTACTGGATAATAGCCATGCAAGAGGAGTTAAATCAATTCACTAAAAATGATGTATGGGATTTAGTTCCTAAACCACAAGATAAAACTATCATAGGAACTAAATGGGTATTTAGGAACAAGCTCAATGAGGCAGGAGAAGTAATAAGGAATAAAGCTCGGTTAGTAGCACAAGGATATAATCAACAAGAAGGAATAGATTTTGATGAAACCTATGCACCCGTAGCTAGACTTGAAGCTATTAGGATGTTACTAGCTATTGCTTCCCATAAAAACATTAAGCTATATCAAATGGATGTCAAAAGTGCATTTCTAAATGGCATCATACAAGAAGAAGTTTATGTTGATCAACCACCTGGCTTTGAAATACCAGAAAAAGGTGACCATGTTTATAAACTTAAAAAGGCACTTTATGGTCTAAAACAAGCACCTAGGAATTGGTATGAACGGCTCAAGACATATCTTTTTGATAATGGTTTTTCTATTGGAAATTCAGATTCTACTTTATTTTTCAAAACATATGCATCTGATTTCCTAGTTGTGCAAATTTATGTTGATGACATTATTTTTGGAGCTTCTAATGATTCATTATGCACACAATTCAGTGCCATTTTGCAAAAAGAATTTGAAATGAGTCTCATGGGTGAACTAACATTCTTTCTTGGTTTTCAAATTAAGCAAACACCTGCAGGAATTTTCATAAGCCAAGAAAAATATACTAAAGAACTTTTAAAACGTTTTGGGATGGATCAATGCAAACATGCTACTACTCCTATGGCTACCTCTATCAAAATTGATAAGGATGAAAATGGGGAACCTATTGATGATTCCTTATATAAGCCATTATTGGTAGTTTGCTATACTTAACTGCTTCTCGACCGGACATTATGTTTTCCGTTGGTCTTTGTGCTCGATTTCAATCCCAACCTATGCAATATCATTTTCTAGCGGTTAAAAGAATTCTTCGATATCTAGCTGGTACTACTTGTCTTGGTTTATGGTATCCAAAAGGACAATCCCTGGATTTTAAAGCATATACTGATGCGGATTATGCTGGTTGTCGACTTGATCGCAAAAGTACTAGTGGTGGATGTTTCTTATTAGGGAGAGCCTTAGTATCTTGGTTTAGCAAGAAACAAAATACGGTTGCCCTATCTACAACTGAAGCTGAATATATGGCAGCCGGGTCTTGTTGTGCTCAAGTGCTTTATATGCAACAGGTATTAAGCGATTATGGTTTTACTTTTTCATCTACACCTATTTTTTGTGACAACACGAGCGCCATAAACTTAGCACACAATCCTATTTTACACAGCCGGGCAAAACACATTGAAATCCGTCATCACTTCTTAAGGGATCATATCTCAAAGAATCATGTTTCCCTTCATCATGTTGATACGGAAAATCAATTGGCTGATATTTTTACAAAACCGCTTCCACTAGACCAATTCAACAACATTAGGAAGCAATTGCTTATTACTCCTTTGGAAGATGTTTTCTTTGATATATGCGGTTCTTAAAACAAATCCGTTTACTTGTTTCATTTTGGCTCTTCAATGGACATCTTTTTCATTAGATTTGACGGAATATCTAATTAAGGGGGAGTTTTTATTAAAACGGTTATCTTTTTGAAATGACAAAGGGGGAGAGATATATAAAACTATAACTTAGTATTTATGAAAAACTCAATCAATGAGTTTCATAAATATACTCTTGGCTTTACATTGAAAGTTGCTACATTCCCAAATGAACTGGATTTCATGTTCCATAATTCATTGGGAATAATAAGAACACATTTTATAAACAAGAGGAAAAGATACATAAGGAAATCTAAAGGTATGAAATTCATATGTTTTATATTTATTTTGGAAATGTTTGTCATCTTCAAAAAGGGGGAGATTGTTGGCTAAATGGACATCTAAAAATCCCTTTGTTTTGATTATGACAAACATTTCATTCTTATTAATCTAACGAGCTACTTGAGTGTGCAGGATGACAAAGTAGCAAGGGAAAATCCAAGAGCTTACTTAGTTATATTTTCATGCAATGTAATCAATGTTGTAAAACTTGTACAAATATATAATGTACAAGTACTTAGAATTGCATGTAAATCAAGCGTTAGATTTTCCCTAGCCAAACACCATAGTTAGATGTGTCATCCCATTTAATTAGGATCACCTTTGCACACTCACACATATAATTAATGCTTAAATTGAAACCTTGAAACAGGATCATTCTCGGTCGACAAACTCCTCGATCGAGACACTCTCGGTCGACCATCTTCTCGACCGAGAAAGATCCAAAGTAGCCGTTAGACACAACAGACAAGTTAGTTGGTAGTTGAAGAAAGACGTTGCAAATCACTTGTTCCAGAGAGCCTGTCGGTCGAAAAAAGTTTGACCGAGTAGGTGTCTCGGTCGACCATTTGTCGATCGAGATGGTCTCTGACAGCAACTGCAGAATAAATTAATTAGCCATTGTTAAAGCAACAACTTTGTACCTAATGGCTAGTTAAGCACTTAGAAACCCCTAGAAGTTGTCTAGAGCGTCCTTAAGCATACTTAGGCCATTCCTATAAATAGGACAAGCCATAGGACACTAGAATTCACTTGTTACACTTGAGAATACACTTGAGCATACTTGAGCAATCTTTTGCAAGCAATTTGAGCATTGTGATCATTGGCCTACATTCTCCTTAGCTCAATCTCGTGTCCTATAGGCTAGATTCTCCTACCCACAGCAATCACAAGTTCACATACTTGGCTAGGAGATCTTACGCTTGATCTAGGCATATCAAGCCTCGGGCTTAAAGGATAAGTTGTAATTTCCTTTTCCTTTCTTGTTCCTGTTTATCTTTTGTACTCTCCTTGCTACTCCTAGGGTTGGAGGCTGCGGATTGGAGAGGGTTGACTTCTCAGGTGGAGAAGGGGACTTCAATCTACTTCAAGAAGGCTATCGCAAGGGAAGCTAATTCAGAAGGCTGGTGCAACTGGAGTTGGTGCATCTACTTCAAGGGAAGGCTGCTTCAAGGTTGGCGATTACTTCTAGGTGAAGGCTGCTTGAAGGGTTTAGGAAAAGAGATTGTATTTTATGTAAATTCCTTGAAGAGGTAATAAAATAAATTTCTTTTCAAATCCCGGTTGGGTAAGCAACCGGGTAGTGGATTGACGGCTATAGTATTTGCTATAGTTGGAACCACTCTAAACCTTGTGTCTCCTTGTCCAATATTTTCATTGTGGTTGTTTAAGTTCAATAATTGTTAAATTATCTATAAAACTCTATTCACCCCCCCCCCCTCTAGTAGTTTTCACCATGGGGGTAAGGATCTACCATATGAGAGAGGTAGTATCCATGTCCACTGTAGGGACGATACAAAGATGGGGGATATGCAAGGATTGAGTAGTATTGCTTAAAATGTAATCTTGGATGTTAAATGATATTTGGTTGACTACATTGTTAACATAGTTGCACAATTATTGTTTCCCGCACATACCAGCTTCTTGCTGACCGATGTTTTGTTTGTCAGCGTTTTAGGTACAAGTGAAAAGAATAAACAGTAAAGTGGCATATGTGGAACTAAATGAGAAATAATGTACACAGGAGGATTAGTTAGATTAGTATCTTCAAGGATAGAAGTTCAAAAATCCCATCTTCTAAAAGGTAAGTAAAGTTTTTATTTTATACCAGTTTTCAGTTTAGTAGTAGAATTTCATAATTATTATTGATTATTTGTCGAACCTTTGATCGGGGTTATTAGATTACGTCTCTGATCTCTTGGTCTCCCTTAAGTGGGGGTTATCGAGAGACGGGGTCATTACAGATACTTTAACCAAACCCCTTGTTGCTTTTATATACCAATAAGGAGCCACCAGAGGTTGACATGAAGTATGTTGGTTAACAAAAAAATTCATTTTTGTGGATGCATGTTGTTGTATGCCTAGGGGACAAAGCCCCCCTAAGATGAAATCCAAGCCTTCTAACATGTAAGATATTCTCTCCAAAATCTCTTTTCTTGTTATTCTTCTTTCTTCCTCTATCATGGACAAAATTAATTGTGCTTCATTGGATGCCCCAAAGCTCAAAAGGGGTATCATTGTTTTAATCCATCCATAGATTGTTCTTCAATATCCACTCATATCATGTTTTTTAAGACATCCCTTAATTTTTAAAATCCATAGAAACCTCTCAAACATCACCTAGAGACTTCCCATCATTCTCAATTGTTATTGATCGTACACCAAGTCCATTACTTAATATCATTGATCTATCCATAGATCCATGTACCAATCATGGAAGTTCTCTAGATAACCCTTAACATGTACAAGATGATGTGGCATCTCTCTATCCTCCTCGAATAATTGTTTCCTGATGAGGTTCCACATATCTTAATTGTGACGACACCCTCTATCATTAAGATAACAAGTGCACAATCAACATGCGAAAATGATTATTAACAGTAGATTACTGAAAATCACTAAAAATTAAAACCATTTATAAAAAGATTCCTTATAGGAAAACTCTTTTAATGATAATTAAAATATTTCATATACATCCTGGTTCATAATGTACATTCCATTTATCATCTCTTCTCGAGGAATATATATATACAACGCTTGCCTTGATAAAAGCACAAGTAACAAAATCCTCGAGGCATTCGAGCCAAAATCTCATATTGATTATAAAAACACTATCCACTGACTCTTAGGACCTGAGAGTACAGAGACGACACATAGGACTTTCTATACTAAGCTTGATAGCCAGTTTCTCCACTTGGGATAATCACTGTTATCCCTATTGTTGTTGATGCTTCTCCTCCCCTACTATAGGGTTTTTGCCTCTTCATCTGCGTCTACCTAAAAATGTTGGATCCCATGGGTATGAGACAATTATAAAATTGCCCCAACGAGAGATATAACTCTCCACAAAAAACATTATTATTGCAGTTTAATAGAAATAAATTGAGCAGTGGAATCATATATTCAACAACAGATAATTCATTATCTATGCCGATTAGAGAAACATTCTTACTTAAGCATTTCAACTATAATTTGATAAAGCAGCTTGTGTATTGAATAAATTACATGTATAAGATTTATCCATCTATCATATGCTAAGCAAGATAACATCAACCAATGATTTTTATATTTCAATCTTAAGAAAATATGCTACACAACTGATTACATTTTACAAACATACATAAGCTCTGAGGAGATGAGGTATATCGCTCATACTCCAACCGACCATTGCGAAATCAAAATCGGTACCATACTTAGGTCAGTGGAAGAACCATATTTCCATGACCTCATCCTCCTCAGTCAGTGTGAGGACAACTGCAGGACATCTAGTGTCTCTGTTAATAATAGCTTTCCAAGGTATAGTGGCAACTTCACTATAGAGTTATAGTGGCAGTTATACTCTCTTCACAATCGAGAGATTTTATGTATATCTCCATCGATCCAGCATTAACATCATCAGGAGGTTTTTGATACATCCATCACGACATATATAATGAAGGATTGAGATATTTAATGTTTATGTTCCATCAAACCTACATTAGGACGTAAGGATATGTTCACCCATTACCCCCACATACTCAATAGTATGCCCTCTAGGAGATCCCGTAGGAAAACCTATTTCACCATCACCAACTACTGACGATGATGGATCTATGGTCAGAGTACTACATGAATAGATTTCACTTGATTAATTAAGTACATTATCATATTATTTTAGCATCACCCAAGTTTTCAAACAGTACTTATTATGACAAATGCCTCAAAGAAACATGTACTATTTCCATCAATTATTTCTTAGTCTTTATGAGATATTGGGATCTCAGTCCCTCATTTCAATACGGGGAATTCTAATCCCTCCACAAATTTGAATACCATAATCATATGGATCTGGGTATTCAAACCCTTAGCTCATCACTGAGCATCGTTACCACTTTTTCAGGTAACTATCACCTTTAGGTCATATGACCAAGGTAAACATGATACTTGCTACACAAGCATCTCTCATGACACTTGAGGCCCATTAACTCTCTTGTTACCTCTTACTAGGCAACAAGGCATATTATGGCACACAAGGCCCAATAAACAATTTCAATAAATAAAGCATCATAGCTCATATCTGGCTATGTTCATCATATGATGATACCTGCAAGGTTAGCACACATGATAACAGATATATCAATCATATTTCAGTTCCTTGCCATTCAAAGGTAACACCATTATTCCCTCACCAGGGTTAGGGTTTCCCATTTCATGTTAATTGGGGATACTCATCCCATTACCCAGATCAGGTTTATGGTTTATCACCATATTTCCCAAGATTAGGGTTTCACAATCAATATCCTACAATTAGGGTTTACTATTCATCCCAATTCGGGTTTCATATTCCATCACCCAAAATTAGGGTTGATATTCAATTATTCCCAATTAGGGTTTACTGTTCATCCCAAATTAGGGTTTCATGAAGCATCCCCTTAATTTAGGGTTTCATGAAGCATCCCCTTATTTTAGGGTTTTTCATGATGCGTCCCTAAATTAGGGTTTCACATGTCATCACCCTTAATTAGGGTTACATCAATCTTCCCATTAAGTACATACAACTATGGTTGACATAGTGTACTGAATTATTGCTTCCATAAACTTTTAGGGTTAATCATTTTCATTTTTTTTAAAGGTACTAATCATCTAGGTACTTTAGGATTCAACCACTGTACCTATCTTTGATAATCATTATTATCAACCATTGGATCAATGGATCAATCATCACTTTAAATATCCAAACGATTTGATCGCTTTTGACCTCCATTCAATTTTGGCATTTCAACACCAAACGGTTTCAAAAACTATTTGATTCCAAACGGTCCTGAGACAGTTTGACCCCAAATGGTTTCAAGACCGTTTGGACTCAAACGGTCTCAAGACCATTTGGTCCAAGCTAGCCTCAAAACCGACAGGGTTCACTTGATAGATCCCTCAATCAATCGATCAGGGTTTGCACCATTGATTACTTCATCAATTGAATTATTCAAGTACATCAATCATTGACTCTTGAATATCCAAACAATCCACCTTAGCTCTTGACCTCCAAATGGTCCTGAGGCCATTTGATCCCAAATGGTTTCAAGACCGTTTGGACTCAAACGGTCTCAAGACCGTTTGGTCCAAAAATCTTGAAACTGAAAAGTGCCAATTAGGGATTTCTTCAACAAATCAATTTAGGGTTTCTAATTGGTGGATTGTCCATTCAAGGAACCACTCAATTGGATCCATTGGATCATTATCCAACATGTTCTACTCCTGGTCAACACTTCCATTCGGTCAACCATGTCCAAATGGTTTGGAACTTAACCTCCAAACGGTTTGCAAACTGTTTGGTCACCAAATGGTTTGGTGAAACCGTTTGGACCAAAAATTGTCCAAACCAATTGATGTGTTATTTTGAGAAATTGAGCATTAAGATGATGTCATCATCATCTTCAACGTTCGATCCTATGGTCCATAGTACTACTAAATTTATGAAATCATCAAGTGCAATAAGCAAATAATCAAGAAAAAGAAAGTTTAACATTTATTTGCAAAATTGAAATCAATGATAATGTTGAAGGGTTCAAGTTATATAACCCACCTTTAAGGAAGATTCAAAGCTCCAAGCTCATGTCAATGATGGTCAAAGAAACTCTTTCAACTATCCCAAGGCTCGTCCTCAAGCTTTTGAGTTAAAAGATTGGCTAGAGTTGAAGATTGAGTGGAGAAAAGAAGAAATCAAGCATTGATTTGTGTTTTCTACCATGAAATCAAGGTGAAAGAAGGCCATGGAGCTTACCTACAAGTTGGGGGGGTCGTTCTCCTGTTGCTCCTAAGATCCCTTGATCATTTTTCACAGAAGAAGTGAAAGTGGCTTCGAAATTACCCATTCAAGCTATGGATAAATGAATATATATGCATTTTATTGAAAATTCATTTAAGAGAGAGAAAGTAGAGGATATCTCTTCCATTTCCTTGCCACTTTCCCCCTACTCTTCCTTGGATACGACGCTATCTTCCTTGCCTCTTATTCTTCTTAATTATCCATGAATTAAAGGAAAACAAATTAAGCACCTTAACCCTTATAATAATAATATCCTAAAGTTAGTGGATAATTCTTTTTCTTTTATTAATGTGAGTGGGCTCTCCACTCACTTGAGATATTTGTTGCCTTTTCAAGGAACAAGGACGTCCAAATATATGGATTTTCAACCAACACAATTTTGGTTGAAGGTCACTTCAATTAATATATTTATTTTTGCATTAAATTAGAATTTCAATTATGCTTAAATCTTGATTATTTTAATATAAAGATTTTCTCTCCTTCAAAGTTATACAAATGAGACACCCCTCTAATTTTATTTGATCTACATGATGCTAAGAAATATTAGGGACTCTCTCGAAGAGGTAATTTTCATATTGAACCCTAAGTTTTGGGTAAATTGCACATCACACCAAAACTAGGTATTAATGCACAAGCATTGCTTTATCAGCTCTTTCTTGGTACTCAGACTTTCACTAGCCATACATGTGCATCATTTTCATTCTCATGATGCTTCAACACTTGAGGAACATTTTATCATGCAACATTTGCAAATTAACCCCTCAACTTGGGTAAATTGCACTTTAGTCCAAAATAAGCAAAAAATTATTTTCAACATTATTTAAAATGGATTAAAATTGAAATGTAAGTTCCTCTTAATCCTTAATTATTTTTTAAAAGATAAAAGAAAGCATATAATTATATTTCTTAAACAAAACGTCAAGGGTTAAAGCATAACCTAGGTCAGGGATGTTACAAATTATCCACCCCTTACAAGTATTTCGTCCCTGAAATCGTTAAGAGAAAAGACAAGGGTACTTCCTCCTCATTCCTCTAGCTCCCACGTAGCTTCTTCAATGCCACAGTGATGCCAAAGAACTTTTACAAGACATATGTCTTTCTTTTTCAGCTTTTTGATTCTTCTATCAAGAATCAATACATGTCCTTCAACATATGATATATCATCTTTTAACTCTACCTCGACAGGTTGAAGAACTAACTTTGTGTATGGATGACACTTCCTCAACATGGAGATATGGAACACTGGGTGCAATCTATACAACTCAGTTGGTAACTCCAGCTTATAGGCGACCTTTCCCATCCTCTAAATGATTGGATAAGGCCCCATAAATCTAGGAGCTAACTTCCCTTTCTTTCCAAATCTTAGGATACCTTTCCAAGGTGAGACCTTGAGGTATACTATGTCTCCAACTTGGAATTCTAAGGGTTGACGACGTTTGTCAGCATAAGATTTCTATCTATCCTGGGAAGCTTTCAACTGTTATTGTATTACTTTAATCTTCTCAGTTGTTTGTTGTACTAGCTCAGGACCCAAAAGTTGATACTCCCCTATTTCATACCAACATAAAGGAGATCTACAACGTCTACCATATAATGCCTCATATGGTGCCATATCAATACTATGCTGATAGCTATTACTGAAATCAAATTCTTTCAAGCTCAGGTATAGATACCAACTTCCTACAAACTGAAGGACACATGCCCTAAGAAAGTCCTCCAAGGTTTGTATGGTTCTCTTAGATTGTCCATCTGTTTGTGGGTGAAAGGTTGTACTAAACCTTAATTGCATACCCAAAGCTTTATGCAGTCGTTCCCAAAAATGACTTGTGAATTGGGGACCTCTATCAGAAACAATTGTACTCAGAACCCCGTGCAAACACACTATCTCATCTATGTATATTTGTGCAAGCGTCTCAGCTGTACAGGAAGGAAATGTGTTTTCTTTGTTAACCTATCAACTATCACCCATATGGAATCATGACTTTTTGCTGTTCTAGGCAAACCAACCACAAAGTCCATGGTTACATGATCCCATTTCCACTGCAGTATAGGCAGAGGTTGCATTATTCTTACGGGCTTCTGATGTTCAGCTTTAACTTGCTGACACATCGGACACCGCATAACAAACTCAGGTACATCTTTCTTCAATCCAGACCGCCAATACATATCTTTTAAGTTATGATACATCTTGGTGCTCCCTGGATGCATGGCATACATTGAAGAATGAGCCTCCTCCAAGACTAACTTCCTTAGGTTATCGACATCAGGTACTACCATCCTACCATGGAAACAGAGTAGCAGATCATCTGAATCATGGAATCCATCCCATTTCTCACTACCATACTCTGACCTGATCTGCTGAATCACAATATCATCTTGTTGTTCTTCCTTAATCTACTTCCTCAAAGTAGGTTTTACTTACATCTCATCTAATAGCTCGGCTAACAATGACACCTTAAGCTCTATATTGTCTTGCCTTAAGGAGATAAGCATATCTCTTTTAAAGCACACTAAGTAGTTCAACTGTGCTTTATCTAAGGTTGGTGTTGCAGATTTCCTACTTAGTGCATCAACAACTACATTAGCCTTCCCTAGATGATAATTAATTATACAATCGTAGTCCTTGAATAATTCCATCCAGCGGTGTTGTCTCATGTTCATCTCATGCTGTGAGAAGATATACTTTAGATTCATATGGTCTGTGAAAATCTGGAATGTTTCTCCATAGAGATAATGTCTCTAGATCTTCAAAGCATGGACCATAGCAGCTAGCTCTAGATCATGTGTCGGATAATTCTCCTCGTGTTTCTTAAGCTATCGAGAAGAAAAAGAAATCACTTGTTTATCCTACATCAACACACATCCTAGACCGTTCTTGGATGCATCACAAAAGACTATGTACCCCTTTCCTTGCTCAGGTAACACTAACACAGGTGCACTAGTTAACCTTTCCTTAAACAACTGGAAAGATTGTTGGCACTTGTCATTCCAGATAAAAGGAACCTCCTTTCTAGTCAACTTGGTTAGGGGTAAAGCTATAGAACTGAAGTTCTTGATGAACCTCCTATAATAGCCTGCCAACCCTAGGAAACTACGTATCTCCATTGGTGTCTTTGGATGTTCCCATTGTAGGATAGATTCCACCTTCTTAGGATCAACACGAATACCTGAAGCAGATATTACGTTTCCTAGAAAAGAAACTTCTGGTAGCCAGAACTCACATTTGCTAAACTTAGCATATAGCTTATGCTCTCTTAGAAAAGTCAAAGCCTGACGGAGGTGCTGCTCATGCTGTTGAGCATCTCTATTGTAGATCAAGATGTCATCTATGAAGAAAGAAAAGTCGTGAAGATTCTATTCATGAGTTCCATGAATGCAGCTGGTGCATTAGTTAGTCCAAATGACATAATTATGAACTCATAGTGACCATACCTTGTCCTAAAGGCAGACTTAGGTATATCACTCTCCTTAATACACAACTGATGGTATCCCGACCTCAGATCTATCTTAGAAAAGATAGTTGCACCACACAACTGATCAAACAAGTCATCAATCCTTGGTAGAGGGTACTTGTTCTTTATGGTGAATTTGGTCAACTGTCTATAGTCGATGCATAATCGCATAGACCCATCATTCTTATTTACAAAGAGGACCAGAGCACCCCATGGTGAAGTACTTAGTCGGATAAAATCCTTCTCAAGCAATTCTTGCAGTTGTTTCTTGAGCACTACCATCTCAACATGTACCATTCTATACGGTGATTGTGCTATTGGTTGCGTGCCTCGGATTAGATTAATTTCAAAATCAATCTCTTGGGGCAGAGGTACATCTGGAAGTTCCTCAGGGAACATGTCTTCAAACTCCCTAACTATTGGAACCTGATTTAGCCCTATCTTAGGGCTTTATCTTGTGTCATTTTGCATTTCAGCCACATCTATACTTGTTAGATTACATGTTATTTCCCCCAATATGCTTATTTATATCAAATGCACTTATGGAGGCTTTTTGCATGTTTTATAGGTACTTTGTCCACTACTTGATGGCATGGAAATAGGATGGTCCAGTCTAGGGTTTCCTCAGTCTTGGAGGAGCTCAAAATGAGGCCAAAACCACTTCCAACCTACCCCAAATGGTCAAAGAAAGTTTTGAAGCAATACCCTCCATGGATGATCAAGTTCAAGGCTCAAATGCATGGGAGAGACACCACCACGACCGTGGTGAGCCCCCACGGCCGTGGTGGACATGCCCCAAGTACAAAAAATCAGTAAAACTCCCAGAAATTGATGAAAATGGCCAAAACGACTGTGGTTTTCAACATGCCCGTGGCCATAGGTGTCCACCACGACCGTGGTGACCCCCCACGGCCGTGGCCATCCATGCACACCTCCCAGTGATCTCTACATTCTAATAAACCCACGACCGTGCCCATCCACCACGGCCGTTGTCTACCCTACCCACCACGACCGTGGTGACCCACCACGGCCGTGCTACTCACAAAATCCACCCAGTTTTCACTGCTTTCCCCATTTTGGCCATAACTTAACCCTAGACCCCCTAGACTCCTATATATACCTAGGTGGTGGCTGGGGCATGAGGTTGGCTACCTTCTACCCCCTCCTAGCTCCCCAAATCTCCACCCACTCCATTCCACTCCATTTCCACCTCAAATCCACTCCATTCCACCATTTTCACCACCAAATCACTAGTTTAGACTAGTTCCTACCCATAATCCCCTTCATTCTTCACCCTTGCACCTTGGAGGAGGGAGGCGGTCAACCTGCTGCTACTGGAGAGAGGATTGACAGTCACTACTTCGAGCTCCATGGCCACCTCTATCTTCTTCTCCTCTTTTTTGTATTTTCCATGTATATGAGTAGCTAGGCTCTTTGGGTGGGCTGTTTGGGGTCAAATATGTTACTTTGATACCATGTTGGGGGGAAATGACATGCAAACTTTTTAATTCCATTTGTTAATGATTATGTTCTATTTTCATCTCATTCTCCATGGATTGGTTGTTGGTTTGTGTGTGAAATCACTTAGGAATTTAGGCAAATTGGTTATATGTTTGAATTTTGGGATTTGCCCCTAGGTCCAATTCTTGGATCCCTAGGTTTCCTCCCATCTTACTACATCCTAATCAATCTCCCTAAACCTAAGTGAGAGATCTAAGTAGCTAGATTGGATAATTCTAGTGCAATTAGTATGGAGCTTTCTCAAGGCTAGAATGTGGGGGAATTGGGGTCTAAAGCCCTAATTTCACCTCCCCATTACTACCTTCGGCCCCTAATTGCCCTAGTAATGCCTAATCTAGAAACCTAGACTTGATTAGACTCTAATTGAATTGAACCTAATCCCTAACCCAATTGAGCCTCGTAAGGGTAGTAGGGGGTGTTAGGGACTAGTTCCCCTATACACAACCTAGCATATCCATGGCCAGTTAGTAGCTTAGGTTAATTCATTAGACTCTAACTTGTTGTTTGGTTTGGATAATCTAAATGGAATCATAATGTTCATATGTCACCCCCCAATTTAAGTGATAAGTTCATACCCCTAAACATCCCACACATCTCTTTACTGCTTAAAACCCTAGTTTTGTGCTCGCTTCGCTTAGTTAGTTCTTTTCTTGCTTAGTTAGCTTCTTGCCTTGCTCTTGCCTTGTTTATGATAGTTTAGTTCATTAATTGTTCTTTTGCTTCTCTTGCTTGCCTTAGCGTAATTTGTCTTTTCATACCTAGCTTAATCCTTTCTTGCTTGTTTAGCTTTAATCTAGTCTAGGGTTAACGTAGATTTCATTCCTACCTTTAACTGCTTTCTTGTTCATCCTTAGTTAACAATCAAAACAACCTTTAAACCCTTAACCCTAGTCTCTGCAGTAGGAACCTAGCCAAACTAACCTAGCTCTAGTGCCCCCTCTTTTCCCTGTGGATCGACCCTATACTTGCCGCCTTCCTATACTACGACACGACCCTGTGCGCTTGCGGGTGTAGTTGTTTTAGTAGACGTAGGTGTGTTAGTTTAGGTCTTATAAATTTTGAAAGCACAATCCCATCCATCGTGCGCTCCGAACTCGTGGGGTGTAAAAACACCACTAGCGGAGACACACCAAGCTTTCTGGCACCGTTGCCGGGGATAGTGGCGCTCGGCCTAGCTAGTTAGTTTTGCTTTGACTTTTCCTACTGCCCTCATCATTGCGATTCTTTATTCATTTTTCTTTGCATTTCTTGTGTATATTGGTTTACTAACTTGCTTTCTTTTGTTTGGTTGTGCTTTATGCATGTGACAAGCCATTCAGGAGGAAACAAGATGGAAGACCAAAATGCACCTCACAAGCCGCTTCAAGACTACTTCATGCCTAGCAACTACAAATCGCCAATTGCTAGCAGGGTTGATCAAATGCCAGGGGAGCAATTCTCTATTCCTCCAGGTCTTCTTGGGCTCCTGCCCATCTTCTATGGCTCAGAGAGTGAGAACCCCTACAAGCACTTGGACTCCTTTCTTGAAGTATGCTCCACCTTTAGGACACCGACGGCTAGTGATGATACAATCTGGTTGACCTTGTTCTCTTTCTCCCTCAAAGATAGAGCTAAAGATTGGTATGACTCAAGAAGGGACATTATGAGTTGGGAAACGATGAAGAATGCTTTCTTGAGACACTTCTACTCTATTGCAAGGTTGACACAAATGTGGCATTCCGTGACAAGTTTTAGCCAAATGGGCAGTGAGCAGTTTCATGATGCATGGGAGAGATTCAAGAAGCTATTGAGAGAGTGTCCTCACCATGAGATCCCTTTGTGGCAGCTAGTTCAATCATTCTACTCTGGTTTGTCTCTAAAGGACCAAGACACAGTGGACTCTTCTAGTGGAGGAGTTTTCATGGCTAGGCCACCTGAGGAGATATGGCCTTTGTTTGAGCAGTTGGCTGAAGGATCAAGAATTCGAGCTTCTAGCATGATGAATGAAAGAGGGTATGTCTTTGCTGTGACACCCCTACTCATGATGACTCAAGCCCGCAAGTGATGAAGATTCTTGGTGACATGGTGAGCCTCATGAAGAACTAGGTGACAAATGCTCCTTGCTACCCGATCAATTCTATTGAGTTCTATGGGGAAGAAAAGAAGACACCTCACTCCTATAGCTACCAGGAACCACAAAGTCCCACATACAGCTCAAGGTTTGAGGACGAGGTTCTTTCTAGATTGAGAGTGTTTGATGATGTTCAAAGGGAAGTTGCAAGGTTAGAAGAGAGAATAGAGCAACTATCTTCTATAATCGCTCTCCAAGAGGAAAAATTTTCTTCAAGACCCATCGTGAGCCACAATGAAGAAAGTGGACCCATACCCTCTTCACAAGTTTTCTACAGTCCACCCCCCATGCAAGTGCATCCCATTCACTCCTTCCAAGGCTATCCCCAGCCTTACACTCCTCCACCACCTTCACCACCTCAATTTTCCCAAAACTTCACTTTCCAACCCCAATTCTCTCCTCCCCCTCAATCCTCTTCTCCACCTCAGTTTCAACCCCAAGTGTCACCCCCACCTCCTCCACAGCCACAACATGCTCCCTCTCCCCATAATGAGCAAGGTAGTGATGTGACAGTTCTAAGGAGTGGGAAAACTCTTGAGCATCCCGCAAGTCAAAGAAAGGTTGATAAAGCAAAGCAAAGGCAGCCAAGTGGTGATACCGTGATTGATATTGCTGAAGATGATGTTGTGATACCGCATGTTGAGTTTGGGATTCCATGTGATCCGCCACATATCCCTTCTGCAGGTCCTACCATCCCTAGTGTTCTGCCTCGTGTTCATGTAAGTGAGGCAAAAACTAGTGATCCTCCGTTTGTAGAAGCACTAGATGAGCCACCAGAATTGAAAAGGAGGCAAAAGCACAATGTTGATATTCTTGAGGTGTTTCTCTAAGTGAAGGTGAACATTCCACTATTGGATGCTATCAAGCAAATCCCATCATATGCCAAGTTCCTCAAGAACCTATGCACTGTGAAAAGAAGGTCAACGGGGAGGATTCCAAAGAAGGTGAGATTGACTGAACAAGTGAGCTCCATCATACAACACTCACTTCCCGTAAAGAGAAAGGACCCAGGAGCCCCACTCATACCTAGTTACATAGGGGGGCATCGCATAGACAGGTCCTTACTTGATTTGGGATCTAGTGTGAATTTGATTCCATATCATGTCTATGTTGAGCTGGGATTAGGCAAGTTGAATCCAACACATTGCACTCTCCAGTTGGCAGATAGATCCATAAAAGTGCCTAGAGGTAGAGTGGATGATGTCTTGGTGATGATAGATAAGGAAAAAGGCGTGGTGTTCCCGGCGGATTTCATTGTACTTGATATGGAGCTGGAGGATAGGAAGATTCCCATCATCTTGGGAAGGCCGTTCTTATCTACAGTTGATGCCGACATTCATGTGCGTAGTGGCACCATGACAGTCTCATTCATGGACATGAAGATCAACATCAACATGTACAAGACCCCAACCCGGCGAGTCCGAGATAGGGATATTGGACATGATCACTTCACGAGTCCAAATGGGCATTTGAGAGAAGGAAATCAAGGTGAAGAAGTTAATGATGATTATTGTGATCAAAGGGATGAGGAAAATAGATTGAGTGCAAAGGAAGGATGCATGTTTTGCAAGAATGGACACATGAGAATGCCAAACGGATGAATGAATGAAGAATCACCAAGAAACCTAGCTGAAGGCAAGAAACTCAGCTCTTGTGGGAGGCAACCCACCTAGGTTTGGGAATTTTTCACCCAACCTCTCATTTTTGATACTTTTGCTTTTTGTTTTACAGTTTCCAAGAAAACACACACACACACACTTGTGTTTAATAGCTTTCTTTGAGTTTTGATGATATGGCAGGTGCTAGACAATAGAGAGAGAGGGTATAGAAGAAGGTCATGGTCTTTAAATCAAATATGCAGCCAAATAACAAATAAAAGTGAAGTTCAAGTTCTTGAAGTGAGAAAACTGAAGGAGCATCCTCACCACGGCCGTGGAGCTCAACCACGACCGTGGCACATGTGGCCAAGCATGACCGTGGCACCCAGCCATGGCCGTGGGAATTATTGCATCCAGTTGGCTGAAGTTACAGTGTTTTTATAAGATTGGCAACGGCCGTGGCCACCCGCCACGTCCGTGTTGAAGAGGAGTGGCCACAACCGTGGTGATCGACCATGACTGTGGCGAGGGTCGAGCACCAGCCACAACAGGGTGACCTACATTCTGACACTCTGCACCATCCATGATCTTCACCCTACTATCCCTAAGCTCTAGTTTCATGTTGAGGACATCATGATTCAAAAGTTTAGGGTGGTAGGGTGGTATGCACCTCCCTATCTCTCTCTCTTTTAGTCATTTTGTTCCACCTTTGCCATTCAGTTCAGTTTTATTGTTACTGTTCTTTTTACTGCATCTCTGCATGCCATGTAGTTTGCTTTCTTGTCATTTTTGTGTAATTTTCAAAAAATTTGCTCCTTTTGCCATGCATTGCATATCATGTAGATTTTTGGTAATTTCTACATGTTTTAGCGAGGATTTTCTTGTTTGCTGTTTTACGTTCAATAATATAGGCTTAGATGTGATTAAAAGCAACTTGGCACTATTTTGGCCAATTTTGCCCAAATTTGAGATTTCTGGTCTAAAAAGTGTGTTTTGACCCAATCTCTACTATTTTGAGTAAAAATGATGACCTTTGACAAATGCAAGTGACTTATCATTGTTTATTTCTAAATGGTATCAATTCTTGACTCTTTACATGTGCATCATCTCTCTTAGGATTGTGATTGATTTGGCCGAATTGTGAAGTTGAGCAAGCTTTGAACGCTTAGTGTTTGTGGAATCACTTGTTTGATATATCAATTTCATCTTGTTCATTCATGTGGTGTGATATCTAGGATGAAGTATTGGATTAATTTTCATGCAGGATGTCTTATGTGGAGAATCATACCTATGACCCCCCTTTGACTCGACTTTTCTCTCACCATCTTCTTACCCCTCCGCCTCATTAAAGGATGCCAAAGTGCACATATCAGCCGTGGCCACCTCCAAAAGTTTGGGGTGGCCACATCTCTACCTCCCCGCTTCACTCTATCCACCATATGCCCTATCTACACCAAGGGAAAGAAAGAAAAGAAAAGAAAAAGAAAAGCAAAAACAAAATAAAAGGATGCTCCTGTTTAAGAGCATTCAAATAAAGAAAAGATGAGTGTGTAGAAGCACTCCAAGAAGCTTACCACAACCCTTTCTTCCACTTTCATACCCATCGAGCTAGGAAACATCAAACCTAGCTCATTTTGCCCTTTTCTGCAACCACGTGGGTCATTTGACATGATTTGAAACATAAGATTAAAAGTATGAAGGTGAAACAACACTCCTAGTCATCTTGGATTAACGCCATTATGAAACGGTCGACCCAGAACTACATGAAAGAAATATGGATAACTTGCGTATTCTAAGCACTATATTTGAAGTTCATATGCTTTGTGCTCTTTTCATGATTGGTTTGTGAAAGTAGGAGAGGAGAGAGGTGGAATGCATGTACTTAGTCATCTTTGAGCCCATTTAGCAATAATCACCTCTTACATTGCATTTGTCATGTCTTGAATGTGAAAAGTTTGTAGAGAGATTGAGTTGGAGCATACTTGTGGACAAGTATGTTTCAAGTTTGGGGTGGTGATTCAACCCTATCTTAGGGCTTTATCTTGTGTCATTTTGCATTTCAGCCACATCTATACTTGTTAGATTACATGTTATTTCCCCCAATATGCTTATTTATATCAAATGTACTTATGGAGGCTTTTTGCATGTTTTATAGGTACTTTGTCCACTACTTGATGGCATGGAAAGAGGATGGTCCAGTCTAGGGTTTCCACAGGCTTGGAGGAGCTCAAAATGAGGCCAAAACCACTTCCAACCTACCCCAAATGGTCAAAGAAAGTTTTGAAGCAATACCCTCCATGGATGATCAAGTTCAAGGCTCAAATGCATGGGAGAGACACCACCACGACCATGGTGAGCCCCCACGGCCGTGGTGGACATGCCCCAAGTACAAAAAATCAGTAAAACTCCCAGAAATTGATGAAAATGGCCAAAACGACCGTGGTTTTCAACATGCCCGTGGCCATAGGTGTCCACCACGACCGTGGTGACCCCCCACGGCCGTGGCCATCCATGCACACCTCCCTGTGATCTCTACATTCTAATAAACCCACGACTGTGCCCATCCACCACGGCCGTCGTCTACCCTACCCACCACGACCGTGGTGACCCACCACGGTCGTGCTACTCACAAAATCCACCCAATTTTCACTGCTTTCCCCATTTTGCCCCTAACTTAACCCTAGACCCCCTAGACTCCTATATATACCTAGGTGGTGGCTGGGGCACGAGGTTGGCTAACTTCTACCCCCTCCTAGGTCCCCAAAACTCCACCCACTCCATTCCACTCCATTTCCACCTCAAATCCACTCCATTCCACCATTTTCACCACCAAATCACTAGTTTAGACTAGTTCCTACCCATAATCCCCTTCATTCTTCACCCTTGCACCTTGGAGGAGGGAGGAGGTCGACCTGCTTCTACTGGAGAGAGGATTGACAGTCACTACTTCGAGCTCCATGGCCACCTCTATCTTCTTCTCCTCTCTTTTTGTATTTTCCATGTATATGAGTAGCTAGGCTCTTTGGGTGGGCTGTTTGGGGTCAAATATGTTACTTTGATACCATGTTGGGGGAAAATGACATGCAAACTTTGTAATTCCATTTGTTAATGATTATGTTCTATTTTCATCTCATTCTCCATGGATTGCTTATTGGTTTGTTTTTGAAATCACTTAGGAATTTAGGCAAATTGGTTATATGTGTGAATTTTGGGATTTGCCCCTAGGTCCAATTCTTGGATCCCTAGGTTGCCTCCCATCTTCCTACATCCTAATCAATATCCCTAAACCTAAGTGAGAGATCTAAGTAGCTAGATTGGATAATTCTAGTGCAATTAGTATGGAGCTTTCTCAAGGCTAGAATGTGGGGGAATTGGGGTCCAAAGCCCTAATTTCACCTCCCCATTACTACCCTCGGCCCCTAATTGCCCTAGTAATGCCTAATCTAGAAACCTAGACTTGATTAGACTCTAATTGAATTGAACCTAATCCCTAACCCAATTGAGCCTCGTAAGGGTAGTAGGGGGTGTTAGGGACTAGTTCCCCTATACACAACCTAGCATATCCATGGCCAGTTAGTAGCTTAGGTTAATTCATTAGACTCTAACTTGTTGTTTGGTTTGGATAATCTAAATGGAATCATAATGTTCATATGTCACCCCCCAATTTAAGTGATAAGTTCATACCCCTAAACAGCCCACACATCTCTTTACTGCTTAAAACCCTAGTTTTGTGCTCGCTTTGCTTAGTTAGTTCTTTTCTTGCTTAGTTAGCTTCTTGCCTTGTTTATGATAGTTTAGTTCATTAATTGTTCTTTTGCTTCTCTTGCTTGCCTTAGCATAATTTGTCTTTTCATACCTAGCTTAATCCTTTCTTGCTTGTTTAGCCTTAATCTAGTCTACGGTTAACGTAGATTTCATTCCTGCCTTTAACTGCTTTCTTGTTCATCCTTAGTTAACAATCAAAACAACCTTTAAACCCTTAACCCTAGTCTTCGCAGTAGGAACCTAGCCAAACTAACCTAGCTCTAGTACCCCCTCTTTTCCCTGTGGATCGACCCTATACTTGCGGCCTTCCTATACTATGACATGACCCCGTGCGCTTGCGGGTGTAGTTGTTTTAGTAGACGTAGGTGTGTTAGTTTAGGTCTTATAAATTTTGAAAGCACAATCCCATCCACCGTGCGCTCCGACCTCGTGGGGTGTAAAAACACCACTAGCGGTGACGCACCAGAACCTCAAGAAGATTAGGGCTCTCCATTTTGGTATCTACCACATGAGCCAAGAATGCAAAGCATCCCTGTCTCATCAACTTCTCAGCTACCATAGCTAACACTAAACAGGTTGGAAGGATCTTTCTGTCTCCCTGAAAGATCCATGTGTCACCATTATCTGTGAACACAGCCTGCTTGAAACCACAATCCAAGACAACCTTATACTTTTCTAGGGTTTCCATCCCAAGTATTATATCAAACCCATGCATTTCAAGTGGTATAAGATCCACCCGAATGTGGTGATAAGAAAAGGAAAGATTGCAGGGAGAAAACACCTCCCACAACACTGCATATCCCAGCAAAGGAGTTTCTAACATCAAACTATGTGCTCTATGACTGACAATCATGTTTCATTCATGTATCACTTCTCGAGTGATAAAAGAATGCATAACACCTGGATCAATTAACATAGATACGAAGCAAGATGAAGACATATCAGAATAAAATAGTTCCATCTGACATGTCACAACCCGAGGGTTGACTACTGCTTTGGGCTAATTCATTGCATAGAATCTCACTTTTGCTTGTTGTTGACCATGTGCTCGATTGTTGGGTGCCGACAATCCAACTTGGGATGCTTGTCCATGTCCTTGACCATTATTACTGAACTGTCACCTCTGTGAGCCTTGCTGACTCTGCCTCGGTGGTTAAGTCACACTTCTCTAGCTCGACAATCTTTCATCAAGTGTCCCATCTTTCCACATATAAAACAACCTATGATTTCCCTCTGTGGCCTTGGTGGTCCTTCTACTGATACATATGTTGAGCTATGAGCTCCCTCTGGTGGTAAGATTCGGCCTCTACCCCTACTCGACGTCCATTGTGTCTGAGTATTGAATCTTAATGGTAATGCCGGTGCAGAAAACATCGACGTCTTGAAGCTTTCAGACTTTTGTCCTTGAAAATATGGACTCTTTCTTACTTTTGGTCTGGTGCTTCTCTATCACAGACCTCTCAATCCACCTCACAAACTCCACAAATTTACCAAACATGTCCCAGTTCTCTAAAGCAGACATCGGATTGGTCAAATCAGTGTTCAACCCCTTCTCGAAATGTTGAATCCTCTCCTCATCAGTAGCTGCCATGTGCGGACAAAACCGCAAAAGATCCATGAACTTAGCTTCATACTCACTAATGTTAATCTATCCTTGTCTAATCCTCTCAAACTAAGAGATCTTCTCATCTAGAGACATCTTGGGGAAGTATCTAGTGACAAATTCACATCGGAATTCATCCCATCTGACTTCAACATCTTGTCTTTTACCTTCCTCTATGGTCCACCAATGTCCAACACTCCCCTTCAAAAGGTATACGACATGCCTCACCTTCTCTACTTTAGGGATGTTGAGGATTCTAAAAACTTTCTCCAGCTCTGTCAACCACAAATCTGCATCAGTTGGGTCAGTTGTACCAGCATAGTCTGTGGCTCCCACCCGATGAAGCCGTTCAAAGGTCTTGCCAACTCCTTGTCCTTCATTGTGGGCTGGTGCCCTCGGTGTAGGTGGTGGCATCCTATCCGCCATATGTGTCATAGTTGCCATAAACTGTCCGAACAGAGTATGGAATGTTGGGTTCTCTAATGCATCTTGATCAAGATGAGGAATCTCAGGTACGGGTTCCTCCCTAGCTTGATCCCTTACACCTCTTCCTGGTGTAGCAATACTACTCTCAACAGCGTGTTCATCATGTGATCCAGACATCATCAAGTTCTTCTTCTCCTATATGAGCAGAAGACACTATCAGATAAACTGGAAGATACTAGATCAGACTCAATAACCTTAATCATATGTCTCTATAGACTCAGCGAACCTATAGCTCTGATACCACTAAACATGTGATGAGACCCGCTATCATTAAGATAATAAGTGCACAATCAACAAGCAGAAATGATTATTAACAACGGATTACGAAAAATCACTAAAAATTAAAATAATTTATAAAAATATTCATTATAGGAAAACTCTTTTAATGAGAATCAAAATATTTCATATACATCCTGGTTCATAATGTACATTCCATGTACCATCTCCTCTCGAGGAATACATATATACAACACTTGACTTGATAAAAGCACAAGTAACAAAATCCTCAAGGCATTCGAGCCAAAATCTCAGATTGATTATAAAAACACTATCCACTGACTCCTAGGACCTAGGAGTACAGAGACAACACATAGGACTCTCTATACTAAGCTTGATAGCCAGTTTCTCCACCTGGGATAATCATTGTTGTCCCTGTTGCTGTTGCTGTTGTTACTGCTCCTCCCCTACTATAGGGTTTCTACCTCTTCGTCTGCATCTACCTAAAAAATGTTGGATCCCATGTGGGGTGAGATAATTATAAAATTTCCCCAGCGAGAGATATAACTCTATTCTGAAAACATTATTATTGCAGTTTAATAGAAATAAACTGAGCAGTGGAATCATATATTCAACAACAAATAATTCATTATCTATGCAGATTAGAGCAACATTCTTACTTATATTCAACAACAGATAATTCATTATCTATGCAGATTAGAGCAACATTCTTACTTAAACATTAAATCTATAACTTGATAAAGCAGCTTGTGTATTGAATAAATGACATGTATAAGATTTATACATTGAGCATGCTAAGCAAGATAACATCAACCAATGATTTTTGTATTTCAATCTTAAGCAAATACTCTACACAGCTGATTACATTTTACAAACATACTTAAGCTCTGAGGAGATGAGGTATATCGCTCATTCTCCAACCGACCATTGCGAAATCGAAATCGGTACCATACATAGGTCAGTGGAAGAACCGGATTTCCATTACCTCATCCTCCTCAGTCAGTGTGAGGACAACTGCAGGACATCTAGTATCTCTACTAATAATATCTTGCCAAGGTATAGTGGCAACTTCGCTATAGAGTTATGATGACGGTTGTACTCTCTTCACAATTGAGAGATTTTATTTATATCTCCATCGATCCGGCATTAACATCATCAGGAGATTTATGATACATCCATCCCGGCATATATAATGAAGGATTGAGAGATTTAATGTTTATCTTCCATCAACCCTACATTAGGACGTAAGGATATGTTCGCCCATTACCACCACATACTCAATAGTATGCCCTCTAGGAGAGCCCGTAGGAAAACCTATTTCACCATTACCAACTACTGACGCCGATGGTTCTATGGTCAGAGCACTTGATAACACCAAATTTTGTGATGTTTTTTACTGTTATT
This sequence comes from Alisma plantago-aquatica, assembly GCA_963693085.1. NCBI lineage: Eukaryota > Viridiplantae > Streptophyta > Magnoliopsida > Alismatales > Alismataceae > Alisma > Alisma plantago-aquatica. The sequence goes on along the minus strand of OY856414.1, from coordinate 627,499,875 downwards.
TCATTATCAAAACTGCCCTTTTTAACTGTTTTCCTCACTTTTTATATGTACTTTTGCAATAACAGGCCACGCTACGCTCTTCACCCAATATTCCCATCTTTTGCAGAGTTTTCCTCCATTTTTGAATCATTTATCATCAAAAAGGCCCGTCTCGGCCCATAAACGTGTTCTACTTGCATCGGCCTTTTTCCCTAGGAAGTCGACCTATACGCTCACTGCCCGAAAGGGTAGCGCGATACACTAACGCGCGACACAACGGTGCCATGCAAGAGGAAGCGGACGAGCGATACACCTTTTTACCCGACAGGGAGCCGGACTCGCCACAACTTCTGTAGCGTGTCACGCGATATAAGCTACCCACCGACAGGCGCCACTCGTCGCGATGACCAACAACCCTACATCTTTGTACCGGATGATACGCGTATCGGGCGCCCCTGAAGGCCCCAATAAAAGATATGATGAAGAACACATGGCATCTGGAGCACCATAACTTCCTCCAACCGCCGCCTATAAATAGCAACTACTAGACTCTGATGGGACGGGTCGGAACCCTACGAGAGCTACCAGAGTAAAGAGCTTGGAGCTAGCGTATTGTGCCTCAGAGGTTGTGTCGGGTGATTCTAGGTGAGCACTTTCCCATCCCGAGAGGGAGGGAATGGTTCACTTAGGGCTGTCTCGGGCACCACTGCAGGCCGATATCGGCCAACAAGGATACCCGATACAAGTGACCGATGCTTAAAGCGACACTCTAAGCCCGACACGATACCAAACCCTGATAGGTATCGCCGGTCATGGCGTGTCGCCCGAGAGGGTGCCGCTCGACATGATCGTATCAGGCAAGGGCGCCTCACGCGATATGTCTACCTGTCATAAGCATGTCACCTGAGAGGGTGTGTCGCCTGAAATGGGCATATCGGGCGAGGCTCCTGCCTGGTATTGGGCTGGAGAGTCGGTTGCTATCTGTCGACCTTCTAAATCAATAAGGGGACATTTATCTTTATTATTTCAGTCATTTACTTCCTTTATCTTATGCAATGTAATCAAACCCATATATGTTTATGGAAATAGAAGAGTTTTAATCATCTGCTGCTTTATGTTTGGTACCTTTGTTGGATGATTGCTATATTTAACATCTGAACTCTAGCCTGTACACTTGGATCACATTTCGATTAGCTACTGAATCGTGTTTTCCCGTTGCAATAGCCTTGAGAGAGGTGTTGTGTCTCTAGTGTTTGGTCCTTTTCTGGAGTACGAGAGTGCCCAGAATCAGAGTTGCTTTAGTAAACTTTCCTCTCTAACTTAAGCCCAACAACCTCGAGAGGGTTGTTGATGCTTGGTTATAGGTACCCGCTTCGAGAGGAGGGGTATAGGATGTTTCTACTGCCACTTGTTTTACCGAAGTTTCTTCCTTCGTACCTTACTTTAGCGCTAGTATTATCTCTCTGTTTCCATTTCACGAAAACTCTAAAAACTGATAAATGGTTAAAACCTTATTTTTCCTAGTAGCTCCATTTGGAGATAGGTTTCTTTTGTTTTATCAGTCTTATCATGTTGTTCCCTTGGGGAACTTTGCCATCTCTTTACCCTTGTCGGAGTGTAACGTGTCGATTCGGTGTCCTCAACACTACCACCCTTGTCCCTGTGTTCGACCCCGTATATCTACCTCGACCCATAAACAAAGTTGCGGGGGCCTAGAAGGTTTCAGGTTATAAATGTAAAAGTCCGACTATTTTAAATCCGCCTCCAATTTTAGGACGCGCGATTTAGGCCGGTCAACTTTTTGGCACCATTGTCGGGGATAAGGCAAAACAGTACTGTTGAAGAACCTGAATCCACTAACTACTCTCCAGTGCCTCAAGCTTAGAAATAAGTTTGACAGTGCTCTCTTTTTCCTTATTTTCATCATTAATATTATTCTTTGCCTGAAATGAATAACTCATATTATTAATAACATATTTTCTAACTTGATTTTTCGTGCTATTTCACTTACTCTGAAGAAAGGCATTCTGTTCAGTTGAACACCAACAACATCAAACATGTTGCCGCGTGTTGAACAACCCCTTTCAGAAGGTGAACGTCAAGGGAGGGTTAGACCTCACGTGCCCCCACCAAAATATAACGACCGCTACGACGGCAACGATCAACCTGAAGATCCAGAAATGGAGCAGTTCGAGGAAGATCATCGCCAGGATAGACGTTGTCATCACTAAAGGCACAGGAGGAACCACGATAATCAAGAGCAGCATCAGGAAGGTGGTGAAAGCGATGAATCAGAAGAAGAAGAAAAGACTCTGAGGGAGTTAGCCTCCACAAAGGCTAACAATTCCCGATGCCCTGTCATCATTCCACGATTCAAAGCCACCAATTTCGAGCTCAAGCCATCGGTAATCTCCATGATTCAAAATAAAATCTTTAGAGGGAATTCTAAGAATGACAATCCCTACCACCACTTGGATGCTTTCAAAATATCTACGACACCATCAAGATGTGGGGGGTTCCCCAGGAGGTAATCTACTGCAAGGGCTTCATCTTCTCTTTAGAGGATAAAGCTCTATCATGGTATCTGGGACTGGCCCACCAAGCCCTGAATGGATGGGGAGCACTGGTGGATGCCTTCGTGAACAAGTTCTATCCAACTGAGAAGACCGTGCGTAACAGACAAAGGATAACTTCCTTCATACAAAAGCTAAATGAGAACCTCCACGACACCTGGGAAAGATATCCGGAATATTAGAGGGACTGCCCTCATCACAATTACAAGAAAGGCTTCTTGGTCACCACCTTCCATAACGGTTTAACCCCCGAGGAAAGAGTTTCACTGAATGCAACAGTAGGAAGTGACTTTCTGGGAAAGAAGCCAAGCAAGTCTGAGAGGATCATCAAAAACATGGCCGAGCTGCAAGCCGGCACTGACTATGATAGATCCGACAGGGGACAAGCTAAGAAGGATGGTAAAGGACCCTCTTTTGAATCCAAGGCTCTGGAGACCATCACTTCTCAGATCCAAAGGATCACAACTGATATAAAGCAGCTGAAAGAGTCCAGTGGGAAGGGAAAGAAGCAATTCAAGAAGGTTATGAAGTGTGTTACCTCTGGAGAGGGAGGACACGGGGTAGATAGTTGCATCTACACCCCACCCGACGCATCGAGCGATACTGAAACTGAGGATGAGGAGACTGAGAATGTCTCTTTTGTTAACTTCAAAATGTCGGACCATCCCAGTTTCAATTAAGGCAACAAGGATGCATCTGAGAATTCACATCAGCTGCATACCTCCTCCAAGCCACCTCAAGCCTTCGAGAAAAGGGGAGGACAGAGTCAATTCATCAAAAACACCCCCTTCTAGTCAAACAAAGGAAAGTTCCAGGGGCAAGTGAAATACCAAGGATCAGCCAAAGAGCAGGGAAAGGACAAGGTTCCAAACCAATCAGATGTGGTCAGACAATTGTTTGATTTCGTAAAAAGACAGGACACAATCAATACCAGTTAGTGCAGAGTGCACTTTCAAATTCTGGTGTTTTGAACTCGTTGTAGGTCTAGATGGCAGATATGGAGACGCATCAACGCCAGATTGATCAGCAATTAGCTCAGATAGCTGAATTAATAAAGAATCCCTCAGGCAAAATATCATCCAACACCAAAACTGCCAAGAAGGTAGGGCTGTGATCGAGAGAGACAGGGATAGAGTTGTAAGAGATGGATGATGCTAGAGGCTAAAGAGTGAAGAAGATGGAATGGTCAAGCTGGAGACGAAAACTACAACACTTCTCGGGAGGCAGCCCGAGCTTTCTTTTCTTTCCTAGAATAGGATGCAATTTTACTTTCCTACAAAACAAAGATTACAAACATCTGGACTGTAATAAGGCCTGAGTCAGCACATGCGCCATGTGCGCTGACTCTTTTGTTTTATGGGCCACCGCTCTGTTTCATGGACCAGGATGGGTAATACTATCTGAGGCCGGGATCTTAATCTTGGCCAATGGTGTTTCACTCATCAACCACCTTTTCTCCGCTTTGTTTTTTAAGTTTTTCACCTTGATTTTGTTCTGAAGTTTTCGTGTCGGGTAGAAGCTCAACCGGCACGCTGAACGTGCTCATATCGGGCGATGGTATTTTAGGCATCGTAACGGCCGTGACGGATGACATGCCTGGGTGGCGTGCACCAGTATCGTGCAAGAACCCTTGTGACGACAGATGGACTGACCGTCTCGGGAAAGACTTGTCCCAACAGCCGACACGCGTCCCAGAATTACCCATTTTACCCCCGGTTGGGATCGCTATATATAGCGTAGAGGTTTTACCGTGTCGGGCTACTGCCTTTACTGTTTCACCTACCCGTACCGTGTTGTGATTTCTTTCGTTTCCTCCCGTGTCGCGCATCCCTTTTCTGCTCTCATGTCACGTAGAAAAACTAAGAAAATAACAAAGGTATAGCCCGATAATTGTATCATCCTGGCTAACCTGACACGACCTTCCTATCGTGCATAACATATCGAACAAACGGCTTTAGCTAAGTTTTCTTGTATTGCCCAACACATGTGTCGCGCGACACGCCTTTAGCACGCGTTTGCTCGATACACCATGTCGGGCGATAAACGTGCCGCCCTCTATGTGCCTTCTCGCTTGTTTTGTTGTCGGGCAACATGTTGTTTTTCTATTAGGAAGGCCCTATCGAGCGCTTTGTTTCTTACAACCATATCGCCCGACACACCCATGTCGGGCGACGAACCTGACGTGTAGTTTCCTCCGTATCGTCTTGTTCTCAGATGTTCTTTCGACGTGACGAACGATACCCTGATCTCGTATCAGGAACAAGCCTACATCTTTAAAAGTTCAATATCGCCCAATACAGTGATGTCGGGTAATTCTTGTATCGGGCCGAATTTTATCATATTTTCTATTTTCTTTTAAACACCGATATCAAATTTTAGTTTCTACCTACATTAATATTGGCACATTTAAATTGATCAATGAATTTGTTTATGCTAACAGAGATGACCCGCACAAAGAAAACCGTTGTTCGAGTTGACGAACACGGAAGAAGGATCAACACCGAAGCTGCAGCTGAAGCAACCATAGTCGGGCAAAAATGCCCGAATCCCGATGCGGCTGGGCCATTGACCGCTGAAAAAAGAACAAGAACTGGACAAGTGGCGACTCCAGCAACAGCTCCAACAGCAGCGACAGAACCCCTGCATCACACGTCGGGAAGGTTCGTTCCGAGAGATGACGAGCATGTACACCGATATGCAGAACTGGCGACCAAGCTCTACAGGCCGAGCAGGATCTTCCACTAGTCTTCTTTCATTCAGCTGGGTATTTTTGAAAGACTGGAGAGTGTCCTTGCCGTGACAGGTCTGAGGAAGATCTGCCTCAGTCGTTCTGCCTCCTACACCGAACTAACGAGGGAGTTCATGTCATCTCTCGGCTGAGTGAAGAATACTACTGAGGAAATTGAAGAATATGGCGGAGCAGACAGACTGCAAGCGTAGCTGTACAACTCGGAGCATGCCATCTCTGAGAAGATGCTCAACAGGATCTTCTCCTCCAGCGAGGAGGAGAAGAAGCTGATGGACAACGGTGAAAGGATCACCGAAGGAGACGGGTTCAATCCCGTGGAGCTCTAGAATAGGATGACCGGCGAGTCATCGTTTAAGCCGGGAAGCAAGGTGGCGACATTGCACTCATGTTTCTGGAGAATAGTGCATAAGCTGGTGGTGTACCTACTATTCAGCAAGAATGAGTCCAGTAATATTTACACCGAAGAACTCCACATCATGTGGCACATGATGGAGGGAAGGGTGATCAACCTGGGGTGGTTTTTACTGAACAGGATGCACCCAATAAAGGATGCCACCAAGGATTACTGCATGGGTGGCATCGTCAACCTGATCGCAGTTGGGCTTGGGTACCCAAAGGAGTCTCACAGTCTTTCGAGGATGAGGGGCGATGATCTAATCGACCTCAAGTACCTCATGAGGGCCAGCATCATAAAGAAGGAGGGGAGATGCTACTTATACAAGTTTGCAAGGACAAATACCCTCCTTCCACTCCCTCGTTGTGCCACCTATGACACAGAAAAGCTAGTCTTCACCGCAGCAGAAATAGAAGATGTGGCGATAGACGCCGCTTATTCCGCCACCACCAGAATTCAAGAGAGGGTGGCTGTGAGAGGAGAACCAATTCCGCTCGACCCAAGGCAGGACAAAATGTCAACGACCTTCACTGAGCCAACCGCCAATCCAGAGTCGCCGATAACAGCAGTTGATAGAGTTGTCATCGCTCCTACCATACCAGCCGTAATCACAACAGCACCTGTTGCAGCTGAAGAAGAACTGGGGATCGTTGAGGTCGTCGAGGCAACAACAACTGGAGCTTCCGTGGAAGAGACAGTCGTAGCCCCCGAAATTTCTATAGTACCTTTAGAGGCAGACGAAGAAGTACAGCCGGACACTGATGAGGGGGTGTTCGCCGAGATCCTAGAGATTGAGCTCAGATCCGTACAACTAACACCGACACCACCACCGGTGTCCCCTATAGCGGCTACTGACGAGATCACTGACAATGTAGAGGTGGAGCAGCATCCACACACACCACGGCCATCTCAACCACGACAAGAAGGTGAGGTAGTGACGGCCGCAAGAGTGCTGACGCCTCGCCCAGTAGCATTCACCTCGCGAACGATCGAGATAGGATCTACCTCGTCAGGTAGACCCTCGCGCGAGAGAGGTATCATGGGGATGAGAGGGAGATATGCAGGAACCCCTCCGTCGCTCAGGAATATGCTGGGCATGAATTCAACTACTTGCGGGAGGTAACAGAAAGCCACTCGGCTACATTTACTTCTCTAACCAGCAAGTTTTCATTTTTCCAGCAGAGGTTGGATAGCCAGGAATGGGAACTGCTGACTCTCATTGGACTTCCTGGCCAACTAGAGGATCTCAATGTCATGCTTCAGTAGACCCTCCAACACCTTGACTTGATCGAGGAGAGGCTGAACAGGGGAGACGACCATCTGCGCCGAAGGTAACTAAGAAGGTCTCTGTCACCCCCTGGCTCTGGCTCCTCACCTTCGTCGACAGCCTCCTCGAGATCATCATCCTCTTCCGCCTCCAGCGTGCCATCCCCAATGCCTGAGGAAGGGACGCCACAAAGATCGGCCGACGGAGCTCCAGCAGAACAGGCGAGCTCCTACGGTCTAGATGAGACAAATCCCTCAGTCCCCCTCGACGAGGCTGAAGATGATAATGAAGACATCAGCATCAGGGAGGACTCTTCTGATGAATTAGAGGGAGAGGGGGGATACATATGTGCCGCCAACGAAAGACACCCCCCCAGAGGAAGACGCTCGATGGCAGATGCGGTCTCTGCGCCGTCAAAGATACCTTCCTTCGAGATGGATGACTTCGACAGAAGGGCCATCAGGTACTTGATGATCAGAAACCAGAAATTCCTTAACAAGGTCCTAAGGTCGCAGGTAGGTGAAGAAGACATCATCTGGAGTGACGACTACTTCTTCGTACGACTAGGAGCACTCTGAAGCATGTTCTGCTCACCAACCGTCATCGGCAAAAAGCTGTTCATGGTCTTAGAAGGTGCAATAATGGAGAACATCAGCGCCATGACAGGTCGGAGAACAGTATACAATGCCACCCCGACCTTGGCAAGAAGGCTGATGATGGGAGTGTCAGACTCTATTGTGGTGGCCAACATGATGCGACACATCGAAGAGCATAACACGCACATCATGTTGGCCCCGTACAAGCACCACAACGTATGGTTCCTCTACGTGGCAGACCTTAGGAACCACGACGTCCAGCTATTTAGCTGCAGCAGCAATGAGGTGCCACCCTCTGGGCTTATTTTCAGTCTCCCGGAGGACAAAAATATGAGGCTTCTACCGTTACGTCTTCTACGAGCTATCAAGCAAGGATTCAAACATCAAAACGGCATTTGGAACTTCTTTTCTATCTAAGACTTCCCCATCCAAGCCGAAGAGGGAAGCGAAAACAACACCTTTATCGTCTTGTGCGCCATGGAGCTGCTCAACATATTTGGAAACATGAGGCACCTCCAGGGCCAAAACGTTTACCAACTCAGGAGCATATACGCCCTACTGCTGATCAAAGACGGGCACTATTTCCGAGATGTAGGGGTACCTGAGAGGCTGCTGGACAGTGACTACGACGATGAATCTTCACAGCCCAGCAACACTCCAGAGGAGGAGGCTGAGATGGGAAAAGACATGTATGGGGCAGGCAAGCAGTTAAAGATCCTACGAGAAGTGCACAAATTCGAAGACCCTGCTTCGCCTGAAACATCAGAAGAACTGATCAACAATTTCGACCGCTGCTCGTGCGCTACACTCACGCAGGAGCAGGTCAATGAAATTCTTCTAAAGTTAGCTGACTCTACCCCACCAGATGTCATCTACGAGGCAGGCAATGTCATAGTTCCAGTTGATGACATAAGGGACATGATAAAAGAAGGAGGATGCTTGGCTGTATCAGTGGCGGCCGCTTACATCCAAACACTACAGCCAAAGTTCAAACACGCATACATAGCTCATTCAATGTTGTTCAACGACATATGCCTTTCCGATGAAATAGGAGCAAAGCAAGAATTTCTGGCAGAGTTGGAGAGTAGGGTTCCACAGACTATCTTCCTACCCATCCTATACTACAACCACTGGACGCTCCTGACGGTGTACACTCGCCAACAAGCAGGAATGTTTTACAACAGCTCGGACATCAACAAAGACCATCCAGTGTAGTATACATCAATAGTGTTGACGTCCCTCGAGTGCCTAGTATGAAAATACTACGAGGATGTGGCGGCACAGATACAACCATTCCTAGACACAGCAGCATCCAAATGGCACGAGCTTCAGTTTTTCCACCACAGTCCACAACAGATTCCCTTATCCAATGACTGTGGCATCTTCATGCTAGAATGGATAACGAATGAAGCGACGCCTGACCAGCTCCACCACATCGATTACCACAACAAACGAGGAGAATATGTGTGGGAGATTCTATCTGGCGCAGATGCGCTCACCAGCTAACCCTCACAGGGTTAAAATTACCCAACCTTATCCACTTCACAACTCTGGGACAGAGTGTGGAGTAAGTTTGGGGGGGTACCATGTACCAGTGAGGGAGGTACAAAATTCAAAAATTTTCAGACTCCACCTTTTTGTTCTTTTGTTTTTCTTCTATATCATGTGTACGTATGCATGCTCATATAAAAATTTTGAAATTTTTTGCTTATTTTGTCTCCATGCATATGTACAAAGTCACTATATAAGTAAAAAACCTGATACGACTTCTTGCCAGTTCGTTTTCTATGTTCCCAAGGAGATGCAAGTTTTGTTATGACTTTCTGACAATGCAGCCTCAAACAAAAAAAGACTACGACTTTCCACACCAAAAAATTGTGAAATATAATCTTGCAACAACTAAGAGACGTGTATGCAGAAGGAAAAAGCTGCCCAAACATCGACAAAATTCCTCTTGTTTTCCCTTACCCAACAAAAATCCTCAAAAGAGAGAATAACCTTATGAGAGTGAATAAAAGCATGAGAGTTGTGCCAAATGAAAAAAAGAAAAAAATATATATACACACACTTATTTTCCAAAAGTACCCATCTTTAGGCATGGTAGATCTGGGGCAGTGATACGTAGGATGTGAAATCACTACACTAAAGCCAACTGGCTTGGAATGCAGGTACCACTTACCCGTTAACGAACCCGTACCTAGATGGACTGATGGGAAACAAGAAAAACCCAAAAAAGCCTTAAGCCTACCCAAACACACAACTTTCTTCCCCCAAAAGTTGTTTGGTGTGAAAGCTAACTTCGAAATCATGCACCCAAGTCTCGCCGAAGCTGTGGAGGAAAATTTCGTTTAAATAAGGTAGGAGAAAATAAAGTCTGTTGTTCGTGACCGGGCCGTATTCTCAGAAACACACCTCAATACTCGCTCTAACCCATGGTCTGAAAACTATACCCGTCAAGAAGAAGCATCACAAAATAAAGTTTAAATATTGATTGAGGACAATCAAAATGCTAAGTTTGGGGGAGTTGATAACACCAAATTTTGTGATGTTTTTTACTGTTATTTTGTTATCAAAACTGCCCTTTTTAACAGTTTTCCTCTTTTTTTATATGTACGTTTGCAATAACAGGCCATGCTACGCTCTTAACCCAATATTTCCATCTTTTGCAGAGTTTTCCTCCATTTTTGACTCATTTATCATCGAAAAGGCCCCTCCCGGCCAAAAAACATGTTCTACCTGCATCAAAATTTTTCCCCAGGAAGTCGACCGATACGCTCACTGCCCGATAGGGTAGCGTGATACATTGACGCGCGGCACAAGGGTGCCGTGAAAGAGGAAGTGGACGAGTGATACGCCTTTTTACCCGACAGGGATCCGGAATCGCCACAACTGTTGTAGCGTGTCACGTGATACAGGCTACCCACCGGCAGGTGCCACTTGTCGCGATGACCGACAACCTGACATCTTTGTGCCGGCTGATACACGTATCGGGCGCCCCTGAAGGCCGCAATAAATGAGCTAATGAAGAACATGTGGCGTCCAGAGCATCATAACTTCCTCCAACCACTGCCTATAAATAACAGCTATAGGACTCTAATCGGATGGGTCGGAACCCTACGAGAGCTACTAGAGTAAAGAGCTTGGAGCTAGTGTATCGTGCCTCAGAGGTTGTGACGGGCGATTCTAGGTGAGCACTTCGCCATTCCGAGAGGGAGGGAATGGTTCACTTAGGGCCGTCCCGGGCACCACTGCAGGCCGATATCGGCCAACAAGGATACCTGATACAAGTGACCGATACTTAAAGCGACACTCTAAGCCTGACACGATACCGAACGTCGATACGTATCGCTTGTCACGGCGTGTCGCCCGAGAGGGTGCCACCCGACATGATTATATCGGGAAAGGGCGCCTCGCATGATACGTCTACCCATCATAAGCATGTCTCCTGAGAGGGTGTGCCACCCGACACAGGTGTATCGAGCGAGGCTCCTGCCCAGTATCGGGCTGGAGAGTCGGCTGTTGTCTGTCGACCTTCTAAATCAAGAAGGGGACATTTATCTTTATTATTTCAGTCATTTACTTCCTTTATCTTATGCAATGTAATCAGACCCTTATATGTTTATGGAAATAGAAGAGTTTTAATCATCTGTTGCTTTATGTTTGGTACCTTTGTTGGATGATTGCTATGTTTAACATCTGAACTCTAGCTTGTACACTTGGATTGCGTTTCAATTAGCTACCGAATCGTGTTTTCCCGTTGCAACAGCCTTGAGAGAGGTATTGTGGCTCTAGTGTTTGGTCCGATTCTGGAGTACGAGAGTGCCTAGAATCAGAGTTGCTTTAGTAACCTTTCCACTCTAACTTAAGCCCAGCAACCTCAAGAGGGGTGTTGATGCTTGGTTAGAGGTACCTACTTCGAGAGGAGGGGTACAGGATGTTTCTGTTTCCGCTTGTTTTACCGAAGTTTTCTCCTTCGTACCTTACTTTAGCGCTAGTATTATATCTCTATTTCCGTTGAACGAAAACCCTAAAAACTGATAAATGGTTAAAACCTTATTTTTCCTAGTAGCTCCATTTGGAGATAGGTTTCTTTTGTTTTATCGGTCTTATCCTGCTATTCCCTTGGGGAATTTTGCCATCTCTTTACCCTTGCTGGAGGGTAACGTGTCGATTCGGTGTTCTCAACACTACCACCCGTTTCCATATGTTCGACCCCGTATATCTACTTCGACCCTGTAAACAAAGTTGCGGGGGCCTAGAAGGTTTCAGGTTATAAAGGTAAAAGTCTGACTACTTCAAATCCGCCTCCAATTTTAGGACGCACAATTTAGGACGGTCAGCGCTACATGAATAGATTTCACTTGATTAATTAAGTACATTATCATATTCTTTTAGCATAAACCTAGTTTTCAAACATAACTTATTATGACAAATGCCTCAAAGAAACATGTACTATTTCCATCAATTATTTCTTAGTCGTTATGAGAAATTGGGATCACAGTACCTCATTTCAATACTGGGAATTCTCATCCATCCACAAATTTCAATACCATAATCCTATTGATCTGGGTATTCAAACCCTTAGCTCATCATTGAGCATTGTTACCACTTTTTTAGGTAACTATCACCTTCAGGTCATTTGACCAACGTAAACATGATACTTGCTACACAAGCATCTCTCATGACAACAAGGCATATTATGGCACACAAGGCCCAATAAACAATTTCAATAAATAAAGCATCATAGCTCATACCTGGATATGTTCATCATCTCATGATACCTGCAAGGTTAACACACATGTTAATAGATATATCAATCATATTTCAGTTCCTTACCATTCAAGGGTTACACCACTATTCCCTCACCAGGGTTAGGGTTTCCCATTTCATGTCAATTGGGGATACTCATCTCATTACCCGGATCAGGGTTATGGTTTATCACCATATTGCCCAAGATTAGGGTTTCACTTTCAATATCCTATAATTAGGGTTTACTATTCATCCCAATTAGGGTTTCATATTCCATCACCCATAATTAGGGTTGATATTCAATTATTCCCAATTAGGGTTTACTATTCATCCCAACTTAGGGTTTCATGAAGCATCCCCTTAATTTAGGGTTTCATGAAGCACCCCCTTGATTTAAGGTTTTTCATCATGTTTCCCTAAATTAGGGTATCACATGTCATCACCCTTAATTAGGGTTACATCAATCTTTCCATCAAGTACATACAACTATGGTTGACATACTGTACTGAATTATTGCTTCCATAAACTTTTAGGGTTAATAATTTTCATTTTTTTAAGGTACTAATCATATAGGTACTTTGGGGATTCAACCACTGTACCTATCTTTGATAATCATTATTATCAACCATTGGATCAATGAATCAATCATCACTTTAAATATACAAACGATTTGATCACTTTTGACCCCCATTCGGTTTTGGCATTTCAACACCAAACGGTTTTGAAAACTATATGATTCCAAACGGTCTCAAGACCATTTGGTCCAAGCCAGCCTCAAAACTAAAAGGGTTCACTTCATAGATCCCTCAATCAATCGATTAGGGTTTGCACCATTGATTACTTCATCAATTGAATTATTCAAGTACATCAATCATTGACTCTTGAATCTCTACACGATCCACCTTAGCTCTTGTCCTCCAAACGGTCCTGAGACCGTTTGATCCCAAATGGTTTCAAGACCGTTTGGACTCAAATGGTCTCAAGACCGTTTGGTCCAAAAATCTTGAAACCGAAAAGAGCCAATTAGGGATTTCTTCAAAAAAATAGATTTAGGGTTTCTAATTGGTGGATTGTCCCTTCAAGGAACCACTCAATTGGATCCTTTGGATCATTATCCAACATGTTCTACTCCTGGTCAACACTTCCATTCAGTCAACCATGTCCAAATAGTTTGGGACTCAACCTCCAAACGGTTTGAAACCGTTTGGTCACCAAACCGTTTGGTGAAACCGTTAGGACCAAAAGTTGTCCAAACCGATTGTTGTGTTATTTTGAGAAATTGAGCATTAATATGATGTCATTATCATCTTCAACCTTCGATCCTATGATCCATAGTACTACTGAATTTATGGAATCATCAATTGCAATAAGCAAATAATCAAGAAGAAGAAAGTTCAACGTTTATTTGCAAAATTGAAATCAATGATAATGTTGAAGGGTTCAAGTTATATAACCCACCTTCAAAGAGGCTTCAAATCTCAAATATCACATCAACAATGGTCAAAGAAACTCCTTCAACTATCCCAAGGCTCGTCCTCAAGCTTTTGAGTGAAAAGATTGGCTAGAGTTGAAGATTGAGTAGAGAAAAGAAGAAATCAAGCATTGATTTGTGTTTTCTACCATGAGATCATGGTGAAAGAAGGCCATGGAGCTTACCTACAGGTTGGGGGGTCATCCTCCTATTTCTCCTAAGCTCCCTTGATCGTTTTGAAAGAAAGAAATGAAAGTGACTTCGAAATTACCCATTCAAGCTATGGATAAATGAATATATATGCATTTTATTGAAAATTCATTTAAGAGAGAGAAAGTAGGGGATAACTCCTCCATTTCCTTGCCACTTGCCCCCTCCTCTTCCTTGGATATGAGGCTATCTTCCTTGCCTCTTATTCCTATTAATTATCCATGAATTAAAGGAAAACAAATTAAGCACCTTAACCCTTATAATAATAATATCCTAAAGTTAGTGGATAATTCTTTTCCTTTTATTAATGTGAGTGGGCTCTCCACTCACTTGAGATATTTGTTGCCTTTGCAAGGCACAAGGACGTCCACATATATGGATTTTCAACCAACACAATTTTGTTTGAAGGGCACTTCAATTAATATATTTATTTTTGCATTAAATTAGAATTTCAATTATGCTTAAATCTTGATTATTTTAATATCAAGATTCTCTCTCCTTCAAAGTGATAAAAATGAGACGCCCCTCTCATTTTATTTTCTGTACATGATGCCAAGAAATATTAGGGACTCTCTGGAAGAGGTAATTTGCATCTTAAACCCTAAGTTTTGGGTAAATTGCACATTACAACAAAACTAGGTATTAATGCACAAGCATTGCTTTATCAGCTCTTTCTTGGCAATACATGTGCATCATTTTCATTCTCATTATGCTTCAACACTTGAGGAACATTTTATCATGCAAAATTTGCAAATTAACCCCTCAACTTGGGTAAATTGCACTTTCGTCCAAAACAAGCAAAACATTATTTTCAACATTATTCAAAATGGATTAAAAACTGAAATGTAAGTTCCTCTTAAGCCTTAATTACTTTTCAGAATATAATATAAAGCATATAATTATCTTTCTTAAACAAAACATCCTGGGTTAAAGCATAACCCATGTCAGGGACGTTACATTAATGATCTACCTACTACCCTAAGAAATGGAAAGATCTCTTGCACTATCCATTCTATTTCTAATTTTTCTATCTTTTGATTGATTACATCCTTCATATTCTACCTTTATCTCCAACATATTTAAAGTCCTAATACCTTGTAGTATTGTTGCTGCACTAAACTGTTTGGTTTTTGGTGCGGGAGAAGGCAACAGAAACAAAAAAAATCTCTCACCACAAAACCATAACCACGGATCACATCAACAACTATGAAATAGGAAGGATGGTTTTAGCGAGATATACCTGGTTCTGAGGCTTGCTCAATGACAATACCTCATAACTAGTGCGGTCTTCAAACACCTAGTCTTCAACAACATCTATGCAGCTCCTAGTCCTGACCCAGATTGTAGTTGATAGTCATCCTCCTGAACGGAAGAAACCTCCCACCTCTATAGATAGTCTACATGGACCACCAGGAACTCTAGTCATACTTTCCTACATGACACTAGAAGGAGTTGCTCCCTTCTATAGGTGTACTAGTCACCGACACACTCTCCCATAATCAGATGCTGCCCTACAGTTGTCTTTCCCTAGTTGTTCCTCCCTGGACGGATAGAACTTGCTTGGGCTCTCTCAGTTACCTCAACCAGAAAGGACAACAACTTTGTAGAGAAACTAATGTTCTGAGTTATGCTCTCTTAGAATCCCCTGGTACCCCTCTATATATAGGAGGGGTCAGGGTCAAGGTCAGGGTTCTTAGCCTCGGGCAATGCGGGACTAAAGTGGGAGTAGAAGGGTCCGGAATTTCCATGAACTGATTGCACTGTGGCAACCAAACCGGTCGTTTCACAAATGAACCAGTCGGTTGGGTGTGTGAGCCGTTCGATTCACTTAGTGAACTAGTCAGTTCGCTTCCTAGACTTGCCTCTAATTGACTTTCCTTGTTCATTTCTAATTGATACTAAGATCAATTCTTATCCCAATCAAATTGTACAAGTGAAATGAAAAACATTTCTCACAAATTGGGACAACCCAAATCTCTTCATTTGGTCTAGTCGAATAGATTAGTTCACCAAGTGAACTAGTCATCTCACTGACCATGAGCCGATCGGTTCACCAATTGAACTGGTCGATTGGTGGTCCATATTGTGCAGAACATAGTCAATGCAGTTCTCAATCAATCCGACACTCAAATCAGTTGGTTCAACACCGAACTTGATGATTCTGAGTCAAGTCAATTGATTGAATGTTTGATTGAGTACCTAAACACCTTTAGTAATAAATCTAAACATCATTCATGGATAAACTCCTCTTCTAGGTGAATCCTTTGTGTGTGACCCTATGTGTCCCATTCACGTTGGCAGTGAATGTCCATAACTAGCTTATGACATCACAAGCAAAGAGTGGTGCCTAGTCACACATCGGTGCTACCCAAGTGAAAAGAAAAGTTGGAGAACAACTTTCAATCCTACAGTCTATGACTGGTGTTCCAGTGAATGTATAATTCCTTTGTCTCTGATATCCTGAATGAACTCAGGGCATGGAACTATCATCCTTTCAACATTCATTCATGTTCCTTGATCCAAAGCAGACTGTCTGAGATATGTGTGCCATTAATATCACATATTAACCCCCACGTGCATGTGCATGCCTTTCTCAGTCTCCCTTATCAAGTGGCCATTAACATCATACTCCATTAGGAGGGAAAAATCCCATATCTATCACTCACAGTCAAAACCCCATGTGTCAAAGTCACCCAATCATCACCTTTATAACAATCTATATTTCAGGACAGTGTTTGATGATGTCAAAGTGTACCCCATGACATGTGATGAGTGCAGTGATTTCAGGTCTAAGATTCATAATCACCACCATCACTTTGAGAGCTAACTGTGACTACCATGTCATGGTTCCATGTGTCACTCTCACGGTGAGCCTGTCTGATACATTGTTCTCTAACAAGTACATATGTGCTTGGTTTGATATCACATATCAAGACTAATAAGACTCTACCATCAACCAACACACACTCTAGTCTTGTTGTGTCATTGTTGTCTATCAACCTTCCACAATGACATCTGACTAGGGACAAAATAAGAATGTACAAACTCTTAGCATCAGTATAATCTCACTCTTCAGGCCCTCAACCTGAAGACATACGTCATTGAGTATTGTCATTCTCTAGACATTCATTATGTTGTATCATTATCTCATAGCTAATTGAATCAGAATAAATTGGAAGTTTGCCTTTGATATATATCAAATCAATCATAATTTATCCCAATCAAATCATCATAAGATTGTCTCTCAAGTCATACATACCAATAGACTCCCACTTGTACTATGAGCCAATCACCTTTGAATCATATTCTTAGTGATCTCCAAACATGTCCCACATGTTTGTGCTGCTCCAGTACTAATGCAATGAGTTAGCAACACCTTACTTTAGTCGGTATATTGCATGTTTCACATCTCTTCGCTATACGATATATCATATGAGATGGAGTTTCCGTAATATGCAATCTGATATTCCTTGCCTAACACTTAGCTCTATTGTTAGACGCAATATTACTACTTGTCATCAATGTTTGGAATATCTATAACTTCATCTCTATGAACTTCTAGATCCATATAGTATCCTTTGATTTTCATAACACAAGGATATTTGGCTTTCCCTTTTAGAATAGCTTTTAAATCAGAATGTTTCCATTTATCAACTCATATTCACTTTTATATTTTATATTTTGTGATTATTTTTTGTCATTCAGAAGCTTGCATCGGTGTAACTCTTTACGCTTAACTCTTCCTTATATTACCATAGAACTAGTAATTCATAAGTACCAAACAAGTTCTTCATGGTATTCCAGTGACCATCACTGGAAGCATATAGACATCCACTTGTCACATGAGTTAACATGATGAGCATATCATATTGTCATGTCCACTACATATAAGATGATGAATACATATTTTCTTGTCATGTCTAATACATACAAAATAATGGGATGATTACATATATGATAGATCCATATCTATCTATGTGTTCCTATTCTTTGTAAGAATTTGGGACACTTGGAATCTGAGATATTAACTCCATGATGGACACATTTTCTCCCACTGAATCTATGCATACTGAACCCTTCAGTACAAATTACCAATGTATGCACTCTCTTTATCAGGTCAAGAGTTTTTTTAGAACTATCTCTATAGATCTCTATTCCTATCACATAGGACATTTCTCTGTCTTCCCTTAAAGAAGGTGTTTCCACACCAATTTCCTCTTTAGAACATTTCATTCCTCATCATCATGTGGAATATGAATATGCTCCCATGAAATCTTTGTAATCATAGATCCCTTCTTTATTTTGATATATCATTCAAACCTTTTGACTATAATATCAAAGTAAATATTTCAGTTCTGAATTGCTTGCACTTAATCAATCACATCGATTAATCACTTGTAACTTATAGACTGCATTTGCATTATTGGATTCATAAAACCCTTCAGGTTGTGTCACGTACACATCCTTATCTTATTCCATCCAGAAATGTGGTTTTAATATCCATATTCCAAATTTCATAGTCTTTCAAGTTCCAACATCAAGCATGATCCTATCTCTAAATGTCATCCATGTCAGTCTTAACTCTTAAGACCCAATTGCACTTATGGGTTTTATCCCAATCTAGTGCTACCATAAGGTCATACCTTAATTGGCTCACATGGAAGTCATTTTGGATCTTATGGCCTCAAGCCATGACTCATAATCTGGTCCCTCAACATCATCTAGTTTATTGGCTCATCACATGACCAATTCATCACCTAGATATATGAGGTGTATCTGATACATAAGGAATTTTAGAACCCACAACACTTGTGATTCCTAATCTCCTTTATTTAGTGTAAAGCATGTTCTTTAGAATAATTCTAGAAGGTTAGTTATTTGATGATCATGCTCTAACTCTTTATAGTATGATTCCTTATTAGACATCACGAGTTCTCTATGATACCATATCATAATTAATCACAAGGTCCTCAAACATTTGGTTTAAGTATCCCATTCATTGATCACATCAAAGAGTTAATACTTTTACCAAGTTTATACTTCATTTATGATATTCTTGAACACTTCAAGATATTCATATTGGTATTTTACTAAACACCATCTAAAGCATTAGCATTTTTTCCAATAGGCATGTATATACATCAATATGTATTATACCTAATAGAATAGTGATTTTCCCACTACATCTAGTAAAGATTGACTTGTCATCATGCCCAAGACATTCATATCTCTTAATGGTTCACAACCAAAAGAGTCTAGCCTATCCATCAACATCGAAGCTAGAAATGAATTTCTCATGATAATTCTAATTAATTGTTTGATTCATCAATAACTTTTAGGTATCATTTAATCTTATGCATACCAAGTACCACAAGATAAATAAAGCATTGCCACAAAAGACCATATCTTTAAAATTAAAACATCAACTTTATTTATAGACATCCTTGTCATTACAAAATGTAGAAATAAAGTGTTTTTATTTATTGGAAAAATGAAATAGCAGTTCATAACTCTATTACATGCCCTTTGCACTGAGATAAACTAAAAGGTACTCCTATCTATGGCAGCAACACTTGCTCCAATGATGAGTGCTCCTTCTTGGTCCTTTCACAAAGGCCAACACTTCTTTTCAGATCATGCATATCATATATGTCAAATCTATATCTTGGTATCATATACCTTAGATAAAGAAGTGTTTCAAGTTTATGTCAAGAGTCCTGAGGTGGAGATTTCCATCCCCTTCTTCTTCTTCTTTTGTTCATCCAGATAGAGAGGGCAATTTCCCCTCCAATGTCCTGGCTTTTGACAATGGTGACATTTTCCTCCCTTGTTCACCCCTCCTTTGGCCTTAAGAGTTGAACATGACTTGGGTTGATGGCTAGCATCAGAACTCTTTTTTGCCTTGCCCTTGCCTTTAGACTTACCCTTCTTTCTGCTGATCAACATCATAGATTTGGGTTTGTCTTTCTTCTTCTGTGCCTTGGATGTCCACAACATGCCCAACAACTCTGTCAATGGCTTGTCAAAGTTGTTCATTTTGTAGTTCATCATGAACTGACTGTAGGATTCTAGAAACAATTACAGTATCACATCAGTAGCCAACTCTTGGCTCAGAGGAAATCCCAGTCTTGTCAGGTTCTCCACATATCCAATCATCTTGAGTGTGTGAGGACCAACTGGATCTCCTTCTATCATGATGCACTTGAACAACACCTTGGAGACATCATATCTCTCTTGTCGTGCTTGGTCTTGATACATGTTCTTGAGATGCTGAACCATCTCAATGACATCCATGTTCTCATGTTGTCTCTGCAACTCATAGTTCATTGAGCATAACATCAAGTACTTCATATCAATGTCATCTTCAGTATGCTTCTTGTAAGCATCTCTTTCTTCCTTTGGTGCGGTGGGAGCGGGTTCCTATGGCACTAGTGTATCTAGGACATAGATCTTTCACTCTTGAGTGAGAACAATTCTCAATGTCCTAAACTAGTCGTGGAAATTAGTCCCATTCAGCTTGTCCTTCTCAAGGACTGATCACAACAAAAAGTGATTATTGTTGACAGCCATTTATTCTACAAAAAGGAAATATGAAATTTTAGTCCAAAACTCTTTTTGACATAATTTGATTGATTCAAAAATTTTGAAATTATAATTAGGCCTTTAATTAATTATCACTCCCACTATTTTGTTCAAATTGATAGCCCTCACCATCAATTCATAAGATTGCAATGTACAACCTTCTAGTGAGCAAGATCCTGATTTTCTCTCAGCCATGGGCTCGCTAGGGCTTTCACCAACAACAAGAATATTTCAAGTAGGAAACCTTTGCCAATTACATTATATGAAACTCTTAATAGATGTCATGCACAACTCCTTTCCATGTTCATCTCTATGCCTCAAGGTTCTTGATCCGATCAATGTCACCTTGTTAAGTCCGACCCAAATGCCAACACAATGAACATCCTAGGGAAGACCCACATATTCACCATCACACTTCCACGAGATAGACAGTGCACCACACTAGGGCGTACCCACACTTGGTCGATCAAGATTTTCATGTGTGTTGCTTTTGAAAGGCATCTTAAACTTAATATTTCATTGAGGGGTTTCAATATGCTCATATATGCATATAAGTTATCCAATCACCACATATATAGTACATATCATATACATGTTATATCCCACAATGAAAACATGCAATAATGATAAAGTGATGATTATGGCCATCCTATTGTAATTCCTAGAACCACAAGGAATTACGGTCATCTAGGTCTACATCACATGCAACCTATTATTGATGAAGATCTAGTGCTTAGGTCGTTCCGAGTTTGATCAGCTTGTCACACAACTGATCGACTCACCTTCTGGCTAGTCAGTTGGTTTTCTCCAACTGATCGTCTGGCTCCTCCAAACGGTCAGTTCGTCAGGTCATCTGCGCATCGTCAGGCCTCTAGCTACACCATCAGCCGGTCGTCTCAGTCCACCAGCCGATCAGTTGGCACCTCCAGTCGATCGCCTCACACTTCCAGCTTATCATCTCACACATCTAGACGTTTGTCTAGGTGACCACCAATCTCGACGTAATAGGAAATAAACTATCTTATTTTACATATTGCTTTAGGAAACCCCAAGTTACATTTGGGGGGGAGCAAAGGTAGAAGAGAAGGCTCAAGTTATCTCTAGTTACATTAGCAAAAGAAGAAGAAGGCTCGGTGCACAGACTGAGAGAAAACAACCACAGCCAACCAAGCACACATAGGGGTTTATAGGCCGTAACCACGCTACACATCCACCATCAAAATCATTTTGAGCGACGAGTATCGTTTAAAAATATATACCATATCATATATGTATATATTAGTTTGGGATCATGTGGTATTAATCAGATATTCACATTTACCTAGTTAAATATTCACATTGTATGCAATAAATAAAAGGTGGTAAAACAAAAAACTGATCATATTGATTAATCCTAAAGCAAGTACATTGACGTGGCTCAAATACCACTATTGGGTTTTAGGTGAGGGAGAAGGCAGTGAAAACAAAAGTTTTCTCTCACCACAAAACCATAACCACGGATCGTATCAATGACTATGAAATAGGAAGGATGGTTTTAGCGAGATATACATGGTCCTGAGGATTGCTCAACGACAATACCTCACAGTTAGTGTAGTCTTCAGCCACCTAGTCTTTGACGACATATGTGCAGCTCTTGGTCTGATCCGGACTGCGGTTGACAGTCGTCCTCCTGAGCGACATAAACCTCCTTCCTCTATAGATAGTCCACACAAACTACCAGGAACTTTAGTCATCATGTCCTACAAGACACTAGAAGGAGTCATCCCCTTCTGTCAGTGTACTAGTCACTAACACATTCTCCCACAATTAGTTGATGTCCCGCAGTTGTCTTTCCCTCGTTGTTCCTCCCTGGACGGGTAGAACTTGCTTAGGCTCTCTCGGTTACCACAACCAGAGAGGACAACAACTTCACAGAGCAACTAATGTTCTAAGTTGTTCTCTCTGAGAAGTCCCCAATACCCCTCTATATATAAGAGGGGTCTGGGTCTGGGTTCTCAGCCCCGGGCAATGCGGGACTAAAGTGGGAGTAGAAGGGTATGAAATTTTCATGAACTAATTACACTGCGGCATCCGAACCGGTCATTTCACAAATGAACTGGTCGATTGGGAGTGTGAGCCGGTCGGTTTACTTAGTGAACCAGTCAGTTTGCTTCCGAGAGTTGCCTCCAATTGACTTTCCTCATTCATTTCTAATTGATACTAAGATCAATTTGGGTCCCAATCGAATTATACAAGTGAAACAAAAAACTTTTCTCACGAATTGGGACAGCCCAACCTTGCTTGTTTGGTCCAGTCGAACCGATCGATTCACCAAGTGAACCGGTCATCTCACTGACCATGATCTGATGGGTTCACTTAGTGAACTAGTCATTTGGTGGTCCAGATTGTGCAAAACATAGTCGGTGTAGTTCTCAATCAATCTGAAACTCAAATCAGTTGGTTCAACACTTGAACTTGATGATTCTGAGTCAAGTCAATTGATTGAATGTTTGATTGAGTACCTAAACACCTTTAGTAATCAATCCAAACATTATTCATGGATAAACTCCTCTTCCAGGTAAATCCTTTGTGTGTGACCCTATAGGTCCCATTTCACATTGGCAGTGAATGTCCATAACTTTCTTATGACATCACAAGTAAAGAGTGGTGCCTAGTCACACATCAGTGCTACCCAAGTGAAAAGGAAAGTTGGAGAACAACTTTCAATCCTACAGTTTGTGATTGGCATTCCAATGAATGTATATTTCCTTTGTCTCTTATATCTTGAATGAACTCAAGGCATGGAATTGTCATCCTTTCAATGTTCATTCATGTTCCTTGATCCAAAGTAGAATGTCTGAGATATGTGTGCCATCAATACTACATACTGACTCCCACATGCATGCACATGCCTTTTTCAGTCTCTCTTATCAAGTGGCCATGGATATCATACTCCCTTTGGAGGCACAAATTCCATTCCTATCACTCATAATCAAAACCCCATGTGTCAAAGTCACCCAATCATCACCTTTATAACAATCCATATTTTAGGACCGCATATGATGATGTCAAAGTGTACCCATCGACATGTGATGAGTGTAGTGATTTTAGGTCTAAGAATCACAATCACCACCATCACTGTGAGAGTTGACTCTGACTACCATGTAATGGTTCCATGTGTCACTCTCACGGTGGGTTTGTCTGATACACTGTTCTCTAACAAGTATCTATTTGCTTGGTTTGATATCACATATCATGACTAATGAGACTCTGTCATCAACCAACACACACTTTAGTCTTGTTGTGTCATTGTTGTCTATCAACCTTCCACAATGACATCCAACTAGGGACAAAACAAGAATGTACAAACTCTTAGCATCCATATGATCTCACTCTTTAGGTCCTCAACCTAAAGACATACGTCATTGAGTACAGTCATTTTGTAGACATTCATTTTGTTCTATCATTTTCAAATAACTAATTGAACCAGATTAATTGGAATCTTGCCTTTGATATTATCAAATCAATCATAATGTATCCCAATCCAATCATCATATGATTGGCTCTTAGGTCATACATACCAACATAAACCACCTAGAATGGAAATAAAATATAGATAACGAGATGCATTCTTTCTCTAAAAATGGCACATGGTATCTAGTGATTGTTCCTCTACATAAAGAACTAGTTGGTTGCATATGCATTTATTAGTTAAAGTTGGTCCAGATGGAACTGTTGACCATCTAAAAGGAAGACTCATCCCAAAAGGATACACCCAAGTTTATGGGGAGGATTATCAAGAGAATTTCACTCAAATGGCCAAGATGGAATATGTATATATGTTCATCTCATTAGTTGCTCACTTCTCTTGGCCATTGCATAGTCTAGATATCAAGAACACCTTCTTTTATGTCGACATGTCTGAATAAACATACATGGAGAAACTACCTGGGTTTTTTGCTCAGGGGAGTCTCGCATTTTCTATAGGGTTCACAAATCCTTATGTGGGTTAAAGAATTCACCCTGAGTGTGGTTCATGAAATTTACTCAATCTATTGAGGCCTTTGGGCTACAATAGTCTTGTCTGAACCACTTTGTCCTCTATCAACATTGATCCTCTGGTTATATCAGTCTAGTCATTTATGTAGATGACATTGCTATTACATTCTATGATCACCAAGAAATTGCAAATCTAAAATAGTTTATTCAAGGGAAATTTTAGACTAAAGATCTTGGCCCTCTGAATATTTGCTTGTCTTAGAGGTGGTACGATTCTAAGATGGAATTCATCTTTCAACACAAGAATGTACTAGATCTCCTTGAAGAAACTTGAATGTTGTGGTCAAAAACTTGTAGAATCACATATGGACCCTAAATTAAACTATATAAAGATATGTTGATCCTCTTGTTAATCCTTTATAGTGCATACAACTGGTTGGGAAACTAAATTATCTCATAGTTACTCAGAAAATGGTTCATGGTACCAGTGAACTTCTTTGGGTTTGGAACCATAGGAAATAATTGGGATATCTACAATCTAAATCCAATGAATTGTAGTAATACAATCAAGATGTAGTTCACATAGTTTCCAATCCCATCTTTCATGAACGTGCAAAACACATCAAACCTGATTGTGACCTCATCATAGAGATGGTTCAAGACATGTTGATCAGACTCATACCAATCCGCTCAGAATGTTAACTTGTAGATATATTTACTACATCCTTAAAGGGATGTCAGGTTAAAATCTTATGCAACAGATGGGGTGCCTATAATATCTACACACCATTTTGTGGAAGAGTATTAAGTATATAAATATGTCTATGCTTTTGTTTAGTGGGATTAGTCCCACACAAAGAATGGGCATTGAAAACCACCCATAGTCCTACAAAAAGGCTAGTACTCTTGTCTATAATACATACAACATATTCTCCATCATCTCTATAGTAATAAAGAACAATTAAGTAAATGGGGATTTGATCTTAATGAATGCTATTCTAAATAATTAGTGTTGCTACCACAAAATGAGAAATACTTTAAGTTATAAGTATTTGTAAGACATGAATATTCAATACATATCAGTTTGGTTTAAGCTCAATATGAATAAATTCTTGTTCATACATGTTACTTATCTGACGTGAATATTTTACATTCATTGATGTCCTAGTTGTTGTTTCAAATGTTTTTACCTATAATGACATCAAGCGGACAGGTCATCATGAAGAGTATCTACTTAATTATAACTCAAAATAGAATATGAGTGTATTCTCACTTTCCTAAGTGTGATTCTATATCCAACTTGATTCTTTTCTATACATGCAATTTGATGTAAACTCAACTATGTGCAAATGGTAACATAAGATTTGACTCTAATGTGCTGAACAAGATTTTCTTGATGAATGAACATGTGAATTTATCTAATATTAGGTTTGACTCTAATACTTTGCACAAACATAGTAAAAAAATATCTATATTTCTTTGTAATTATTTCAATCATGTTTGTCATGAATATAATTTTTCTTTTCTTACTCGAGTCAAGGTTTAGAGATTTTCTCTAATGATTGGTGCTTATGCTAATTAAAAGGGGAGGTCTCAATCATATTTGTGGCGGTAAACCTAGCAGAAGGTTTCATTAAAGTTAGTACTTGTTAATTATTAAAATAAAAAACACTATAACTAACATTTGTTTAAATATTGTACACAATAATGTGATTGCGATTTCAAAATTTTCTTAACTTTTGTATACGCCTCGTCTTAAAAGTAACTTTTATTGTACTAAGAATTGTTATCGATATTTTAATCTTTTCATTTAATATATTCTAAATTTTCTATATCTCTTTTCAATTACTAATAATTTCACATATTCTTAACAAGTTGAATCATTACAAATATTGAATGTATCAAATAGAGTCATGTATTGGAAACCATAATCAACTCTAAGTGTAAATTGTACTTGGTAAATATCAAGTGTGTGTTAAGCTTCTATTTAAATTATTAATTGTAGCTTTGTATCAATTTCCCTCATGGTAGTCATAAGTAAGGGTATTTTTTCATATTGACTAAGTTATTCTAGATTGGAACATGAAACTTATGTTAATAGTACTTTGATATACATAAAATCAATGGAACTTATGGTAGACATCTACAAATTTAAATTTTATCATCACAATATATACATATAGTGTGATACAACATAAATCATGTATGTTTGTACCACATTTATTGTTGGGGTAAGTTGATTGTAATGATTGACCAAATATTGGCATGTTAAAATCCAAAATTCAATGACTACTCCTTTGTGCAATGATTTGTCTTTATATCTTATATAACATTTGTAAGATCCTTAAAATTTGGTAATTTTGGAATATATGATTGTGAATTAAATTATAATGTATTGAGATTATTCTAAGACAATAAAAGTTTGCTGTGATTGCTAGTTGGTCTTCAATTGTATTGCAATTATGATTTTAAGGAAAAAGGTATCACTAAGTAAATAAATGAATATATGGCTATGATGGTGTTCTTATGGTAACCAAATATTTCATTAACTAATAATATAATTAACATTATGGACCCTTTGGAAGTCCAAGGAATGGGACATGGGCCCTAGAACCCAATTCAAGCCCAATTGGGACAATTTGTGTTTACAAATTCAAGCCCAATTGGGCCAATTAGGGTTTACACATGGGATTTTGGAGTACAAAATTGGAAAAGGAATATTGCATGCTCATGATAGATACTCATGATATTATTAGTAGGTGAATAGTTCAAATATAAGATTGTGGAAGAAAATCTAGAAGATTCTAAGATATTTTTTGACCTAGGTAATTAATTATGTAAATATCTAGTAATTACTTATAATGCAAGCTTGGAAGGATTATTTGGTTAGCTTAGATATTATCCCTTATATGGAAATCATATCCAAAATTGGAATTAATTCAAGATTAGGTATCGTGTATAGAATTAAAATAAGTTTTTGAGGTTATGTTTATGGAAAGAAAAAATAAAGAGAATCCTACAGAAGAGAGCCTAGCCAAACCTAGACTCTCAGATCTGGATGGAGATGCGGCCAGTGAGCTCGTCTCCCTGACCTGTTCTTTACATATTATAGCATGAGACAAGATTCTACCCTCATTTGGAGTTTCCTCACCCACTCGAGACTCCATCCTCACCAATTAATATTGTGGTGAGATGTGAGAGGATAACCCAAACTCAACAAACCAAAATGATGTCATTGTCATGGAGTTATTAGATAATAGCCAATATCCCAAAACTCTAGGAAACAAGGGATGCCTTACCCTTAGTACCTTACTTATATAAGGGTACGAAAAGCTCTTCTGTGACCCAATTTTTCCAACCCCACTCTCAATTGATCATATACAAGCCCCTAGACTCCCCTTTGAGCTCCATCCAAAACTCTAGCAACCACCATCTTGCAATGAGGAGTCATCGAGTCTCTGGCCAAGGTCAACAAGCATCTATAAATGACCCCAAGAGTTCCCACATTCTCAACATGACCTAGAGAAGTCTAGGCCTCTTGACCCACAACATGTTCCTAGATACCAGAGGAGCTCATCTGAAGGACAACCCCAGGCTATCGTGAATCATTGTGAGTGGTGGGAGAAAACCAAGGGACCTACAGATCTCTTCCTTGACCCTCAACTTGAATCACAATCCGGTAAATCTCTTATTCCCATCTCCTACTTTCTCGTTGGTAAAATAGCTCCAAGTAACCATCTCTAGTCACCCCTAGTCTGCCTAGGTGAATGAAAAGACTCAGCAAGGTTGGCCAAAGACAACGGAAGCATGAGACACATATCTCAAAGCTTAGAAGGGAGAGTCAACCCTTATTTTGACTCCTCCATTGTTGAGCATCAAGCTCATGCGAGGAGAAAATAAGGAGACAATCTTGGTAGGTAATTGACATAAAAGCCCCTTAGGTACGTGACAATATAATTCACATAGCATGGGCACTTATGACCATTGGCTTTTCATCAAGACCCGGCCATGTTACCTAAGGCGCCAATATGGCATCAGTCCATTTTCCAGAGCCAAGCCCCCGTGGATCAAATTGATAATGCTACTACTGCTGACATGGGGTTCCCTAATTGTTCAATAGATTATTATCTTGTATTAATCCTTATTAATTATTAGTACCTCAGAAAATAATGATGTTATACATGAAATTGATCAAGAAAGTGAATAGAATAAAAAATAAAAGGGCATTGTGGCCTAAAAATGATAAAAACTTCAAATGTAAAGATAATATGTGGTTATAAGGTGATTAATACAAGCAAACACTAGATTAATCATTGTGTTATATATTGATATTGTTAAATATAATGAGAAACAAAGATGATGATGATAATATTGATGGATATTTAGGTATTCATATCAATAATCATGCATGAGACGAATTACAATTCTTGAACTGGCTTTTATAAATTGTTATGATCCTAACCCACATAATCAAGTGCATTTGTCGTTAATGAGATAAAATTCTTCACTTGAAAAATAACATTTCCTCTGATGTCAAGTTAGGGGTTGTAACATTTATGACACATGGTAAGATAATATTAAGGTATCAAGCCCAACAATGATAGACAACATTAAGATAACCCTAGACCTTAACTAAGACACATTAGGTCTAGTTGGAATTGATATGATCATTTGGTGACACTTTAGGGTTGTATGCAATTACACATCATATTAATTGATTGGATGTACCTTTTCTTTATTTGATGATTGGACTAATTATTTAGAGATTATACTACAAGGCTATATAAGAATGTACT
Source organism: Alisma plantago-aquatica (assembly GCA_963693085.1). Taxonomy (NCBI): domain Eukaryota; kingdom Viridiplantae; phylum Streptophyta; class Magnoliopsida; order Alismatales; family Alismataceae; genus Alisma; species Alisma plantago-aquatica. The sequence goes on along the minus strand of OY856414.1, from coordinate 627,470,531 downwards.
TGGTTATTTATGAGTCTGCATTATCAATTGTTGATTTTTTTAGAGGATTTTGGAAGTGTTGATTCAATGAAATACACTTTTGGATGCTTATTTTCTTTAGTTCAACTATAATGCCACTATAGTATCACATAAAGTAAATTAGGATGTGGTTCATTACATCCATTAAGTGGTAATACACATAAGTCTGATAATGGACAATGATTATGCCCAAGACAACATACTAATAATAGGTTAGAATATACAATCAAAATACAAGTTTCATATGTGAAATGTTTGATTGTGAACATTTTATATTTTTATAATACTTATGCACATATTGGTTGCACCACATACACTGTATAGAGAAATATTGATTGTGTATTTATTTGCCAACATTTCAGGTAACTCCCACATATAAAGTCACGAAGACATGGTGTTTTAGGTGAAATCAATAGAAGATTTTAACACTAAGTCAAGATTGGGTACATAATTCTAGTATTTCTTCTCATGTGTATAAGTTAATTTCATTAAGAAATTCATGTAACTCCTCAAAGGAGCACCATTATACATCTTTTATCAAATAGTTACTCAAATTCATGGAGATTGTTGACTATTGTTTGTTATTTGTCAAATTTGGTGTTGGAAATTTATGTATACCTAAATGCTAGAAGTAGATATGATCTGGACAGAACACAGACCTTGGGCCCGTGAGGGCCAGGCTTGGCCCGACCGTGCCCATGTCTCAAGTTATGTAAAGATCACCTTAAACCTTCTTCTTTTTATATTCCTATCCAAACTACCTTCTCTTATATATTTCTGCAACTAATCTCTCGATCTAGATAGAAATAGAAGTTCAAGCAAGTAACCGATTAACATAACTAGAAATCATAACCAGAAAGAGAAGATAGAATAGAAGACATACTAGATCTGAAATATGACTACTTACTTAGGGTAAAAGTACACAAACATGCTCAAAATGGGCTACATAGACAAAAAGAGCTCCACTACCCATGGATAACTATAGTTGGCACTGAACAAAGATGGAAAAATATCATTTGTACATAAAAAAGGGAGAAAAATAGTAGAAAGGAGAAAAAGAAGAGATTCAACTCATAAAGGAGAGGTAACTCTTGATCCTTAGCCTCCATATGGGCCCGGTCTCATCTTTGGGTCGTCCTCCTTGGTCTTCTGGACTCCTTTGCATCCTTTCTCCTCGATTCCACCCCAAATAGTAGCTTGGTGAGTGTATGGAGGTGGAAGATGCATGGGAATATAGGAAGTGAGTGAATGGTGGTGGAAAATGAGGGTACATGGAATAAAACCAAAGGATTGAACATAGGATGAACACTTCATCCTTTTCATACCTTAGAACTCTCCCACGGGGCTCGGGATCAGCTAAGCTTTTTGTCATGACTGAAAAATTGAACCCTTTCCTAGGTAGCAAGGGGTGGGTATTTATAGCAAAGGTGAATTTTATGTGATAAGTGGTCACTACATCTTTAGCAGTCATGATAAAATATGAAATTGTCCTGTCCTGACTGGATCGAGCATAGCAGTCGCTTGGCTTAGTAGAAGTCAAAATGGATGGAGGTTGTAGTAGTCAAGACGGATGTAGCAGTCGCAACAGATGTACTAGTTGAAGCTTATCGCGATCACTACAGTTGTTTGTAGTCACTATAGTCTTAAAGATGTAGCGGTCACTATCCCTTGTCCTCAGCCTGACCGTGTCAGGCTTGGCCCAATCATTTCCAGTGTGGAGGTCAAGACATGTCTTCAGCAATAGTGGCTCTATAGTTGTAGCAGACGATACAGATCTAGCATTTGATATATATGAAGCGGTTACTACTTTCTCCTCTCAGCCCGATCGAGTCGAGTTTAGCACGGCCATGCCAAATGTATTGGTCACTATAGTTGTAGGTCATAGCCTTCTCTACAGGGAGATTAGTTTCTACAAAAACCATGTGTTAGGCCCGACCAGGCCGACAGTTGGGGGAAATGCTAGAGAATTGATGTCTTTTCAAGATTGGTGTCTACATTTCCCAAAATTGGCTAGTTGAGTGACTTTATCTTCGAATGATATATAAATTATGAAAATCTTAGTATCTAGACAATTTAGACATATTAAGGATATAATGACACAAGAATATAGATAAATGTTTAGCGTAAATACATAAACTTGGGTGTTATCATACACTTGTTTTTACCCTCAGGTTGCAATAAGGTCTCACATTATTGAGCATGTTGTGGTGCCTGCAAAGTGCATGGTTGGTTCTGAGGTTTACCCTTGGTTGGGTTGGTTCCAATTGTCACCTTGCTCAAGAGGGGTTCCTCATCATTAAAAAAATATAATACTCTAAATTCACCTTTTAAGAGTGGTTTCCCACCTAGGGTGCATCAATCCAAGATTGGGGAAAAGAAACATGGGGTAGGCATAACCCTAAACATGTGGGGTCAGGTTGTGAATAGAAAGCCTAACCTCCTCCTGTGAAATAAGAAGGAACCCTAGGTTAGGACCTTCCCTAGAAGGATAGTTGACCAATCTCATGTTAAGATTTAAGGAAACATTAGATGTCCTATAAGGACCTAACTCTAAAGGGATGGAATGTGATGGGATGGTATGGGTACAAAGCATGGAAGCCTCTGTCGCTACCTAATTAAAATAAGTTCTCTAATAAGAAACACAATTCCAATGTATGTAAATATGAAAACTTTGGTTAGAGAAGTCTGAAGGTAAACATGTAATGGAAAGTGATTTGCATTGAAGGAAATCATGCATCTAAGGTATATAAACCCTACGTCCACCAAGTCTGAAAAACAAGGGTGTGCATTTGGATTAATTCCCTCGATGCATAATTATATAAGAATGAAAACATTGATTTGAGAAATATCAAGTAAGATGTGTAATATGAAAAGTTAACACATTGAAGTAAAATACTATAAAGTACACATGAGTTATAACCTCTCCTTGGGTATAATGAGTGATGCGATGATTTTGAGTCACATTTATAGACCTATTTCATATGTGTTTTGTGCTCTAATTACTCATTTTTATGGATAATATTGCATAATTCACTTAACTTGGTCTTTGCCATCATATTATATCAAATCCCCTTTGTTTTACTATTGTGAGCATCATTTATCATCTTATTATAAATTGTGTGGATTTACTTGGTCTTGTTGTGAAATTTCAGGAAAAACAAGTATCTGCTTCCGTCGATACCATCGACGGAAGTCGATACCATCGACCAAGCCACAGGTTGTCAGCCGAGAAGAGCAATACAGAGTCGATACCATCGACACCTAAGTCGATGGCATCGAGATCACTTCAGGTTGCTGGCGAGGATGCAGTCGATACCATCGACGAAAGTCGATGCCATCGACACAAGGAGAGCTACAGTGTCGCTAGAAGACAGAACCGACGCTACAGGAGTCGATACCATCGATGCCCAAGTCGATGGTATCGAGATCACCACAGGCGCTCAGAATAAAAGAAAGGAAAGCTGCCGCTAATCCGCTGGGTCGATACCATCGACCCGCGTCGATGGTATCGACGCCGGCATATATGTGTTGGATCTGTTTTGATCTCGATCGGACGGCTGTTGTTATTTGACGACCTAATTAGGGACTTAAACCTAATGACGGCCGCCCACACGAGAGGGGATCTCATATTGCATTGCACGAGTGCCGAGAAAGGAGAGAAGGGAGAACCGAGGCGAGAAGCTCATCCCGGGTGATTCGGACGCTGCCCGAAGATGATTTCCACCACCGACAGGCGGGGAAGCTCGTGTTCTACGCCAAGGATCCACCGGTTCTTCTCCGTTCAGGGGTTTTCCCATTTATTTCCCGTTTTTCTTATGAATTCCCCAATTTCTACCATGTATTCGTGTGAGATGAACATGAGAGGCTAAAACCCTCAATCTTTAGGACCGGGAGTAGCCCGGGAATGCATTGTATGACATTTTTATATCAATAATTCATATTTTTCTCTCAAATCCGTGGTATAGATTCGTTTTCTACATTTCTATTGTTATGCTTGATCACCATAATAATAACTTAATACCCTTAATCACTTCGACAGAAGGATTAACGGTTGAAAAGAGACGAATTCTACATTAATCAATAAAACCCTTGACAAAGGAGTTGTAAAATTAATGGTGGGAACTGAGAGACTGTTTTTAATGCGCTTAGTTTAGGGGAATGATTACTACGATGGTGGAATCAACCTAAACCTAAGTAGTGAATTACACCACGACAGTGGGTAATTCTCATTTCAGGCCACTACCCGGATAGAGAGAGAAGTGTGAGGAATTATATGAAACCTAATACAATGTTGACCCGCGGTGAAACCGCCATCCTAAAGATATCCTTTTGAATTGATTAAATTAACCTTTAATCGATTGTTTTCTTTGTTTGATTTTTATTTTCTTTTTAATTTGAACAACAAAACCCTACTTTGCTAATCGGTCTAGCTGATTGCGTTTAGTTAGTAAAAGTCCCCAATAATTCACGTATCCCTGAGTTCGACTTGGGCCTCACAAGGCCTATATTACTCGACGCGTATACTTGCGTTTAAGCGCGTAGTAAAATACACGTCAAGTTTTTGGCGCCGTTGCCGGGGATACGGCGTATTATTGGCACTTTGAGTGCTAAGAGCGGCCACTCTAGGCCACATATTTTTTTTTATTATAAAACAATTTTAAAAAATTCCTATATTTCTCTATAATTGTGTTTACTCGTTCAAAGCATTGTACTGAACCCCGATTTTCATATTTCAGGTACTTTGCATGGTGCATACGCGTAGTACCGACTACGTGAATCGCACACCTGAGGTTCCATCTACAGGACCAGAGGACGAGGACTACTACGAGCAGGAGCACCAAAGTGATATAAATTCTGAATCTGAGCAAGAACAAGAAGAAGCAATGGTTGAAGCACAGACAATATGGGAGAAGATCAAGGCGTCTTCTTCCTCGGCATCAAAGGGGCCTATAAAGAAACAGGGGCTAAACATTCCAACCTACAAGATCGATCCAGCATTGATGAACCTGGTTAAATCAAACGCATTTCACGGATTAATAAATGAAGATCCAGTGGCCCACATCAGCCAATTCGTGGAGAACTGTGATATGGTGAAGATAGATCGATTTCCACAGGATGTGCTCTACCTCAAGTTATTCCCGAGTTCCTTGGCTGGAGTGGCAAGAGAGTGGCTTCATAACCTCGACGACGAGTTTGTTGAATCATGGGATCACATGGTGGAGGTTTTCTTCGAGAGGTTCTTCCCTCCTGAGAAGACCAATGATATGATCTGGAAGATCCACAATTTCACCCAACAGGCGAGTGAAACTTATTCTGAGACTTGGGAGCGATTCCAAGTCATGTTGAGGAGATGTCCACACCATTGACTGGACAAGGAAACCCAAGTGAAGATCTTCTACTTTGCTCTCTCCGAGCATGATAGAAGCAATTTGGACTCGGCTGGCTCCGGATTTTTCTTAAATAACACTGATACAAGATGTTGGGAAATACTGAAGAATATGGCACGAAAGCAATCTTGGGGAGAAAGAGAAAGAGGCCTAGTTGAGCAAGCAAGAGTTGCCAGTGAGTCAAAGGCAATGAGAGAGCTGAACGAGAAGATGGATCTTCTCGCAAAGAGGTTGCTGCAGAAGGAAGACAATGAGTCCGAGGATGAGGCTCAGGTCAAGTATATGAGGCAACAACAAGGGTACAGGAATAACGATTATTCATGGCGGAAGGACAAGAAATTTTCATGGAAGGATCCAAATAACTTTCTGCAGGATCCGGACGCCAAGCCTGCACCGGTCACGGAGGATAAGAGCACGGAGTTGCTCAATCAAGTCATAAAGCAAAATCAAGAGTTGATGAACACTTTTGGGCAGCAAATAAAGCAACAGGGTGAATTTATGAACCAGTTTGGGTAGACTTTGCAGAGCCACGGGGCTCAAATGAGAACTATAGAGACTTCCATGGCGCAGATGGCAGCCGAGATTGCAAGCTTGAAGAAGCCGGCACATCCGGGTTTTCCGGGGAACACCAATGTTCCCGGGGGAAACCAACAGGCCAAGGCCATCTTATTGAGGAGCGGTAAGAAAGTGTTAAATCCAAGGGCGGATGACACAAGCACACCGCAAGACACAGTTGAAGAAGCAACAGTCAAAGAGCAGCCCGCACCTGTCATAGAGCAAACTGAGGACATAGCTGAAGATGGTAAGGAAGAACAAGCCACTGGGGAGGAACCACAGAAATTAACTCCCTATGTGCCACCTCACCAAAGGGCACATATCGTTCCGGTCCCCTATCCCAATAGTGCAAAAGCAAGAAAGGTGGATGCACAGTTTAAGAAATTTCTGGACAGCTTTAGGAAGTTATCAGTGAATATTCCGTTGCTAGAGGCGATTGAACAAATCCCGTCTTATGGGAAGTTTCTCAAAGATGTAATCACCAAGAAGAGGAAGATACCCGACACTGAGGTCGTGGTATTGAAGGAGCAAGTGAGTGCTTTTATTATGGGCACTTTGCCGCCAAAGAGACAGGATCCCGGTTGTTTCAATATTTCTTGCTTTATCGGGAGGTTCAAATTTGGCGAGGCACTTTGTGATTCCGGGGAAAGCATCAATCTGATGCCCCTTTCTACATTCAAGAAACTTGGATTGAAAGAGTCAAGGCCAAGCAACATGACCATCCAATTGGCCGATAATTCTGTGGTGAAACCGTATGGAATCTGTGAGGATGTTTTGGTAAAGGTAGACCGCTTTGTTTTTCCGGCTGATTTCGTCATTATGGAAATGCAGGACGAGCACGGCAATGAGTTACTACTTGGTCGCCCATTCCAAGCTACAGCTGATATGATCTTGGAGATGGGGAGAGTTCGCTTGACCTTGGGCATTGCGGATGATCGCTTTGAGATGGTCATGCCCAATGGCAATGCATCTAATAAAGCAAAAGCACAGTGCAACATGGTTAAGCATGTGGAACAAAATATCTCACTTTGTCTTGGGAAGCCATTTTTGGATATGGCTCATGTTATGAGCAGGATAGATACTGGGACCCTAGCAGTGGGCCTTATGGAGCAAACTAAAGTTGTCTCTTTATGCAAGGCTGTTGGGTTTCCGAATGATGAGAATGAGGACATTCCACCTTCATGGGAGGATGATGTGATTATTACTTCCATCTTTGATGCATATCCGGAATTGCCTTTGGAAGCGTGCTTGCTAAATGTCACTTATGATTGGATGCGGAGTACTTCACTCAAGGAGTGCGCCAAGATGCTTCAAATGCTTCCATGTTTCTACACGAGGCACTATGAAGATTTGGGTACACTTCCCCCACCGCTACAATCATCTCTTATTTGCCCACCTGATCTGGAGTTGAAGCCATTGCCCCCGCATCTGAAGTACGTCTTTCTAGCTGAGGAGGACAAGTTACCAGTGATTGTTTCTGCATACTTGAGTGTGGATGAGGAGGAGCAACTACTGATAGTGCTCAAGAACCACCGTGGAGCTTTTGGGTGGTCTGTGGCGGACATCAAGGGGATCTCCCCTACACTTTGTCAACACAAGATACGGCTCGAGGAGGGAGCCAAGCCAGTCATATAGCCTCAAAGACGTTTAAATCCAAGCATGATGGAGGTTGTCAAGAAGGAAGTCATAAAGCTTCTTGCTGCAGGGATCATTTATGCCATATCCGATTCGACGTGGGTGAGTCCCACACAGGTAGTCCCTAAAAAGAGGGGAATCACTGTCACTACAAATCTTTTGAATGAACCTGTCACCACCCGATTGGTAACCGGGTGGCGTGTTTGCATTGACTACCGCCGATTGAATGCCGCAACGCTTAAAGATCATTTTCCATTGCCATTTATCGATCATATTTTGGAACGCCTAGCTGGTCGGTCGCATTTTTGTTTTCTAGATGGCTATTCGGGGTACAACCAGATTTCTATTGATCCTTTGGATCAAGAGAAGTCTACGTTCACATGTCCCTATGGGACTTTTGCCTACCGACGTATGTCGTTCGGTTTATGCAATGCGCCGGTGACTTTTCAACGCTGCATGCTCGCCATATTCTCTGACATGGTAGAGCGGTGTCTTGAAGTTTTCATGGACGACTTCTCGGTGTATGGAGCGTCTTTTGATGAATGCCTTTATAACTTAGATAAGGTATTGCAGCGGTGCGAGGACACACACTTGGTCCTCAATTGGGAGAAATGTCACATGATGGTGACGGAAGGAATTGTGCTAGGACACAAGGTGTCTAGCAAGGGTCTTGAGGTAGACCCCGTAAAAATTGAGGTGATTTCTAAGCTACCCCCACCAAATTCTGTAAAAGGGGTGAGAAGCTTTTTAGGACACGCCGGGTTTTATCGGCGATTTATCAAGGATTTTTCAAAAATCGCAAAGCCATTATCGGAATTGTTGGAAAAAGACGCAGTTTTTGATTTCAATGAGAAATGTCTTCACGCATTCGAGGTTTTTAAGGAAAAGTTGATTTCAGCTCTGGTTGTTCAAACGCCGGATTGGACAAAGCCATTCGAGTTGATGTGTGATGCGTCTGATTATGCTGTGGGAGCTGTTTTGGGGCAAAGGGTAGATAACAAGCCTGCTGTGATTTTCTATGCCTCAAAAATGCTTAATGATGCTCAATTGAAATACACAACCACGGAAAAGGAGTTACTGGCCGTCGTGTTCGCCTTTGAAAAATTTCGGCAGTACTTAGTGGGTTCTAAGGTGGTTGTGTGGACTGATCATGCTGCAATAAAGTATTTGATGGAGAAGAAGGATGCGAAGCCTAGACTAATTAGGTGGATTTTGCTCCTACAAGAATTCGATATTGAAATCAAGGACAAGTCAGGAATTGAAAATGTGGTGGCTGACCACTTGTCTAGGTTAGAGAGGGTTGATGAACAAGGTTTGCACATACCCATTGTCGAGACCTTTCCCGGTGAACAACTTTTAAAAATTGATTCTAAAGAACCATGGTTTGCGGAAATTGTGAATTATTTGGCTTGCGGGATCATCCCAGAGGATTGGTCCTATCAAGAGAAAAAGAAATTCTTTCATTCATTGAAATATTATGTTTGGGATGACCTGATTCTCTTGAAGCAGTACAGGGATGGTATTCTTCGCAGGTGCGTGCCGGAGGTGGAGTACGAGAGTGTTCTCCACCACTGTCATGCGTCGCCTATGGGAGGACACCATGCTAGCTCACGGACAGCAGCCAAGGTGTTGGAGAGCGGCCTTTATTGGCCCACTTTGTTCCGGGATGCCTATGATTTTGTTAGGCAATGTGACCCGTGCCAGCGCGCAGGTAACATCTCAAGGAGACAAGAAATGCCCCTGAATGTATTTCAGGAAGTTGAGGTATTTGATTTATGGGGCATTGACTTCATGGGACCCTTTGTGTCCTCAAATTCAAATCTGTATATCTTACTTGCTGTTGATTATGTGTCGAAGTGGGTGGAGGCAATCCCCACAAGGACTAATGATTCGAATGTAGTGTGTAGGTTTGTCAAAGAGAACATTTTCTGCAGGTTCGGGATTCCCCGAATGATCATAAGTGACGGAGGCACACATTTTTGAAATCAGTAATTCGCGACACTTTTAAAGAAGTATGGGGTCAAGCACAACATTGGCACCCCATATCATCCACAGACGCAAGGACAAGTGGAGGTATCAAATAGGGAAATCAAGAAGATTTTAGAAAGGACTGTAGCATCCACGAGGAAAAATTGGAGTGCATTGCTACCGGACGCACTTTGGGCGTATAGAACGGCGTACAAAACACCTATAGGCACCATGCCTTTTAGGTTGGCGTACGGCCGGGCTTGCCATCTTCCGGTGGAGCTGGAGCACAAGGCCCATTGGGCGCTACGAAGGCTGAACTTGCGCTATGATGAGGCCGGGAGAAAAAGGATGTTTGAATTGAATGAATTGGATGAGCTACGCATGACGGCATATGAGAATGCCCGCATCTACAAAGAGCGCACAAAGCTGATCCACGATCGCCATATTGAGATGCACACGTTCAAGAAGGGAGACAGCGTTCTATTGTTCAACTCCCGTCTCAAACTGCATCCCGGGAAGCTGAAATCCCGGTGGAGTGGACCCTTCATTGTGGAGGAGGTGAAACTGCACGGAGCGATTCTTGTACGTGATGGAGATGCCACGTTCTTGGTGAACGGGCAACGCTTGAAGTTGTATTTTGGTGACAACTACAAGAGGAAAGTGAATGAGGTTAAACTCATTTCACTTGTGCACGAATGAGATAATGGGAAGACGTCTAGCCTAAGACGCTAAACAAGGGCGCTTGTTGGGAGGCAACCCAACCATTGGTACATTAGGATAGTGTAATTCGAGTCATAGATTGCTTTTATTTTGTTTATATTTTAGTTTAAAAAAAAAAGATACCTTGATCCGTTTGTTAAATGTGCAGAAACACTCAGGGTCGATACCATCGACACACTCGTCGATGGTATCGACATGGGTTCAGATTGACACCAGCAAAAATCGCATTGCGTCGATACTATCGACACCCCCGTCGATGGTATCGACATGGTCACAGGCAGGTCACAATAAAAGTGTCGATGGTATCGACACCCCAGTCGATACCATCGAGATCTCTGGAGAAGTTCAGACGAATTTTGCTCAGTCAACTCGATACCATCGACGGCCTCATCTATGGTATCGACATCATCACAGGTTGAATGCAACAAAACGGCGGTGTCACAATAAAAGCAAGTCGATACCATCGACATCCGTCGATGGTATCAATGGACATGTCACCGATCCGCACACAGACATCGACGACAATCGCAACAGCCACGTTAGCAAACCGGGTGCTGCGTCGATACCATCGACTTCCGTCGATGGTATCGACCCGTCAGCAATCCGGGTTTCTCGATACAGCAAACGTCAGCCGTCGATACTCGCGAGGGAGGCGGATACCCGCGAGATGTGTCGATACCATCGACCCGCGTCGATGGTATCGACGGGTGAACAGGGGCGCCGATCAAGCCTATTTAAGGGGACTTGCAACGTCATTTGACGTCACACCTTCAGAGCAAGCATCCTCCTTTGCGTCGAGCACTGCCCCGAGCCCTCCAAGACTGAAGAGAAGCGTCATCGAGCGGAGAATTTCTTCTTCATCTTCACCGAGCTCTTTTCTTCTAATCCCATCTTCTCGCAACCATGGTGCATGCCGCCGGAGCGTCGTCATCGAGCGCACACCCAATGGAGATCGAGGAGTTCGTTCCTCCCCCAACCGCTTCCATCTCTCATCCACGCCTGATTCATGCCTACATGGAGGTGAGGAAGGTCTACGAGGAGATAATGAAGCGAAAGTTCGAGCCAACCCGGTATGTGGACCGGGGCATGATCCAGGAGTTGGGGTTCGAGGCCAACTTGGCCTACGTGTTGGCCGGGCAAGCCCGGCACACCGGTTGCCTTTACGAGCAGATCGAATGTCATGCGGATGGGCAGCCATTTTTCGGCGAATGGGCCACATACAAGGAACTGGTGGCTGAGTTCATGGCGTCTCTTGACATCTGCGTCATACCGAACGACGTGGTACCATCGGACCAGGCGTGGATCAAGGGAAGGGTGTCCTTCCGACTCTTCAACAACAATTACAACATCACGTTGAAGCAGTTCAACGACATCTTCAACTAGAACCACGGCCACAATGATCACCGACGCCCTGACGCCCGCACCGACTACGACAAAATCTTCTCCGAGCTAGTTACAGTGCCGGCAGGGAAGACCGTGAGCTACCACAATGCAGCGGTAGCGGATTTTGAACACCTGGTCCTGCATAGGATGTTGAGCTTGACTTTCTTCGCTCGAAGCGATCTTGCTTTGAGCAAGTTTCAGGAGAGTGACCTGTTCTTTCTCTACGCACTCCTGAAATGTCAAGAGTGCAACTGGGGGGCGTTCTGGCTACAGCGCGTCCTGGCGGTGAAAAGGAGTACAAGGAGGGCTCCAATTTCTTTTTGGTGGTCTTGTCACCAAGTTGGCGCTTTACTTGGGGCTGAACCTTCAGTCCATGACTCCGATCTCTACGAGGAGCAAGGTGAACGTGCAACACTTGCACCGTTCAAACCTCATTCTTTTCCGGGACGGGTTGGCGTACGCTCATTGCCACGTCAACCAAGCTTATCAGGAGAGCTCCCTACCGGACGACGTCTTCAACATAGAGGGCAAGCAGCACTTCCGGTGGCCAATCATAGCCATCGAGTCCTCCGAGGAAGAAGGCGGAGGTGACGAGCAAGAAGTCGAGGCTGCAGAGGAAGAGGAGGCTTACACACCTCTTCGAGCATGTGTGGCACCACGGAAGCGTCCTAGGATGCATCCGGGTGCATCTTCATCATCTCAGCCCCCGCCACCATCACCACAGCACGAGTAGCCAGCCGATGATCCCTATTACATGCAGGGGATGTACACCATGCTGCAGGACATCCAGCAGACTCAGCAGCAGCACATGGGTATGTATACCGGCATTCATGAGACTACGAGCCGGGTACTTGACAACCAACGGGCTATGTTCGAGAACGAGCGGCTCATCCTCACCAACCAAGAGCAAATGCACACCCGGTTGCAGCGGATAGAGACGCAACAGGAGCCCTTCTTCGACCATTACTGGAGTCAAGACTACTTTGGAGGCTATCCACAGCCTCCGCCGAGGACCCAATATGATCCAAGCTTCCAGGGGGAGTACCCGTCTTGGGATCCTACGACACCGCAATACCCACCACCGCCTCCGCAGGATTGATCAGGGTATCACTGTTCCACCCTTAAGTTGGTTTTTGACTATGAGGCCATAGTCGAATTCAAGCTTAGGGGGGTGGCTGGAACAGCTCTATCTTTTATCTTTTCTTTAGTTGTTTTTAGTTTTTGCTTTGTTATTTGTTTCTGCAATTTTAGTTTGTTTAGGATCCACATCTATCTAGTGTAATCGTGGATGTCTTAAAAATTGTCATCTCGCTGTTTTCATGGGAAATTTAAGGGAATTTAAAAATTTCTGTGTCTTTTGGATAGCTTAACTTGGTTGTCCTTGGGGAACTTGTCCTATGAAAATGATTGATTATGTCAACTTTGAAGCAATATGTCACACCCACACCCCCATTGACTCATGAAAAGTGGATAGTAACGGTTGTTTGAGCCTAACCTAATCAAATGGTAATGAGACCTTAATTGGATATAAGAGAAAGAACCCTTTGAACTACTACACATGTCAGTAAGGAGGGACACATAATATTCTTCTAAGGTTCAGTCACTTAATCTTGTGATCATTCCACCTCATTTTTCCATAATCCACCCAAGATTGGAAGTAAAGTACAGTTTTAACTTCTTTTGCGTGCATAGCATGTAGATAGGATTTGCATTGTTATTTTCATACTTTTGCATAAAATGAAAAAAAATGTATAGTGATTCATGCACATTACCTTTAGGTGCATGCCATGTAGTTGCACTCATGACTTTCATGATTATCATGCATAGAGTACACCATGTATCTCAGTTTTTCCTCAAAAGTGATCTAAACTGTTCCATACCTTCGAAATATTGCAAAGATTTCCAATCATGAAGAAAACAGCCCAATACATGTATCTCTAAGCAATTATGGATATGTGGGCTAAAAGAAAGAAAAAAATTCTGAAAATCTGAAGAAAAAAAAAATTTGAAAAAAAGAAAGAAAGAAAAAAAAGAGAAGTTGGAAGGAAATGGAATAAGAGGGAGAAAGGAACATGATATCACTTGCATAACAAGGAAATTGAGCACATGATGTGGCTTAATTAGATTTCTATCTCTTTTTGAGGTGGAAGGTTAGTGCATGCATCATTCCACCTAATTTTAAGCATTAGGACATTTTCAATGTGCATTTGCATCACATAGGACATTTTGTTTTATGCATATTGAAACTGTGTAATACTTCCAAGATCTTCCATGAACCACCCATTCCATCCACCCGTTGCTCGGATTGGTAGGCCACTGTGATTTTCTCCTCACTCATGTTTATCAGGAGAACTGCTTCCATGTAGAGGGTAGTTAGGGCGAGCAACGTAGTGTAGGCGATCACAAGATGCACCAATGCTGAATCGGCGAACCTTATTATGTTAACTGCCTTATGTGATAGTGTTCATCGGTTTGAAGGATAATTTTTCTTGTTGATGATTATTGTCGCCTGTAGGGTAATTACTGTTCTGTGATTAGGAAAGGCCGGTTTGAGAACGTCCAGTGGGAGTCATGTGTGATGTAGGGTGATGTGTTGATTTTTAGTTGACATATGCAATCCCATTCTAAGGATTAGTTGCTCGAGGGCGAGCAATGTTTAAGCTTAGGGGAGTTTGATGCGATGATTTTGAGTCGCATTTATAGACCTATTTCATATGTGTTTTTTGCTCTAATTACTCATTTTTATGGATAATATTGCATAATTCACTTAACTTGGTCTTTGCCATCATATTATATCAAATACCCTTTGTTTTACTATTGTGAGCATCATTTATCATCTTATTATAAATTGTGTGGATTTACTTGGTCTTGTTGTGAAATTTCAGGAAAAACAAGTATCTGCTTCCGTCGATACCATCGACGGAAGTCGATACCATCGACCAAGCCACAGGTTGTCAGTCGAGAAGAGAAATACAGAGTCGATACCATCGACACCTAAGTCGATGGCATCGAGATCACTTCAGGTTGCTGGCGAGGATGCAGTCGATACCATCGATGAAAGTCGATGCCATCGACACAAGGAGAGCTACAGCGTCGCTAGAAGACAGAACCGACGCTACAGGAGTCGATACCATCGACGCCCAAGTCGATGGTATCGAGATCACCACAGGCGCTCAGAATAAAAGAAAGGAAAGCTTCCGCTAATCCGCTGGGTCGATACCATCGACGCCGGCAGATATGCGTTGGATCTGTTTTGATCTCGATCGGACGGCTGTTGTTATTTGACGACCTAATTAGGGACTTATACCTAATGACGGCCGCCCACACGAGAGGGGATCTCATATCGCATTGCATGAGTGCCGAGAAAGGAGAGAAGGGAGAACCGAGGCGAGAAGCTCATCCCGGGTGATTCGGACGCTGCCGAAGACGATTTCCACCACCGACAGGCGGGGAAGCTCGTGTTCTACGCCAAGGATCCACCGGTTCTTCTCCGTTCAAGGGTTTTCCCATTTATTTCCCGTTTTTCTTATGAATTCCCCAATTTCTACCATGTATTCGTGTGAGATGAACAAGAGAGGCTAAAACCCTCAATCTTTAGGACCGGGAGTAGCCCGGGAATGCATTGTATGGCATTTTTATATCAATAATTCATATTTTTCTCTCAAATCTGTGGTATAGATTCGTTTTCTACATTTCTATTGTTATGCTTGATCACCATAATAATAACTTAATACCCTTAATCACTTCGGCAGAAGGATTAACAGTTGAAAAGAGACGAATTCTACATTAATCAATAAAACCCTTGACAAAGGAGTTGTAAAATTAATGGTGGGAACTGAGAGACCGTTTTTAATGCGCTTAGTTTAGGGGAATGATTACTACGACGGTGGAATCAACCTAAACCTAAGTAGTGAATTACACCACGACAGTGGGTAATTCTCATTTCAGGCCACTACCCGGATAGAGAGAGAAGTGTGAGGAATTATATGAAACCTAATACAATGTTGACCCGCGGTGAAACCGCCATCCTAAAGATATCCTTTTGAATTGATTAAATTAACCTTTAATCGATTGTTTTCTTTGTTTGATTTTTATTTTCTTTTTAATTTGAACAACAAAACCCTACTTTGCTAATCGGTCTAGCTGATTGCGCTTAGTTAGTAAAAGTCCCCAATAATTCACGTATCCCTGAGTTCGACTCGGGCCTCACAAGGCCTATATTACTCGACGCGTATACTTGCATTTAAGCGCGTAGTAAAATACACGTCAATGAGTCATGAAATATAGAAACAAAATGATATGAAGACCCTTGTCCTAAATCAAGAAACAAAATACAATGATAACATCTCAATAAACCCTAAGTAGGGCAGATCCCTTAGTCAACCCTAGGGTCATGTAGGGATGGGTAAAGGTACATAAGACCTAAGAGGTCAGGAGGTGAACATTTTCTAAGTGCATAAGGCCTGTGTCATTAGAAGAAGTCCATCCATGAATGCTTAAGTTAAGTCCCATGTGGTTAGGAGAATGGCCACCGCCATGAGTACATAAGGCCCAAGGTGTCAATGTGGAAGGTACTCCACAAGCAGATAAGGGCCATGGGGTTGTGAGGAGATCACTCCAAAGGTACATATACCCCTACGGACCTTAAGGGATTGCATAAGTCTAATTGTAAATGATATGTAGACATAAACAATACAATATGTAATGAAGGTTAATTCTTTAAGGGAGTTGTCCACAAACTCTAGAGTTTGAGAAAAGAATTGTTCCTTGAGTTCATGAAATTTAAAAAATCTTTTTAAAATTAGATGTATTCATGGTCTGGAATCATGGTTAAAGATGATTCAACCAGGAATTTTAGTTGAAGGATAATGTTTGGATACACCATCTCTACACTTATAATAGGATGGAATTTGTATTAGGATTGCAACTAAAAGTTTATTTCATCATGTTATGAGTGTGAGAAATGGGATAGTCACATGAGATACATAAAGTTTTCATGTACAGATGAATGTCCTAATTTAAAACATAATGACACAATATACATTTTAGAGATGTTACCTCACCCTTACATGAAAATATTGTGAATAATGATTATTAAGGTTTAGATCTAAGTGATAATGTAATTCTAAAATGATAATATAATAAATGGGGATGTGGAAGTATCCTTAGATAAATATGGGTTCCAGTCTAATAATATGATACTTTTTCATATCTATAAAAGTTGTTAAAGGTGATCTAGTGAAGACCTATCCAATAAAAGTTGATACACCTAATGTTTGCGAATAATATGAGTTATCATTCACCTTAACCTGACTGAGAATTTTGGGGGAAAATTTCTTTTAATGATGGATGAATATAAGATCCTCAAATTTATTCATTTTGGAATCTATGATTGTGAATTAAATAATAATGCATTGAGATTCATTCTAAGATAATCAAAGTAGTACTAGATTGATGAGATCAATAGTTGGAATTTGATTGCGTTAGAATCATGAATTTAACGAAATAGAGTACCACTAAGTAGATAAATGATATAAGGCTCTAATTATATTTTTATGATAAGAAAAGAATTCATTTCTTAATTAATAATGTAACTAAGCTTATGGACCCTTTGGAAGCTCAAGGAATGGGCCATGGGTTCTAGGACCCAATTCAAGCCCAATTGGGCCAAACAGTGTTTAAACATGGGTCCTTGGAGTACAAAATTGGAAAAGGAGTATTTTGTTCTCATGATAAATACTCAAGATACTTTTAATAGGTGGATAATTCAAATATACGGTTGTGGAAGAAAATCTAGAAGATTCTGAGATATATTGTAAATTAGGTATATAATTATATAATTATCTAGTAATTACTTAAAATGAAAGCTTGGAGTGATTGTGTAACTAGTTTAGATCTTATCCCTTTCCTAAGAGAGGATAATGATAATATGGAAAATATATCTATTATTAGAATTAATCAAAGCTTTATGATATGCCCTAGAGAATTAAAAGAAGTTTTGGGGTTTTATTAAAGAAAAGGAGAAAATAAAAAGAATCATGGGGAAGGGAGCCCAACCAAACCCTGACCTGATCTCTACATGTTCCTATGCAATATAGGAGTTTGCCCTCATCCAAAGTTCCCTCACACACTCTAGACTCCATCCTCTCCAACTTATACAACTATTGGATTTGGGAGGATAACCCAAACTCAATGAACCACAATAATGCCATTATATTATGCTTTTAGATAATTGCCAATATACCAGATCTGTGGAAACTAGGGAAGGTACTCGATGCCTTTCCCCATGGGACTTGTCCTATATAAGGGTAAGAAAAATCTCTAATGTGACCCAGTGTTCCCAATCCCACTCTCAATTTATTATGTAGTGCCCCTAGTCTCTCCTCTGAGCTCCACCCACAATATTGGTGACCATTGTCTTGCAATGAGGAGTCATGGGGTCTTTGACCAATTCATTAAACATGAAGCATCTATAGATGAACCTAAGAGTTCCTAGTATCTCCATGCGACCTAGAGAACGGAAGACCTCTAGACCCACAAGTTGTTCCTAGATACCAGAGGAGCTCATTGGAAGGATTTTCTCAGGCTATCGTGAATGGATACGAGTGGTGAGAGTGAACCAAGGGACGTCTACTTGTCTACCTTGACCCTCAGCTTGCCTCATAATCTGGTAGATCTCCTACTCACATCTCCTACTTTCCTTCAGGTATAACAGCTCCCAACAACCATCTCTCACCACCCCACGACCTTCCTAGGGGATTGAAGAGACTCAAGAAGATTGGTTGATGCAACAAAAAGTTAGAGCTAGATCCGTCATAGTCTATAAGGGACAGTCAACCCTCTGATTGACTCCTCCATGGATGAGTAGCAAGCTCATGCGAGGAGAAAGGAAGGAGAAAAGCCATGTAGGTAATTGACCTAAAAGCCCCTCTAACGTGTGGTAATACCATTCACATCGCATCGACACTTATGTCCTTTAGATTTTCATCAAGACCTGATGTCAACCCACTGACAAGACCTGAGCCTACATGGTTCATATGAATAATGCTATTACTATTGACATGGCATTTCCTAATTGATCAATAAATGATTATCTTGTATAAATTCTAGTTAATTATTTGTAGCTTAGAGAATAATGATGTTACATATCAAATTGATCAGGAAAACATGTAGCATCCAAAAAATGGTATCTTGATAAGATCTGATATGAATTTCAAAAGTATAGATAATACATGGTTATCAGATGATTAATATAAGAAAACCCTATAATTGACTAATATATTGCTCAAATCAGTAAATACATTTACTCTGTGTTATATATTGATATTGCTAAATATAATGAGAACCAAAGATTTTGATGATAATGATGATGAATATTTAGGGTTTCCAAGTTAATAATCATGCTTGAAATGAAATAGTGTTATTAAACTAATTTTTATAAATTGTTATGATCATAATCTACATAATTAAATGTAGTTGTCCTTGTTGACATAAAATGCTTAACTTTATAATTAGGGTTTCCTCTAATGTCAAGTTAGGGGTTGTAACCCTTATGACACATGATAAGGTAATATTAGGGTTTCAAGCCTAACCTTAATATACAACACTAAGATAACCCTATACCCTGACTAAACCATGTTAGGCCTAATTATAATTGATATGATCAATCGGTGACACTTTAGGGTTGTATGTAATTACAAATCATGTTGATTGATTGGATGTACCTTTACTTGCTTTGATGATTAGATTGCATAAAGTATTTGAAAATTATATTGCAAAGTTCTACAATAGTGGTTATTTATAAGTAATCATATTATTGACTACCAATGGTTTGCAGGATGATTTCATAAGTATGGATTCAATGAAATAAACTATTGGATATTTATTTACTTTAGTTCAACTATAATGCCATTATGAGTATCACTAAAGTAAATTAGAATATTTTGAATTGTGGATTATACCCATCAAGGGGTAATACACATAAGTCCAATGATGGACATTGATTAAACCCATGAGGGCATACCAAGCATGGGTAGAATCTACAATGAAAATACAAGTTTCACATGTGTAAATGTTTGATTGTAAACATTATATATTGTTATAATATGTGCATGCATTTTAGTTGCACCACGTACGCAAAATAGAGACATATTGGTTGACTCTTTGTTTGTCAGCATTTTAGGTAACTGCCACATGTATAGTCATGAAGACATGGTATTTTAGATAAAATCAATTGAAGATCTTAAAGCTAAGTCAAGGGGGATCTAGATAATTTTAGTATTTCTTTAAATGTGTATAATTCAGTTTCTTTTGAGAAATTCGTATGACTCGTTAGAGGAGCATCATTATACATCTTGTATCAAATATTTTATAATTAAATGGAGATTTTTTTATTACTGTTTCGATTTGATATTGGAATTTAAGGTATCACTCGTTATATTCTGGGTTTCTCTTAATTGGGAGATGATAAAAATTGGGGTCATTACAACAACTTTGAGACCCTCTCCGCATCCTTTTCACCCTTCATCACCTCACGTTCACTTTCTCAAATCTTTCATCATTTCCATTGCTCTCACAAGGCATAATGGTATATCCCCTCTTTTGGTCACCTCAAATTTTCAATCCTTCATCTAGTTTCCTTATACAATTTTATAGTGACAGTTGTGAGTAGTAACATAAGAGAGAGAGAGAGAGAGAGAGAGAGAGACAGAGGTGAAAGGGGGTGTGGATGGTACATATCGATGTGGTTGTTGATGCTACAAACAAACAAGATGCATGGTAGAGAACATGGTCGAGGAAAGAGTACAATAGGGGAAGAAAGGAGATGAGCTAAGCATAGGGAGGAAAAGGGGAAGTAGAGTACTATAAGAATTGTTAAGACAGGCAGTAAATCATAGTAGGCAGTAAATCATATACATCATACAATGGTTATTGTGTCACAACAATATTAGTTAAGCCATGTACCACTTGTTGCTTAAAGTTTCACCACTATGACAGCCATGACGACAATGGCCCTCCTCTACTAACGTATAGGTCTCCTATTCCCACTTGTAGTAGCTCATAACAGTAGATTGGGAAATCTACTCCTACCCTGTATTTTCCTCAACGCCTTGTTTAAGACGGCTTCCCTCCATATTACATGATTGAGTCGTGTCTATTGATCATCACGTACATGTAATATAATGAGCAAACAACACGATTAGCAATGAGTAGATCATCAAACTCAATGCCAGTACGGTGAATCAACATCAGAGGAAATAGAATGAACCATTTAATCATGGGAATGCGATTGGAGGCATTTACGTGCGGTGAGTCAGTGATACTGTTGTACTACTGTGGTACTTTTGTAGTAGTTGATACTGGACGGTGGAGGGGGTGGTTGGGCATTCCAAGTGGCCGCTCCAAGTTGGGTTCACAGTTGGCACGAAAACAGGTTGCGCGCAAAAGTGATTGTTGTTGGCACGTTTGATGGTGCAGTTAGTCAGGGTTTCCGTGGTCTACGAATAGAGGCTTTGCAGATACGAACAAGTATTTGAGACAAAAGAAAACCGTCAATAAAGTTTCTTTCGGTTGATGGGACTTTGAATTTCCCGCCAACGGTAATCTCAGCTGCCAGGTAGTTGTTTTATTGATCGACGGGCTTTCAATTCTTCCCCGTGTTCTAATATATAAATCAGCTTACAATTTGCAGCATGGACCGCTTGGTGAAAGATCCGAAATTTTTGTGGGCGAAACTAATAATGTCGTGCATTTGGAGTTTGTATATATGAGGGCGTCGGGCAATAGTCATGTGGAGTCGTGGACATGTGGCAGTGAATGAAAAAGCGACGGCGGGACACTACTGACCAACCGGTCCCCCGTTATCCGGAGGGGAGGCGAGCTTTCTTCCTCTTCTTGTGTTTTCTGACGATCCAGATTTTTTCAGTTACTAGTTAGAGCACGTGCGTTGCACGTAATATTTAAATCCATATTCTACTAACAATTAGGTTATTACAATGTGAAAGATAATAAAGATACCAACACACACATACATACAAACACACAAATATATACTGCAGAGAAGATCACCACCGACTGGACTATTGATTTTCGTAAAAGGATCATTGTTAGTTTTTCTTATTTGACAAACTCCTCTAACTCTAATTGGTAGTCTAATTTCAGCCCATACTCAAATGTGGAATTCAAAAGAGAAGAGGTCATAACTTATAAATAATTTCTTTAATTCAGAAGGAAATATATAATATTCAAAACCTTTATTGTGTTTTTAATTTGTATTTTAAATTACACTGGTATTCAACCACCTACAATATCATAGATATTATGACGCCATCTTAATATATATCTAAAGATAAACGTTGTAATTCAATGATTGGGTTTGAACTTATTCCTCTTGACTCTCTTCTATACTTATTTCATTTTATTATGATTTTTCAAATGGGTAGTAGACATCATTATGTATATATTGCAACTATCATGTCCATTATAAGATACTTTTGTTATTCATGTGAGAGACCATCCTGAAAAGACATATGTGGCTTGATTATTTTAGAACTATTTTAATTATTAACAATCATTATTAGTCTTGCAAAATTGTTACATTTACTATGATAGACTTTTGTTTCAAGAAGTTGTAACAGGAAAGTTCTATTTAAAACCATCATATTGTATTTAGGGATGATAATATATTTACTAACATAGAGTAGGATAAAGATAATTATTGAGCCTAACATGCCTCACGGTGACCCTTTATGGCACCTCTTCATCAACATGATAGTCAAGGGAGGTTAAGGAAATATGTGTATTCTATCTTATGACAGAAAAGATTCATAATATTTGGGCATATCATAATGCATATGCTAAATACTATTTCAAATATTAAATGCGGAATTGAGTTGTCTTAGCTTGTTGGGTAACCTAGGCGAATAAAAAAAGGTCTCAAGTTCAAACTCTCGTACAAGCTTTTATATGATATTGCCACAAATACTTGATAAATAATAACCCCACAATTTAAAAAATTACAAACTCAAATCATATACAAATGATTTGGAATTTTGATGGGGACTTTCGTTTATGAAAAATAATTCATGTTTATATACGTTATATAAATGATTTTTGGCAAAGAAAATATATTATTTTCTCATATATACAATAGCTTATTCACAATGATACGTTATATACCTTGTTATTTTATCTAATGCATCATAAGAAAGCTAGGTTGTGTTAAGTTACATTTCTCTATAAATAAATTGAAAAATAGAACTGAGTATAGTGCCACATTCAACTGATCATATACTAATATTTTCACAATCAAAATGCTCTAAATGATAGTTGGTATAGGTAAAATATGTGATTAATAGGTAATAATAAAAGGAATAAATGTCTCACCCATTTACCTTATAGGATATGAGTAGAGAGGTATCCAATATGTCCTTTCAACTGAAAGACATGTTTTTTTGTTTCTTTAATGTTTTATGCTATATTTGTATTGCTGGTACATCTTCTTGATGTTTTTAATGTCCACTAAATATTTTCCTATGCATAAAATTGAATGAAACAATATATGGATGATGTTTGAAATGACAATTACTATATAAATGTGTGCTCAATGTTTACAAAATAGAGGTTAACAAATAACTCTTGTCTGAGATCTCTATAATACATGAGAAAAACAACATCATGTTCGTTGTTGATGACATATTAATATATCATCATATTGGGTTGACTACGTGGAGAATATGTCAAACTACAATTTGGCTGGATGGTTCTTTATTGATATTTTATAGGTCCAACAAAAGATATCTAGACATTGAGGATAGGTGGATGTTGTCTATTTGATATCAAACTTATTATATGTAGTCCATGTCCAACAAATTGTATGTTCATGGTTATTCTTGGAAAAAATATTATAATTGTGTTGCTTGCAATTGTCCAACAAAAGGAAACTTTGACAAGGTTTTTATCATTTTTAAAAAGTTTACTATAAGCGATGGTTAGTTATGTAGCTTGTGTTTACTAAAGAAGTAGACAATCTTTCCATGCATCTTTTACTCTATAAATTCCTAAGAATAGCATTTTCCTTCGACATATACTAATCATTTACAGTTAATATATGACACGTATGGGCACTAAATATGTCACAAAGTTTCTATAAAGATTGTTCCTTAACATATTTATTCTACTCCTTATTACACATTTTATGAAAAAATATCATTGGAAAGATATTCGTTCATGTCATGGATTGACAACTTACAAAAATACATGCAAAATTAAACCCCCCTTGATATATATATATATATATATATATATATATATATATATATATATATATATATATATATATATATATATATATATATATATATATATATATATATATATATATATATATATATATATATATAAGGTCTATGTGATTAATTTAAGTATCTTTTAGAATTTTCCTTCTTGTAGTATTCTTCTAACTAAAATAATGAAAGTGTCTTAGGAAGCTATGTTTCCATTTGTTTAATATTTATAGATTTTATTTAAACATGGGTGACTCTTATATATATATATATTAGTATATTATTTCTTCAATCTATTTTTAGATTCATGTAGCACAAGGCATGGCATTACTTTAAAAATGGATATTATATAGAATATACACAAAATGAAATGTATACTTGCTTGTGGTATCATATATTTTATGAGAAATTTTTGTCATATGTGATATGCATTAGTAGTAATACATTTTGAGGGTATATTTAAAGTTTAAGATGTTGAACTATGTAGTTATAAAATTTCAAAATTGTTACATGGTGTTCACACAATCATTTCATTATAAATTATAATATGATTGTATAAGTGGATTGTATATTTTAATTCAAAATTACTACAATTGTATGTGAAAAATTCATATTTGGATGTACAAAATTTCTTTAACTACATGGAGAAAAGATATTTAGCTAAAAGTAACTTTAATTATATGTTTGGGATATAACTAAGATGACTCAAACATTTTTATGAAATTAGAATGTTGGCTATATGCACATATTTACAAATTTCTCTAAAAAGAGCATACATTCATGTACAATTTTGAGATCTCTAAAATTCTAAAACTTGATGAGTACATCTGTTGAAAATAAGAATTATACCCTAGTTCATGTCCTATACCCTACAAAAAATGTAATAAATTAAGTGTGTAATCATACAATACTCATTTTATATTTCCAATAGTAGGTATAATACAAATAACACGAAAAATAAAGCCTAACATGAATCAAAATCTAAAATGATCCTATTGCAGTAACCTACTAATCACTAAATCTCAATGATATTAATAATTCTTGTGGTGATATTGTAGGCTACACCAATGAGTTTGTTATTATATGTCTTACAACAAAAATACTACTTTAAAGAATTGTTTTCATTCTATGGTGTTTAATCATATATAGAGAACATGAAAATGCACATGGCACATTCATTAGTTATATATGATGATTAAATTATTTGATTAGAAAATGTGTATTTAGTATGTGAAATTTTGAAAATTTAACTTGAGTCTCACGCATCAATACTTCTTCTTGCTTCATACATATTTGAATCAAAATTATGCATTTTCACTTGTTATTATTTATTTATTATTATTGTGTATAGAACGTTCTATTGATTTGTAATAATTGATATGCTAAATGATAGATTTATTTAATAAAATTGTCTAATTATGGGTTGTGTTGAATCTCACATTCTATTGAATGAATGAATTATACCAAAAAAATATGTTTTATACCACCTCAATATTATCTAAGACTCAAAGGTTTTTATATCTCCATGGAGTTGAGACTTATGCATGACTTTATGTTGTTGAGTGGTGTCTTGGTGGGAGACTAGTGCTTTATGTGTGATGAAAATACATGACACTCTTAGTTTACAAATTTAAAGCATAAATGGACAAATTATTACCAAACTTTATTGTAATACATTGTTATTATTTCTACTTATGAAAATATAACATAGATAATTGTATACATAAATTTAGTCTATGTATACTACTTTCTATACTAAATGATGTTTATATGTTAGATCTTCCACAAATTATCCAAAACCAAATCATAAGTACCTTACTTCATATATGGACTCGAGAATGCTACAACTTCATTTCTTTGTTCTTGTCTGATCCAATGAAGGGATTATTATGACTACAATGATATACCACTGACATCTAATGAGTAACAATTACATGATAATAAAGAGAAGATTATCCACGGCTGACCACACAAGGATGTTTCTCTTAAAATCAGTTGTACTGGAAGACCTTATCATAGTTGAACTTTCCATATACCCCAAGGACAAAGAGGAGGTCATGGCCTTACATATCAAAATAGCATATGATGTGGAGAATTAATTAAACAGGTACGTTTATAATCACAATGACCTCTACACATTCTGCTAAGATGATATTGTTGGAATACCGTAAACTAAATTACCCCAAGGACGAAGAGGAGGTCATGGCCTTACGTATCAAAATAGCATATGATGTGGAGAATTAATTAAATAGGTATGTTTATAATCACAACGACATCTACACATTCTGCTAAGACGTTGGAACACCCTAAACTAAATTACCGCGGTGGAGGAAGCAAAGTTGCTAGCTAAGGTTGACAAGCAAACAACTGAACATGACGTAGCATTGATGACAAACATTCAAATTAAGGTCGACAAGATAATAATTGACCATGACGTATCGTTGGTGACAGATATTGAAACTAAGGCCGACAAGCTAATGAATGAGTACGACGTAGCATTGGTGATAGATATTAGAAGTGAAAATTTTAGAACACAGAAGATCGATGTTATGTCTGGATTTTCCATGAAGATATATATATATATATATATATATATATATATATATATATATATATATACATGAACAAATAGGAAGAAATAATCAGACCATATCAACAGTGTAGGTTATTGTTTTCTTACCACCGTGAAGACCTGCTTGGAGTGGCATGTATGATCAAGATGATGGTTGGAATAAACATATTAATGCCGAATTGACGACTGTGAACATGGAAGAAGACCATGAGATGATATCACCAATCTATTACATGGCATTAGACGATCCAATAATATAGCAACAATTTACAATTGGGTGGTTGACGATGATACCGAGTTGGAAGCCACACTGCTGATTTTGGATGTTGCATCTGGAACGAAGGCAATACCACTGATCTGATCGAAGATAATGGGTCATGGGTGGAAGATGCAGACATACCAATGAAAATAAATTATATAGCGGACGATAATATATGTGGGAGGTGGTAGGTTTAAACTATTCCCCACGAGTTCCGACACCAAGCTCCATTGAAACGTACATGATATCATATTATGATTCAGGAAGTAGTCTCCTTGCAGTCGCTCGCATGAACCTTACGGAAGGCCAAAAATCCAAAAGGCACAGAGGAAATCTATCATTGACAACAAATAACTTAGGGTTTCGTGCCTTCTCATGTGATCTGCGGTCCGTACGGATAGGCGCAAACAATTAAACATGAAGTCCCATCACCGTAATCAGGTATGCTGAACAACATACAGGTGTAAACTTTGACATGGAGGATCTCATCACAACTCACAGTTAGGTATGCTTAGCAACACAGGGAAGAACGAGAAGGCAGAAGACTGCGTGTGAAATCGACGATGTCTGGCACATGACGGAGACGAAAACTGAGTCTTGGCTCTTAATATGGTAATAGTAGATTTTTCATAGATTTATTATGAGATGCCTCCAGTCTATTAATTTCTCGTCCTTTGCCTATCAAAGGTTTATGGTTCGTTAGTCAAAAGTAAATATTCCTTGTAGGTATGTCGCTTCCGTCTCTATCATTAAACATAATGTGGACTCCTAGAAAAAAAATTGCAGAGCGGAAACCTGCACATATGTTAGATTTTTCTAGATCCTCGTGAACGCAAGGAGCTATAGGCGGTGTTGTTAACCTACATCTATATGCCGCTCATGGGGCACCATCCATGAATCAGTGGTGGCTAGAATCTGTAGCATTGGCGTCTTCTTCCCTAAACTACACAAGGTACAATAAGTTGTTGGTCACCATCATCAGGTGGCTCCAAACAGAAGAAATCCCATGTATCGAGAGGATTTTGAGAACGTAGCAACCGGAGTGATGAAGACATGCTCATTTATCTTGCGATCTGAATGGAGTAAATAACAACTTCTCGAGAGGGATACGGTCTATGAATAAAGTAACTGTAAAGAGTCCAATGATTCTTTGTTAATTTGTGGGAGTCCGGCCAGTTTAGGGAAGTGTTGACGTATCAACTAATGATGGTTGTTTATCTGTGAAAGCCAAGTGATTCTACGGAAATATGGAAGACGGTTGTTTATCTGTAAGAGACCAATGAGTTTACGGAAGTAGGGAGGACGGAGACGAGTATTCGTGCTTAGTAGAGTAGAATAGCAGAAGTGTGGTTGGGGTGTGCTTCAACTATTGCGGAGGATGAACAATGACATGTAGATTCAACTTGGATACAAGCCGGAGTTGTCCCCCCTCTTCCCACCCCATCAAGAAATCACCAAGCACACCAGTTCTATCTAATGCCTCGTTTGTTTACAAATTAAACTAGAAGTACATCCTAGCCTCAGCATTTGTCATGGATAATTAGTTTGGTTAGAGAACAAACTCCCCAAAAGAAATAGAAATGTAGATTTTGTACCTCAAGATCACGCGGTGGTGACGAAACTACATTTCAAACACATGAAAAATCTAATAAGCTCTTTCGTGTTAACCCTAGGACATCTGCGTAGTGACCGTGAGGTTTCTTTTCCATGGCGGTTGGTAGTAGAAGAATTGTGTAAGTTTGTCATTTAGTCCTAGGTGCATCCAAGCAATAGTTCTCATCTATTTAAAACCCTACTCCTTAAAAAAAATAAGGAGAGAGAAACACATACCGTACACTATAACATATTTCTATTGGATCTTTCCAAGTTATTAAAGGATCAGTCCTATAATCAGTTTTTCCATCTTGAATCTGGTCGAGTACAAGTAGTTGCTTTTTCTTGTGGGTCGGTATGGACGATGAATGGTATATGATGTGCCAGTTTTGCTTGAAGACGAGTATGGCATAATTGATCTTGAAGAAGGAGCACATGCTCTAGAAATACTTGCAGGTGTGTTTGTGGGGAAACTAGTCATAGAGCAAAATTACAATTTCAGCGCTTTAGACCTTAACCATAATATATATATGCCCTTTTTTGGAAGGTAAGCTTCCATGAGATAGGCCACAACCTATTTGTAGTGTTGTTCACTCATTAGAGAGATTGCAAAAAGATAGAGGGCTCTCCATGGTTATTTGAACTCATATTAAAGGAGATAAAACAAACGATCAATCATCTGTCTTCATCCTAAACAAAATCACCTTGTACGTTTAGATTATGATGTTTCTATGGGCTAAAGAAGTGAAGCCGCAATATGTGATATAGCATGGAGGTTAGGTATGGTCATGGATGGTGAAACAAGATGCATGGAAGGGACAATTTTCTGTTGATCTAGGGTCCTGACAGATGTTACAAAGTAAATCAACTAGGTGTAAACAATCAAGAGAAATCAAGAAATATATTTCTTGTGGATCTAGACTATGAAAGGCTACACAAATTTTGCTTCTGGTGTGGTATCATTGGGAATGTGGATATATATTGTTATGAGGAGGTGGTAGATGAAGAAGAAAGCGAGAGGTCAAACTATGGGTGAAAGCTTCACCTTTGAGGTAGAACCAAATCACACTTATTGAAGAGATGGGATAGACCACTGTGAGTAAGAAATTAACTTTAAAACAAATCTAGAGGAGTTTGGATAAAGAAAGAAAATGGAAGACAATGTAGGATGATGAAGGGTTATCAAATGGTAATAATAATTTTGCATTTGAGGAGGAAGTCAACAGGGCAAGGAAAGAGAAAGGATGACACACCAACATTGAAAAACATGGTCAATGAGAACAAGATAGGGGTCAATATTTAAGGATCAATGGGGAGAAAAAGAAAGCTAATAAAAGAAGAACAAAATGAACCATATTGCATGGGAATGATCATTTGAGATAGATTACTATAACAGGAGTCTCTATTATGTGACGGTGGCCTCACACACGTGTCTAGCACCTATATCAAAGATAATATAGAATACAACATTTTCTTGCCTCTTTTCTTCCTAGTAGCAATAGACAGATGCAAACCAAGGGGAGGAAAATTGAAACGAAAGATCAAAGTAAGACTCTAGCACTAATCGAGAAGGAAGAAATATGAGAGGAAGAATGACATTGGGGATACATACATAGCTATAGATGTAAGAGGGAGGAGAGTGGGAATGGGTTATTGATGAGGATTAGGTAAGCATGGCTATGGAGTATGAGTGATGCTCGATGATGAAAAAGAACATGAAGGGGGATATAGAGGTAGATGGGGTTTTATAATTTATTGAAGTATAGGTCCTACTAGAAAGCCCTCATGATGAAGAGTGTGAAAATATTGGGTTAAAAGTGTATGGGGTGGAGAAACCCCAATACAGTATGTGCTCTCAAAATAAGTTGCCAGAAAGAGGATCACAAATTGGTTTTCTTAATTGAAACAAACGTAGATGTGAAGTCTTTGGAGAAGACTAGAAGAGGGTGTAGCTTATTATAGGGTTTGGGTCACCACGATGAGATTAGGAGTTTGGGTTTGTGGTGGAAGGATGTAGAGTTGGATATCAAATCATACTCACAACATCACATCGATTGTCTAATCTGATATAAAGATGAGAAAGAGATTGTGAAGCATTGTTGGCATTTATGTCTTGTTTATTGACTGAAAAATCTATTAACCTAAAAGTCAGATAACAATGAATTCAGAATCTTCAGATGCAACATATAAAATATATTAATTTATATGGCTTCCCAAGGACCTAACTCGGGAAAAACTCTCTAGTGTGCTGATCCTCATTAATCCTCCTCAAGATAAAAACAAATGGATGTATACAAGGTTTATATGCTTTGGAAGTTTAAGTTCATGTGTATATTTTATCCTTGTATGTTTTAAGTCCATTTTGTCAATTTCCTAACTCATATATTTTCTAAAACACTTAGTAACATAGTTAGAGTCAATATTAATAGTAAATATGTAATTTATTAAATAAGTCTATGCAATGCCCTTTGCACCAAAAATATGTATAATGAACATTGGGCCATAATAATAAAAAAAATATACAATCAAAATTCAATAAAGGAATGAGATAAGAAATCATAGAAATAATCTAGGATTTGAGGTAGAATAAATCAACTTAATTATGGTAAAAATTAGGGTTAAGAGAATCTTACAGATAATGTAATAAACTAAAATATAATTGAAAATGTGATAAATTAGCATCATGAAAAACAAAGATATACACAAAAAAGGTTAGGGGATAATGATACACAAAAGGTATAAAACCCCTACGATGAGAAGTAAAATATGAATAATTAGTCCAAGTGTAATTAACCAAGGGGGGTTAATATTAAAGGGTGTTTATGACATGATTTATCATGTTCTGAAGGATCAAAACTTGACCACTGTTATAGAGATTTATGTGGGCTTCTTCTTATACACACGAGGGGGACATATCCTTTATGAATGTATTGTCGTCTAATGGTTTAATCATATGATTTTTTATTTATACTCTGTGACACAATGTATTCATGTTTCATGTTTCTAATGTCAAGATTTAATGAATGATTAAATGATTATGTACATACTATATAGTCTAGTTATAGGAATGATATATATCTTGACATAAACTCATCAAGAATTTTACCAAGGTTAACAATGAACAATATATATAAATCCTCATAGGGTTTCATGGCATCATGTTTGTGGGAAGTTATGTTTTAAAGTGTTTTCTCAACAATCAGAATACTTTAGTGCACTTTGCTCACTTTGCTGAACTATGGCTCTAATGCACAAACAAATTATGTGAACATAATTAAGATAGTTTCAATAAAGAACATTAGTATGTGATATATTTTACATCTATGATTGTTACACCCCGATCTCACAATTACCATTAATAATGAGATTAGGGCATAAATTGAGGATTTAGCGTAATACAAAGATCACCCTTAACTTTTTCTTCTTTTTCAAACTCTTTGTTTTCTCCCATTGAACCACATAAATAAACTTTACAAGAGAATTAAATCTTGATTTCTCGAATCTGATTTCAATGGTAAAAATGCATATATGAACATTCATTATGTTTCTCATACTTTTAAGCACATAAGACTTGTTGATTCACATATATTGCTAAAAGAGGAATAATGTTATACATCATCATTTACAACTCTCTCTTATTTCTTTACAAGGACCTAGAGTGACAAGGAGTGAGTGAAGTTAACTATACTCAGACTTAACTCTTGTAGCATATCTACTTTGATGCAATGATATCTTCAATCCCCACAGTTTCCCTAAAAAAAATTGAGTAGAGGGGTGAGCCTAATCGCTCAGTGAATTAGTACTTCAAAGAAATAGTCTAAAGTACTAATGTAATTACAGATATACTTTTGAGCAACTGATATCAATTATAACAGCAGTAAGCTTTACAGATATTGATCATTAGCAATCATAAATATGGCAGGATACTCTAGATATCAACAAGAGCAAATCAATATGTGAGCATGCCTGATAAATTTCAAAGAGAACTAGTAATTCAGAAACATATAAAGAATAATTGTTGGGAAACTATACTCGAATCTTTCTTAGCCTTTATTACTTATAAGAAACTCTTTAAAATTTATATTATCATATTTTAGCTTATGCCCTGATCATATGTAGTGTACTCTACATATGAAGACTCGTAGCGAACTACAATCTCATCGTACAAGACTTAGCTGACACACCCAGGAATGATAAGCTTGACTACGTCGCTGGTCTATAACAGGAGAATGGCACTCTGGCCTCGACACACCTATTATGTCATAAAAACTGGACTCCTCCTCTAACCTGAGCACATAGGTGGAGAGTCAAGCCACCTATTGGCTTTAATGTACTCTAGTGCTACCAGGATCTCTGGTTGATGTTAGACACTACATTCTGTATATTAAGGAGACTTCCACTAGGTCTTCATCCCCCTTACCACCTGTTAGTACGATCCGACCCCCATATACTGGATACTACCATGGTTAGGTTGTTTCATCCCTACGGTGCATACCTCTCATAGGGAATCTATGGTGTTCAGGGCTCTTAAGTCTATTATTTTATTATTCTTGGAAAGCTCTTACTATATTGTATCTTTTCCCTTACTTATACTTGACTCTGGTATCTCTATGGTACTGTGTCTATTTATTTGAAGTTTATAACATAACATGTATATTGTTTTAAACTTGGTAGAGTAATATACTCAAAACATTGTAATATACTGAGAAATCAACATTTTATACCTATAGGAAGACTAAAATTCTTAAATAACAGAATACATTTCCACTTGATACTTTATATACTAGAATCATGCAATTGAACTTCTTAATACACTGATAAGTGTTAATTACTTGACATACGAGTAATTTTCATTTGCACCTGTAAATTATTTGTACTTTCTTAGACAAACGTGCACCTCAACCCAAATCTTGAGTTGTGCATCACATTACATATCTTAGTTTAGCTCTGTAAACCATTCATTTCATAGACCATCTGATAACATTTACCACAACTGAACTGTTAAACATCACCACATCTCATACTGAGAACATTAATATCAAAATACTTGATTCATTGAACATCCTATCCTTAGGGTTTCATTTACCCCATTCACTTATCACATGGCTCTCATAAGGATTTCATGTGACATAAACATTCACTGAATAATGACTACTATCAACAAATCATATAAAATCAATATATGTATGAAACCTTGGAACTGAGCTGAATTTGGGTTTCCATGCCATTCACTGAGATAACATGCATCAATAATAAAATTAAATAAATAAAGTATATCATGTTAAGAAAATATGTTCAAATGGATTTCACTATATCTATTCGCAAATATCTAACTTTCCTCGCATCTAGGGTTTCACCCTCTTTACTGAGATATCAAACAAGTACTATTCACCTTAAATGAAATCCAATATAGTATCTGACATATATGTACTATGAATTCAAATAAACAATCACTCATAACCAGGTGAATCTAGATAAACAAATTTCTCCATTTAATTATACAACAATTTCAGTCATAGACAAATTCCCTATATTTCAGTTTACTCTTATAACCTCTGTGAATACTTAGAGAATTCTCATTAGGATGTATTGTATACATTTCTAATATGATTTTATCCTCTAAAATTCATCCAAATAGAGGAAGAATATGTTTCATATCATTTTGCAACAACTTAGATAAAACACACAATTCAGGGTTTGTAGTCGCATATTAAGTAATTAAAGATTATGGATGATTTAACCAATTTTCGTGCAATATACTATTTAAAGGAAGTTCCCACTACCCTAAGGTATGAAAAAATCTTTAAAACACAGCTCATCCCTAAAAATCTCGATCTCATATCAAATTCCTAGCAATTCACCAGATTCTTCTTCCTTTCAACTCAGAAACCCTAAAAATGAGGGATTATGAAGATAGAGTGAGAAAAGGAGAAGTTTGATACCATTTTGGATCAAATAAGAGGAGGTATGGAATATTGACATGTGAGAGAAGATTCACCATTAAAATCTATGCAAAGAAGCTAAACTTACATGATTTCATCATTCCTCGGACTGCAAAACCCTAGGTCAGCATCTCCATCACTTTCTCCTCTCAAACCCTAACTCTCCCTCTCTCTCTAGGATTTCATTTCTCTGGGTTGAATCATGAATTATGAGAGCTCCTTGTGTGGTTGGTTGACCATATAGAGAAATTGAGCTGCTTCGGTCAATTGCACATTGACCCCTCACTATACTTTCTCTTATTTTAGCTGACTTTTCTATCATAAATATATTACTGTAATTCATGTACTGATAAGGTCTAAACACATCCAAAAATTATGAACATTTTACATGTTGTTTATGATTGAGTTTCAGATCTCCAGTTAAAATTTTAGATCATTTGGAGTTACCAATAAATAACTAAAAACAAAATACTACACTGCTAAAACAAAGTACTCTGTCAGCATTTTGGTCGAAGTATAGTTCTACCGAGAACCACATTCAAAGAACACTAAAATATTCTGAAATTTTTCTCCAATATGAATGATTGAGTTATCCATATCATATAAAAAATTCAATTAAATATAGAATTTGTAGAAAATATGAAAAATCATTTACCACACTGTTATCCTGATCAAATTCCATATTCATGTACTAATAAAACCCTAATTTTTTCCAATTAGGGTTTACATTTCTCAAACCCTAATTATTAAAAATAAATTCATAGTTAGAGTTTCTTCTTAGGTTTTAAATATCACAATTGATCTACTATCATTAATCAAGTCTAAATGATGTTCAATCTAATCAAGCATGTAATCATTCAGGTAAACCCTAGTTTACCAATTAAGCACAAATGTGGTCATTACAATGATCTTATGGTATGGCTATTTCTTCATATATATATATATATATATATATATATAAATATATATATATATATATCTGTATATGTTTTCCTATAATGCTAATGCCACTTGCGGTAGCATTGTTTCTACTTTAAATTGTTCATGGCTATGTACATTATGAACATAAGTGATGAAATTCATAGGGATATATTAGAATAATGAATTTTATATCAGGTTTTGAAACACAATGGTAACTGTTGTGTAGTGATTGTTGCAATATGTATTTTAGGTGGCAAATACTCACTATAAGAAAAACACATATATGTATGTTGTGTTTCTCTATTAGTTAGATAAGAGGGGAACATCAATTTCAAAAATTGTTCACCTTGTAAAAAATAATGTGGTGGTGCACCACTAATGGTCATTAATGATGTATACTACCACTTTATTAATTAATTCAAGAAGGATCTTGAATTTTCTCTAGTAAATGGGTCCACCCATTACTTATTAACAGATAAAACCCACAAAATCCAAGCACCCAAATATGTATGATGGATAAATGTAACTTTATGTCTCAATAATGATATATCAAAACAAAGATCTCATGTATAAGAGTATAATAAAACCATTACAATGTCTCAATTACTCTTTTTTCCCCACCCCAAAATTGGCATAACATAAAGGAATGTACATACTATAAGTATAAAAAGGACCAGTCATAGACGGCAACATGTCCATCTTAAGATATCTCTGAAGCTTCAAACCCTAGAGCAAGCTAATCTCAACACATCTTCTCTGGGAAATCAGTGCTTGGGTGGTTTGTGTACAACATCCAATATAGGGGTGGAAAACAAAAGAAGTATGTGTCAGTCAAACTATTACATGTGTAATAATAACATTACTTGGGTGTTTAAACAACCAAGTTCCAATACATAGGGTCTGCTCGTGCAAGAAGAAGGATATAATCAAGTATGAAATAAATTCATTAGAAACGATAATAAGAGAATGAGGCATCTCTCTTGAGAGAGATAAGTAATGAACATGAGGTTTTTATCGTTTCAATAATTTCATATTAACAACAAGAATAAAAAATGTGTGTATATTATAAGGAGACTACATCACTTTAAAAATAAGGCCTGGAAAACACCACATTACAAGCCTTAGGAAGGAGGTGATAACACCTCAACACTATATATATGTATGTAAAAGAGGTGAGATAACATGTGTGTAGGTGAGAGCACAATCACCCAATTATAGATACTTGTGCACTGGGTATGAATCCCTAAATAAACACTATGGTTATTCAAACATAGTAGCATAAATCTAAAATGCATGTAATGGAGAGGAAATATGATTAGTTTAGTCTTTAACCATTTTTTAGTATGAACAACATTGTAAAAGTTTGAACATAGCTTCTTGGGCCAAACACACTAAGCATAAACAAGTTCTAGATTTTATAAGTAATAATATGATCAGAAGTAGTTATTTCAAAGGATTTCTCAATGTGATTGCAAGAAAACATTAATTATAAGTTTATGCCCCATTTAGGAAATTAGGGTATCATCACTAAAATATGAAAATATATATAAATAGGGAGGATGTGCATACCTTACTTTTGTCAACAGATATCAATATTTAAACCCTAAAGTACAAGATCAGGGTTATTCGTAACCTATTAAAATTTGTGTAGAATTTGGGTTGATGATCTATTAAATACCCAAATCCTAAAATAGCCTTTTTGGTTAGAACTTTGGTTCCTAAACCCATACTAATCCACAGGGAGAATAACCATGATATGAAAACATACAATTACATCTTTTTGATGTTATAGTGAATAGTTATGACTTGTTTATGTTTTTGGATTTATAGATATTTTGTAATTTGAAATCTAGTTCTATATATATATATATACATATATATATATATATATATATATATATATATATATATATATATAATGCACCCAGATTTTAGGGATTATGATGTGAAATGGATAAGATAATAAAGTGGTCGAGGAAACTTATGCAGTTTAGTTCAAAAACACTTGTAAAAGTACTAAAGTACCCCTAACAGTGTTGAAATAGATGCAATCAAACCAGAGCCTAATTAAGATATTGCAAGATCAATTTTCTCATAATCATGCCTACAAAAACATTCGCCATGGTGCACACTTAGTATAGAGGGGAGAAATTGGATCATGAAGTGTTGGGGTTCATGGCCAAAGAACTTTTCCCTTCATTGTTTGTTTTTCCCAAACATCAAAAAGAACAAACTCAACATTGGAATGTTATTAGAGACCCTTAAGTTGCATAGTGAGGATATCTAACTTGACACAAGTGTTGAATATTTCTGATCCTCCCAACCTAATGTATCGAGTAGAGGAAGGAGAAAGAGGTTGTATAAAATGGAAGCACCAAAAGGATCCTAAAGGGTCATAAGTGGTTTAATCCTTCCTTTAATAAGAAAATAAAGGTACAACCCTATGTTATAATAGTCGGAGAAGATATGATATGATGATCTAGAGGTTTGAAAATCAACAAAGCAAGGTTCAAGTGTGGGATCCAAATTTGTTGAAACACAATATGAATTAAATGAATGGAAAATTGGCGAAAAAAGAGGAGATAGAGTACTTATAGATGATTTATATGCCATTTTTGCATGGTAAAACCTCCCACTTAGGAGGTATGTGAAGACCGTATGTTGGGTACATTGACATGGGTAATCTGGGATGTTAACAACGTAGTCCAAGAGTGGAAATAAGAATTAAAGCATGGGACAATATTTGATTGTAGTAATTTAGAAACTCAGTGAATAAACTTAATAATAAGCCTTTTAGGTATTAGATCACATTTCTTAATCTTTACCAATTTATTTAAGGTATCTATAAGTGTCCAAACAAGATGAGAATCAATATCTAGTCTACTTCATGTATATCCAAGAATTTACAATATTTTCTAGATTTAAGAATATTATAAATTCATCTAATGGATTTGAGTCCTTTTATTAGTATCTAAATAAGTATAATGTAAAGAACATTTCTTTTCTATATTCATCATATAGACTCCTCCTACTAGCGTACTATTAGTAGAGAAGTTTAACACATTAAATTGACAATAGATCCTTATCTTGTTCGATCAACCACCAAGTCATATGAAATTTCCTTATATGTAAAAGTAATTCAAAATTTCAATTAATGCTAAATTTCCTATTAATATATATTTTATAAATGTTGATATTATTAAAAATAATATTCATGTATGGTAATTCATATTAATTTAATGATTTATTGGTATTGTTTAGTGTGTTATATCTATACACAACACATGAATTCATGCAACTATTTACTAAATCGAAAAGAGAGTGAATTACATTGTCATGGTATACCTTAAGATTCATTAATGTATATATTTCTTTAGTAACTACATTTCAACACATAAAGGAATTTATATATTTATTTTGATATTTATATCCATTAATTACTTATTATTTACAACTCAAGAGTACAAGTTGAATCACAAATTAGCAATTAAGCCTAAGGATAGAATAAACCTATTTGGGTTATTATATGCGGTGATTAGGTGTATCAAGACCTAAATTTACTTACTAACTTGTTTCATAATATAGGTCATCTTAGTGTATTGAGTTATATGATTTATATGAGGTTAGATACAAATTAGCACCCTAAATTTCCAGCTTAGATACAAAAATGTACATAATTGTGTTTTACGATAAGTGTCAGTAGTATTGAGTTAGCTAATATTCACTAAGTCTTTTCTTACAAAAATCTTGGAGTTATAATTTTTGGGATAAATACATATAGGTCGCCATATGTTACAACATTCCACCCCCTAAAGAGAATTTCACTATCAAAATTTATCCTTCCATAATGCAGTATACTGAGTTTCACCTCCTAACCATACCATAGGGTTCTAGGTAACTTGAGGGAATTAATGTGTACAAATATTTTTTATTAGAAAGCATGTCTCACGATCCACACCGGATCACTCAAACGTGTTGTTTGTACCTCATTGAGTTAATTCAAATCCAATTATGTACATTTGTCTATTGGGTCATAATGTGATTTAATTGTCTCATCCTTCAATTTACCAAGAGGAATTGATGTATATTATTAGGTTTAACATTCAAATATTTTTAAGTTAGCTACTAAATTAAAGTTAACCATAAAAGCACCTTTTTGTAAGTTAGGGTATAGGGGACATAGAGTTCAAACTTTAATCTAGTAAGTCACTATATTTTTTCTTGATTTAATTCTCTCTTTGTTTTTTTTTAACAATTAATTTCTCTTCATCTAGAAACTTACCTTACTTATGTTAAAATTTTTTTAAATACTATACATTTTTTATTTATGTTGTCTTATTCACCCCACTAGTCCTCATCATGGTAAAATTAGTCCGCTCTATCCATTTACCCTAGTTTATTTTTCATTAATTGAGAAAATTACCCAAGAGTTACTATGTCAATCTCATTATGAAATTCAAGAAATTGTAAATTTGAAACATAATCATAAATGCTAAAGGGTAAAGTTTCCACCCTTAAAAATCATTACCTATAACCCACCAATAGAGGTATCAAGGGGCAAGTCAACTACGTTTCACATTACCAACCCATTCTTATGCATTGTTTCATACGTTGGTTTAGCATTTTAGGGAGAGCTAACCAATCTAGGAGTTCATCGCTAAGGGGTTCATGTATTATTGACAATTTCATATGGTAGTGACTTGGTTCAAGAAATCATTAATAAAATTCATAAACCTTTTCCAAAAATATAGTATAATAACGAAAGTAAGTCTAATGATGAAAATGTTGTGATTCAAATATGGAAATGGTGTCAAAATAAAAACAAGAACCAATTCAATGACTTTGCCACCACACTATATTTACACTGACTTGTTCACCATCACTTCATTCCACTAAGAGACTCCAACTCTCTAAGCATCTAGAAAGACATACCAAAGACACTTCTAACAAGATATCAACTTCTGTCAGGTACATATAGGGTATATCACAACCATTACATGTCTAAGAAGTAAACATAAAACTTCGTCATGGGACATTGGGTTGTCACATTGTAACCCTAATATCATATGAAGAAATTTGTGCTTCTTGTCTTGAACTTTAGTACAATTGTGTCTCTATAAACAATTAGGTACCATAAAAGATTTCATCATCATCACCCGATTCATCTAGGTTAGAAAGTATACATTTTAACAGCATACGCTAGGAGCATCACTCTCTGGCTAGGATCTCTCTTTGCTTCTTCCACAATTATGGTAGAAATCCTCTTTTTCTACTTGCATTACTCAAAAGCATGCTAGTCCAGCCCATATTCCATAGGGGCTTACCTAGACATATAATATACATTGTATAGGTGATATAATAACTCCTACTGCTCTATACTTGTTACTATATCACATTGTTAAATGCATATATATCCATTTTATTTGTATCTTTTGGATAATTTCATAGAAATATTTATTGATTATTATCTAGTTTAGATTTAATTATCTTAGTTTATATTTTCCATCTTCAAATGAATGTTTAATAGATTTACTTGGGTTTTTGTAGGAAAATTTCTCGATCACTCCAAAGACAAATATGACCAAGAATTGGAGGATTCAATTCTCATCTTTAGCCTCCTAGTTGATAGAATGACTCACTCAGTCAGTCAACTCACATGAACACGATCTTGACTATTCTAGATCACCAATTGATCGAATGGAACCCCAGTTGATCAACTCATCAATAAGACCCAATCAAACTCAGAATCGAGAAGGCTCATTACTTCTGACGAAATGACCGGGTAAAGGCAAATGTCTAAAGCCAACCGATCAATTGATATACCAATCGATCGACTCGAATGCAAGACATAGTAAAACTATGAATTCAGAAGGCCCTTTATTGTAGTCAAACATGCCTTTGAGTCAAAGCAAGAAGTTACACTCTCAACTAACTAAACTCCCAGTCAGACAGTCAGTGTTGTTGACCCAGTCAATCAAGTTGCCAACAACAATAGTGTTTAGGGTTTCAAACCCCATTTCCCTCCTATAAAATGAGGGGGAGTACAATCACAAAGGGAACTCTTTTCCACTCCATGTTTTCCACTGTATCCTCGGCCACCTTAGAGACTTCCCCTTTGTATGTACTTAGAAGGAACGGGAGAAAAGGAGCCATCATCATCTTCATAGAGATTGCTTCATTGTTGCATCTCTATAACATGACTCTTTCTACCCCTCTCCTTAATCTTGTATATGTTTCTATCATGTCTGAGTAGTTTCTCTACTAGGGCATTGGGAGTAGCCCCATAGACTTTTCTTTACCTTTATTGTAATTAAATCCAATGTTTAGTGATTAAATGTTTCCACCAGTTTTTTCTCTAGAAGGACACAAATCCACATTGTTTGTCTTTAATCTTTCAAATTAGGTAGTTAAATCAGTTCATGCAAGAATAGGGTCTATGATGATAATGCTCAAACCCCCAATATCCCTCATTATTAATCAATCTAAACCCCAATTAACTAGTTTTATTTCTTCACTTTTAATTCTCACTTTATCTTTAATCGATCTCAAAAAATAGAACTTAAATTATAATCATTGCAAAAGGTTTGATTTAATCTCTTAAAAATTTTGGTCTTTTAAACTGTGCCTTTCTATACTAAAATTAACTTTCTTGTATACACTGATTTAATGATCGATAAAAGGTTAAACACTAGGATTTCCACCGAGTGGATTATATTGTGCTGACGATGCATCAAATCTTGGTGCCACTACCAGGAACAAAGGAGTTTCTTTTGAACCCCTCTTTGCTTTAAATAACTAGGATTTCTTCTTCTAGTATGTTTTTGAAATTTTAGTTGTTTATATTATTTATTGTTAGTTTCATAATTTCTTAGTTTGATATTATAATTTCTATCTTGGTTTTGTAATTTATTTTAACCTAGATTTTTTTCTTCTATCATAGGTTATTGTTTATTTTCCTAAAAAATAAACAATCAAAAATTGAAAGTTGTATATGTTGAGAGATATGGGCACATAGTAAGGCAACAGACAAAAAATATATCTATCTATTTTCCCATAACAACATGATTGTGTCAACTACTATGAAATAAGAAGGATGGTTTAACGAGTTTATACCTGGTGCTGAATCAAGTCCAGCGACTACAACTTGATACTATTGCAACTATCTTCTAGTTGCTCTTGACGGTGCACTAGTACATAACCGACCTTTAGTGTCGGTTATTTAAGGCCTTTAGTGTCAGTTTCTAAGCGACACCTATGTGGGCGACGCCAAAAGCCCAGCCGTTACGTGTCAGTTCAAAAACCGATGCCAAAACCATTCGCGCTCCACCGAAAACGCGCCAGCAGGGCACTATAGGCGTCAGTTATTAGATAAGAAACTGGCGCCCTATACCTTCGCGCCACAGAAGGGCGCCATCTTGGGCACTATCAGCGTCGGTTATTAGATAAGAAACCGACGTCATATAAATACCAACACGGCCGTGGTGTCTGGTCCGCTGCCACGGCCGTGCTGGCCAGCATGGCCGTGGTGTTAAGGGAATAGACGTCAGTTACTATTAGAAACCGACACTGTAAGGATGTGGCGTCGGTTTTATACAAATAACCGAAGCCATTTTTTTGTTTTTTTTTTCTGCCAGTCTGCAGACCTACTGTATGGCTAGTTGCAGGATGAGAAACCTGCAGTTCAGTTATGAACTGCAGGTTTTACAACATCCATTAATATCAGCCAACAACAAGATTGTGTCAACTACTATGAAATAAGAAGGATGGTTTAGCGAGTTTATACATGGTGCTGAATCAAGTCCAGTGACTACAACTTGATACTGTTGCAACTATCTTCTAGTTTCTCTTGACGGTACACTAGTACATAACCGACCTTTAGTGTCAGTTATTTAAGGCCTTTAGTGTCAGTTTCTAAGTGACACCTATGTGGGCAACGCCAAAAGCCCGGCCGTTATGCGTCGGTTCAAAAACCGATGCAAAAACCCTTCACGCGCCACCGAAAACACGCCAGCAGGGCACTATAGGCGTCAGTTATTAAAAAGAAATCGGCGCCCTATACCTTCGCGTCACAGAAGGGCGCCATCTTGGGCACTATCAACGTCAGTTATTAGATAAGAAATCGACGTCATATAAATACCAACACGGCCGTGCTGTCCAGCACGACTGTGGTGTCTGGTCCGCTGCC
This sequence comes from Alisma plantago-aquatica, assembly GCA_963693085.1. NCBI lineage: Eukaryota > Viridiplantae > Streptophyta > Magnoliopsida > Alismatales > Alismataceae > Alisma > Alisma plantago-aquatica. The sequence goes on along the minus strand of OY856414.1, from coordinate 627,427,109 downwards.
ACGGCCGTGCTGGCCAGCACGGCCGTGGTGTTAAGGGAATAGATGTCGGTTACTATTAGAAACCGACACTGTAAGGATGTGGTGTCGGTTTTATACAAATAACCGACGCCTATTTTTTGTTTTTTTTCTACCAGTCTCCAGACCTACTGTATGGCTGGTCGCAGGTTGAGAAACCTACAGTTCAGTTATGAACTGCAGGTTTTACGACATCCATTGATATCAGCCAACAATAGGCCACAAACCTACAAAATTAACAACAAAAATATTCACACATTTAGCAATGCAACCTGCAGTTCCATTTGATTTTCACACATTTAGAAACATTCATGTAGCTACCAATCTCCATTCATTTTCACATTCACACATATAGAATCATTCATATAGCAACCAACAGTTTCATTCATTTTCACTCAGACACATGTAGAAACATCCAGACATGTAGAAACATTCACACATATATTATAATTCAGAAATTCATTTACAAAATATCATTCTTTAGTCATTATTCGCTATCAACATCCCAATTATATCTTAAAACCCCCACTATTTGTATGGTTGTTGCCCATTCTTCTCTTACTTCATTTAATTCTCCTGTCGTATAGGAAGCATGTACATCTGGTAAGGCCATTCCTATAGTGTGGTCAGTTTTAAACACCTGTAAAGAAAATGATGTATATATATAATTAATGAGCTATAAATAAGATTGATATATTTCATATTATCTAATGAGACTATATAATACCTCAGCAATACAATCGATGTCCATTGCAGCATATTTGATAATCATGTGCATAAATCACATCACATAGTATCCACATGCCCATCCGTTGTGTTGTGTAGCACACTATAAATTCAAACATACAAAATATTAAAAAATACAACTAATTAAGCACTTTTCACATAAATAATATATACATATATTGCAGTCAGAAACTTACTTTCAAGTTCTTCCAAATTATTGGCTGGTTCTTTTACATGGGGACCTTTCCTCCAGCTTTGTTGAACTCATCAAAACCCCTACATGTTAATGTAACACAGTACATTGCATAATTAAATAGTAATGTAATAACATATGTTAACGGATATGAAAATGAAATATTTCTCACTGTAATAATGCCATTTTCATTATGTGTCCATATTTTGTATTCAATTTACTCCCCTTAGGATCTAGATAATAGACAGTAAACATCTCGGGGACAATAACTAGTAACTCCCAATGCATACCACTAGAGGTAAAAAAGTTAAAAATTAATAACTCAAAATCCACAATAAAATGTAATTTTCTTAAGTCTAATTTATAATAAGCAAAGTAAACTTACTCTACATTGAATGGAGCCATTATCACCGTCTTCTTATTTTGAGAAAAAATTGTAAAAGCCTCACAGCAGTATTGTTGAACTGATGGAGGGTCTTTAGCTACTAGACTAATCAAAGATGGAATCAAACATCCTACATGTTCGAATGTAAAATCTACACATATCTTGTCTAAGTAGCTGCAAAATATGTATTAATTATGCATGCATTAATAAATAAGAAACCAAATCACCAGATCCTACACAAGGTATATGGATGTATAAAGATCTCACCTTATCCATAGCTCTATCACAGATGTATTTAGCCAATCATATCGAAACAACTCCAAAATATCTTGTATAAATAGTTTGCTTTCGTATGATTGACCTGCAACATCTGAATCTATAGAAACAGTTATAGGGCAATTTATATCATGTTCGCCTAACCATATTGCCATACCCCTACAGTTAGGACGTAACGGGATAGGTAGTTCCTGAGGAACCCAACTGGGTAATGTAGGAGGTGGAAGTGGAGGCCTAGATGTTGTGGGTGTCTTCTTTTTAACCTGTATATATATATAATAATTTCATATCAACTGACATCATATACACACACTAACAATTTAACGTAATGTAAATTTACCATACAGTTTCAGTAAAGAGGACATCCGCTTTTAGCCACAATATCACTCCGCCTTCTGCCTCACAAAGCGTTTCACAATCTGGGTGGGCATATGGCAATGGAAGATCCATCCACTTGCGGAATATATGTATCGGGCTCACACAAATCCAACCAGCTGGTAATGGAGACCCATGAAACATTTCCCCTGGTAGGGATGGGTAGGCTGATGCCTCTACAATGACATATTCATTAGCTTTTAGACGGCATGGCTTCAACCCCTACAAATTTTTATGTAAAGAATGTTATATACATATATACATATCATCTTTTTTTGAAACGACTACAATTTCATATATACATATCATCTTGAAAACATATCATCTTGAATTAAAAAACTAGTTACTATGTCATAAAAATACTTACAGCGGATTTGCTAGGTGGTGGGTCTACAGGATTACTCCCAACCTCTACAGTAGGAGTAGAGTCTACAGTAGGAGACACCATAGGTACTGTCTGGTAAGTGGCAGTCTGAGATGCCTGCCACTTTTTCATTGCTTCTTCGAGTTTCCTATCAAATAGCTTATCTACCTATACATGGATAAAAGAAACGTCAAATTCTAATTATTGAATTCTCTTTTACAGTAACATCAACAAGGAAAAAATATGTTACCTCTTCTTGTGAAAGTCCCACTTTTGGGACATGTTTGTACTGGGATGGCCCAAAAAAAGCTTTGATGCCCACACCAGTGCCTGCAGCCCTAACACGTCCAGGATGCTCTGGGTTACCCAGAGCAACTGTCAATTCATCCCTTGTGCCCTCAGGGATGAACTTGCCTTGTTTCCTTAGCTCGTGAAGCTCCCGCTAATCGCCAAAACAAAAATTTGTAATTAAGTAAACACCAAAAATAATCAATATTCGAACGATTGCTGTAAGAGTTATATTTTACCATTTTTGTAGCCGCCTCAGCAGTTGCGGGCCTCCTTATTTCTCCCTTCTTATTTTGCCTCCCAGCTATCCAAACATCATGGAGAGGTAGAGGTGTGCTACCTATAGTGGAGGACTCCTGAGTAGCAGCAGAATGAGCAGTAGCCTCAGACTGTAGTCTTTGGCGAATGCCTGCATACCCCTTTGGACCCATTGTGTGGTCATGCACATTCAGTACACGCCTTGATCTTTGTGCCTCACTGAGGGCCTAGTTAGTATGCACATTAATGATTTGGTTAGTAACAGTAAATGTTAATCTTGAATAGGTGAATACAACATATATTAATGAGATTGGGACCGACGCCTAATACCTTGAATTCATCAGTTTGTCTTGAAGCAACAAACGCGTCTCATTCTTCTTTGTCCAGGAAGTTCCACTGTTCAGTGGTTGTCTTCTGATAACCTCTAGAGGGGGGGTGAATAGAGTTTTATGATAATTTAAAACAATTTAAACTCAAACAACCAAAGTAAAAGATAAGAAGAGAGACACAGGTGTTTAGAGTGGTTCCACCTTAGCAAATACTAAGGAGTCAGTCCACTACCCGGTTGCTTACCCAACCGGGATTTTGAAAGTATTGAATTTTATTACCTTTCAAGGATGTTACATAAAATTACAACACTCTCTAAACACCCTTTGGACAGCCTTCACCTAGAAGTAATCTTGCCAACCTTGAAGCAGCCTTCCTTGGAGTAACTTCAAGCTCCCCCTTGAAGTAGCCTCCCTCCCGAAGTAGCTTCCCGTCAAGATAGCCTTCTGAAGTAGTCCAAAGTCCTCCTCTTCACACGAAGAGCTTCACCCTCTTCCTATATGCAGCCTCCTCCCTGGAGTAGCAACGAAGAGTACAAATATTACAAGGAACAAGAAAGAAAATAGGAAAGTACAACTTATCCTTTTAAGCTCAAGGCTTGAATTGCCTATATCAAGCGTATGGATTTTCCTAGCCAAGGTAATAGACTTGTGGATGCTAGGGTTAGGAAAATCTAGCCTATAGGACGAGCTTGAGCTAGATGGAATATGGCCAAGTGATCACAGTGCTCAATTGCTTGTAAAAGATTGCTCAAGAGTGCTTAGAAAGAATTCTCAAGTGTAGCAAGGTAAATTCTAGTGTCCTATGGCTTGTCCTATTTATAGGGATAGCCTAAGTATGCTTAAGGACCTTCTAGATAGTTTCTAGGGGGTTCCAAGTGCTCAATTAGCCGTTAGGAATAGATTGGTCGTTTTTACAACGGCTAATTGCTTTAACTCTGCAGATTCTGTCAGAGACCGTCTCGGTCGACAGATGGTCGACCGAGACACCCACTCGGTCGAGCTTTCCTCGACCGACAGGCTCTCTGAGTGCAACGTTCACTTCCAACTGCCAACTAACTCATTTGCTAAGTCTAACGGCTACTTTAGGTCAATCTCGGTCGAGAAGGTTGTCGACCGAGAGTGTCTCGGTCGAGGAGTGTGTCGACCGAGATTGACTCTGTTTCAATCTAACAATTAAGATACTAAGTGTGTGCATGAGTGTGCATAATGTGATCCTATTAGAAGGGATGACTTGTCTAACTATGGTGTGTAGCTAGGGAAGATCCATTGCTTGATTTACATGCAATCTAGGTACTTGTACATTATATAACTGTACAAGTTTTTACAATAGTGATTACATTGCATGAAAATAAAACTATAAACTTATGATCTCCCTAGTTGCTTCGTCATCCACCATACTCCTGCACACTCAAGTAGCTCGTTAGATAAATAAGAATGAAATGTTTGTCATAATCAAAACAAAGGGATTTTATAGATGTCCATTTAGCCAACAATCTCCCCCTTTTTGAAGATGACAAACATTTCCAAAATATGAATAAAGGAAATATAAAACATATAAATGCCATACCTTTAGATTGCCGTTTGGAACTTTTCCTCTTATTTATAAAATGTGTGCTTAGTATCCCCAGTGAATTAAGGAACATGAAATCTAGTTCATTTGGGAATATAGCAACTTTCAATGTAAGCCAAGAGTATATTTATGAAACTCATTGATTGAGTTTGTCATAAGTATTATAGTTTTATATATCTCTCCCCCTTTGTCATCTCAAAAAGATAACCATTTTATTTAAAAACTCCCTCTTCATTAGATATCCCATCAAAAATGAACGAAAAAGATGTCCATTGAATAGCCAAAATGTAAGGCAATAGCTAAGATGCAACAATTTGCAAATTACCAATTGAAACGTTCATATCAATATTGATACAAACCATAAAAGCATAAGTAGTCGTTTTTAAGAGCCGCAGATATCAAAGAAAACATCCTCCTTAAATTTGTATTTTGCTCCCCCTTAAATGGATATTCCTTTAAGAATATTGATTTTATGCTTGTCTAATTTAGCCACAATATCTCTCAATCATACAAATCTTGTTTAACAATACTAAGGTCATAGCCCTTTTCAAAATAATGTTTGCACATTATTTGGAAAAATTTGTAATCATTCAGATTTGTGTTTATTGTTCATATAAAAGATTTTACAAAGATATATGCAATTATTATGTCAGTCTGAAAACAGGAACCAGGTCGGTCGACCATTGTTCGACCGACAGTGTGTATCGGTCGACTATTGTCTCGACCGAGAAAGGTTCTGGAGAACAGAATTTTCTGCATTGGTTGATTTAATTATAGTAGTAATATTTTTCCTTTGAATTGTTATTACTTCCTTATTTGTTATGCTCTACAATAATGAACCAATGATCCATATTTTGAAGTATGCCAAAATAAATAATCATGTGAACAGAGTAGCAATTTTCATTCAATAACATGAAGAAGATTACAATCATATGGAATACAACTATTACAACACCAACGCTTCACAGGAAAGATTTAAGGATTACATCAATGTCCGGATCTTTCCCAAGAAATGGCTCAGCTCCATAGTATTGGACCAAAGTTTTCCAATCCAAAGCACCAGTTGTAGTCAATGCATATGCTTCCAGGAAAGTGGGAATTCGGTCAAAACGGAAGTGAGCAGCTATGTCTTGCAATTGTATGGACGAAAATTGAGTGTGTGCAAGATCCATTGATGGTGAAGGTGGAGGTTGATAGTAGTTGTATGAGGGGTTAAATGGGTCGAGCATGCCAGGGTTTAAAGAATGCGGATATTCATCAGTTTGGCCAGGAGAAAGGTTTTGCATTCTTTGATTCAAATATGTCATGGCATGGTGATTGTAGTTTAATTGTTTACTAAGATGGTATTGGGAGCCAGCAATATAAGTAAGGGTATTTTGGATGGGATCAATGGAAAGGTTAGTAGACGGAGGGGGTGGTATATCCTGATGTGATGACTCTCCTTCTACTCTTGCCTTTTTATGGCCAAAATCAATCCCCATCTTCTCTACGGTGTTCTTACTTATTTTTGGTGGTCTACGCTCCCACATATATCCCATATCTTCAATGTTTACCTTAAGACAATGTTGAGTAATCTGGCATACAAAATCGGCATATGGTGGATTGCCAGAGAACTCAAGCATATTTTTAAGTACTATGCGAATGAAGTTGATGGGAATTTCCTTTATGATAGCATAAATGAGACACATGCGGAAAATGGGAACCTCGGATTTATTGGCTCGTGGATGTATGTTGGTGGAAACAATAAGGTTTACTATTCTACATGCTGGTTTTAGGTTTATAGCATAATAGGTTCCCCTATCTTCATGACAAGTGGTATTGGCTTGGAATATGGCTCTTTTGATATCACTTAAGCTAATGGTATGGTCATCATCGGAAAATAAATTTATTGGATTGCTGGAGGTAAGGTCAAGGAAATCTTGATATTCATCTATATCAATTTCAAGCATGTCAAGAATATCCCCTTCGGAAAACTTAAAACTATGCCCATTGACCATGGTGTAGAAGAAAGTGGTGTCATTTTCGGTGTGAGATATAAGATTGGCATAGAATTCGTTTACTACCTTAATGGAGTAGGAAGGAAAGGATGGATTGATGAAGTCCTTCAGCTTTTGTACTCCAAAGAGATGCTCCAGGTCTACGATGTTGATGAAGTCCATCACTTCGACCGGACGTCGGGGAAGAGGGGTTTTAGAGGAAAGCCGAAAGTATCTGTCTCCAGCATCTCCGTCGACGAAAGCTATGTCATTGATGATCGTCAATGGCGGAGTGGCTTCCCTCTCTTCTCTTCTTTTTCTTCCAGCAACTTTCTTCTTCCCTCGGACAGTTGATGATGAAGCCATTGTGTTTCTTGAGAGTGGAGAAGAAGCAAGGAAGTTTTGAGAGTAAGAGTGCTGAAGGATTGCACGAAATTGCACTAGAGATGGACTATGGAAGCAAGGAAATGCAAGTGTGAGTAAGTGGCTCGTTTTTACACTTATTTATAGAATTCCAGCGACCCGGTCGGTCGACGGCTCGTCGACCGAGCGTCCGCAACGGTCGAGTTGCAGACGCGCCACTTGGTCCTCCAACGGTAAAGAAAACGGTCATAACGGTCGGGTCGCAACGGTCATATCCAACGGCTATTTCTCGGTCGAGCGCTTGTCGACCGACTTTGTCTCGGTCGAGCACTCATCGACCGACAGTTTGTCTGAGACTGAGTCTGTTTAGATTTTATCGGTCGAGTGAGACGGGCTGACCGAGTGGTTCTCGGTCGAGCACTCGTCGACCGACTAACTTTCTGAGTTCAATTGTTTTTGCTGAATCTTAATGCAAATCATAGAACAATTTTTGTAGAGCATATGTATATTCCAAGGGAGTAATAATATTTAAGGCTTCTGATTACTACAAATGATTTGACGTTTTAATTTAAAAATATGCTAAGATAAAGTTCAATAATGTTCAAATAAACAGTTTTTATCAAAGTTTATTTTAGGTCGCCCTTGATTACGACCATAGTGCCCCTTGGTCAAATTTTATTTTAACCAAGAGGCATATTTTGCAGGTTTCCAGTATGAATCATTTATATGCGAAATATAAGTTCTGCAGATAGCTTGAGACTCATTAAGGTGTACTAATTATGAGAGCTTAATAAGGACATCAAATATGGTGAAGCATATTCAAGAATAATATCCATTTATGAATTTAAGATTTCTTTGGAGAGACTAAAATGTAAAAGCAAAAAAAAAATTTGTTTGAAACATTTTATTCATTGCAAGAATTTCTGAAAAGAATGATTAAATAAAATCTTTCAAGAATAATTTTCACATATAATGCAAAGATTTTGTTATCCCTAAATGTTAAGTTGAGAAAGACATAAGAATATACAAATTAAGGTCTATGGTCATATCTCAACTTAGTCGAACCTATTTAATTTGGGGTTTTTGGAACCCATACCATCTCGACATTCTTTTTCTTGTATGGGCACGAGAAAGAATAATGTCCAAGGCGTGAGCAATAATGACAACAAATTGTATCAACCTCAAGCCTTTTTCTATGGTTTTGATTTAGGTTATCCTTGGGTATATACATTTTTGTGCCTTTAGGTATATAAGCAAATTGACTCGCTTGTGTCCTTCTAGGTTGATGGGATTTCTCATTAGGCTTATAACCTAGTCCTCTTCTCCCTATTTGATGATAGGAATTTTCTAGTATATTATCAAGGATTCCATTGTTGCTTAACTTGCTAACTTGTTGTTGCAACTTAACGATCTCATCCATTCTTTTCTTGATATCTAACTTTGCTTGATCTAGATTGGATGATAACATATTTCTTTCTTTCACTATATTGTCATAATCTACATGGGTGCACAATATAGGTTGTTTTTGAATATCATTTAATTTTGCAAGTAATTCAGTCTTTTCTTGACATAGAAGATCATAGTTAGTCTCTAGAGTGAAAATTTTCACTTCACTATTACTCAGAGATGATTTCAAAGTACGATTGTCAGTCATAATGCTATCTTTTTCAAAACCAAGAGTATTCAATTTAGCATATAAATCATCATTTTCGGATGTAAGTTCAAGAAGTCTAGCATTTAGATCATCATTTTCTTTATTTGATTTCTTTAATTTCTTTTTGTATTCAACATATTTGTTATGTGTTTCTTCGATAATAGCAACTAACTCCTCCTTGGGTAAATCAAGCAAACTTACCTCTTCTTCTTCTTCCTCACTTATTGTAGCAACGAAGCATTCTTTATGTGCATCTCTTTTCTTTGACCTCCATGGACATTTAGATGTAGAGTGCTTTGTTCCCAAGCACCAATTGCAACTTGTCGAACTTTGGTCCATGCTCCTTTTCTTGTGGTTGTAGTCACCTCCTCCCTTTATTTCTTCAAGACCTTGTTAGGGCTCCTTGAAGCCTGCTCTGATACCAATTGATAACCTCTAGAGGGGGGGTGAATAGAGTTTTATGATAATTTAAAACAATTTAAACTCAAACAACCAAAGTAAAAGATAAGAAGAGAGACACAGGTGTTTAGAGTGGTTCCACCTTAGCAAATACTAAGGAGTCAGTCCACTACCCGGTTGCTTACCCAACCGGGATTTTGAAAGTATTGAATTTTATTACCTTTCAAGGATGTTACATAAAATTACAACACTCTCTAAACACCCTTTGGACAGCCTTCACCTAGAAGTAATCTTGCCAACCTTGAAGCAGCCTTCCTTGGAGTAACTTCAAGCTCCCCCTTGAAGTAGCCTCCCTCCCGAAGTAGCTTCCCGTCAAGATAGCCTTCTGAAGTAGTCCAAAGTCCTCCTCTTCACACGAAGAGCTTCACCCTCTTCCTATATGCAGCCTCCTCCCTGGAGTAGCAACGAAGAGTACAAATATTACAAGGAACAAGAAAGAAAATAGGAAAGTACAACTTATCCTTTTAAGCTCAAGGCTTGAATTGCCTATATCAAGCGTATGGATTTTCCTAGCCAAGGTAATAGACTTGTGGATGCTAGGGTTAGGAAAATCTAGCCTATAGGACGAGCTTGAGCTAGATGGAATATGGCCAAGTGATCACAGTGCTCAATTGCTTGTAAAAGATTGCTCAAGAGTGCTTAGAAAGAATTCTCAAGTGTAGCAAGGTAAATTCTAGTGTCCTATGGCTTGTCCTATTTATAGGGATAGCCTAAGTATGCTTAAGGACCTTCTAGATAGTTTCTAGGGGGTTCCAAGTGCTCAATTAGCCGTTAGGAATAGATTGGTCGTTTTTACAACGGCTAATTGCTTTAACTCTGCAGATTCTGTCAGAGACCGTCTCGGTCGACAGATGGTCGACCGAGACACCCACTCGGTCGAGCTTTCCTCGACCGACAGGCTCTCTGAGTGCAACGTTCACTTCCAACTGCCAACTAACTCATTTGCTAAGTCTAACGGCTACTTTAGGTCAATCTCGGTCGAGAAGGTTGTCGACCGAGAGTGTCTCGGTCGAGGAGTGTGTCGACCGAGATTGACTCTGTTTCAATCTAACAATTAAGATACTAAGTGTGTGCATGAGTGTGCATAATGTGATCCTATTAGAAGGGATGACTTGTCTAACTATGGTGTGTAGCTAGGGAAGATCCATTGCTTGATTTACATGCAATCTAGGTACTTGTACATTATATAACTGTACAAGTTTTTACAATAGTGATTACATTGCATGAAAATAAAACTATAAACTTATGATCTCCCTAGTTGCTTCGTCATCCACCATACTCCTGCACACTCAAGTAGCTCGTTAGATAAATAAGAATGAAATGTTTGTCATAATCAAAACAAAGGGATTTTATAGATGTCCATTTAGCCAACATCTTCTTCCTCTTGTCAGCTTCTTTTATGTATTCTCGGTTGAGATTTGTCCTATAGTTCCTTAGGACTCTCCCACAACGTTGCATCACGCATTTACGATGCAGCTTTTCATCCAATTCAAATATACTCTACAAATTAGAATTGCTATTAACTAGTATCCAAAAAATTAGTAATCTACAAAATAGAATTGGAAATTAATAATAACTCACACATAAATCCTTCCATATTACATATTTCTTCTCCTTAGAAACTTTATGCCAAGAATCTATCTTACAACCGCAATGTCTACGAGTAACATACCCAAGATATGAAACAAATGAATTGCGATTCACACCAGATGCATTTCCTGTATTATCAAAATCCACAACAAGTTTGGGTCCATTGCCCTTTTGCGCTATTAACTTCTTCATCATAGTGATGCCCCTTCTCTTGTCAACTTTTTGGTGTTGCTGATCAAGTGCCTCAAGTGCTACAGATGGTACATGTACATCATCAACCTAAAATTTGACAAAATAAACACATTTACAAGATATAACTATAAATGGACATATAGATATAAATATATGATATATTTTTAAAACTTACATTGTGAGGTGGAGCATTGATGTCCTCACCCTCACGGTAATCATCAGCACGGTCATCAGGAGAATGCTCAGCCATCTGAAAATTCACATTCACATTGTAAAGTTCACATTGTAAAGTAATTCAAATTGTAAAGCTCACATTGTAAAGTTCACATTCACATTGTAAAGTTCACATTATAAAGTAACTCACATTGTAAAATTCACATTGTAAAGTTCACATTCACATTATAAAGTTCACATTTAGAAAAATAAAACATATAAAAAAATATAAACATGCCTCTAATATTGTGATTTTTTATCAATTAACAATCCTTCATTGTGATCTCCGCGCACATACAAGTCATCATTAGCTTCAATATTTGCTGGTGTTGGAAACCCAACTGAGAATGGACTGGAGTCATCATACTTATCATAGTACTCTTCTTCATCTATAGGATCTTCAATGGACTGTCTTTTACCATGAAGAACAACCGACCATTTATCATTTGCAGGATCATCGATATAAAATACTTGTTTCGCATGTGATGCCAATATGAATGGTTCACCCTTCTCGCCAATCTTTTCAAAGTTCACTAAAGTGAAACCCAATTCATCCACTATAACTCCTTTGGTGTTATCAACCCAATTACATTTGAAGAGCGGAATTCTAAAATCTATGTAGTCAAACTCCCATATGTCTTCAATGACACCGTAATATGACATTTTAGCTTCACGTGGACTCTTATCCTTTGCACTTGCAAAAAACATAGTCGATGCTTGAAGGGTGACCCCACTATTTTGGATGACACTCTTATCATCTTGGCGCTTTGTGTAATATGTGAATCCATTAATGTCATACCCTTCATAAGACATAACAATCAATTTTGGTTTAAAGGAGAGGCATTTGATAGTTTCAGTAATATCATCTGGTGTTTGAGATAGTTGATGTAAGACTTTATTTTTAAACCACTTAATAAATGTCTTGTTATGCTCTCTAGCAAGCCACATTGTATTGGCTCGAGGATATTGTCTCTTGATTAAATTGGTATGTTCCTCGATATAAACGTTCACTTCGTCCATGTTGTGTAAAATATACAAGTGACCTTGTTCCAACTGCTCACAGCTGATTAGTTTCACACCTGATCCCAAAATTCCTTTGCCAAATTGCTCGTCAATATTGTTGTCATTATCAGGAGTGTCATTACCATTGAGAAAGTCATTGCAAAAATCCATAACCTCTCTCGCCACATAACCCTCGATAATACTCCCTTTAGGCCGATAACGGTTTTGAACATCACTTTTAAAAACGCTCATGTATCGTTCAAAAGGATACATCCAATGCAAGAAAACTGGTCCCAACATTTTCACTTCCCTAGTCAAGTGGACAACAAGATGTACCATGATATCAAAGAACGACGGAGGAAAATACATCTCAAGCTGACATAGGGTAACAACCACTTCTCTTTGCAATATATCGAGAGTATCAGGGTCAATAACTTTGCTGCACAGACTGTTGAAAAAGAAACAAAGTCTGGTGATTGCAAACCTTACATGCTTCAGCAATATAGATCTAATTGCCACAGGCAATATTTGTTGCATTAGAGTGTGACAATCATGAGATTTAAGACCTATCAACTTCAGATCTTTCATTGATACCAATCTACGAATGTTGGATGAGTAACCCTGTGGCATCTTAACATTTACCAAACATTCACAAAAAGCTTTCTTCTCCTTTCTAGACAATGTGTAACAAGAAGGAGGTAAGTATGTTCTCTGATTTCCCATTTCACAAAATTCTGACCTTATTCCCATTTCATGTAGGTCCAGTCTGGATTTTATCCCATCTTTAGTCTTACCTGGTATATTCAACAAAGTACCAATGACACTATCACATACATTTTTCTCAGTGCATGACATCGATACAATGCCTGACTGTCAAAGAACTCCAATAAGGAAGATCCCAAAATATTGACTTCTTCTTGAATAAATATTTGTCACTCCGTGTGGCCGTAGTACATTGTGATCTCTTACCAAATTCATTGACAAAGTCTTTTACTCTTTCATAAACAACCTCCCCTGGTATAGGTTTAGGTGCACTTCGTTCCTCATTCAATCCATTGAATGCTTTGCGCTTCCTACGATATGGATGGAATTTTGTAAGAAACCTTTGATGACCGAGATATACAGTCTTACCGCCATGTTTTAGTCTTGTTGAATCAGTGTTCTCTTCACATATAGGACACACTTTAGCTCCTTTGACACTATATCTAGACAAACTCCTATATGCTGGAAAGTCATTAATAGTGCAAAACAACATAACATGCAAATGAAATGTCTCTCTTCGTGAAGCATCATAGGTCATCACACCTTCACCCCAGAGTTTCTTTAAGTCATCAATCAGAGGTTCAAGATAAACATTGATGTCATTTCCAGGTTGTTTAGGGCCCAATATCAACAACGACAACATTACATACTTATTTTTCATACACAGCCAGGGAGGAAGATTGTATATAACAAGCATGACTGGCCTAGTGCTATGTTGGCTTCTCAATGTCCCGTACAGATTCATCCCATCTATACAAAGCCCAAGTCTTAGATTCCTGACTTCTTCACCAAATTTAGGGTACAATAGATCAATCTTCTTCCACTGTGGGGAATCATACGCATGTCGTAGGATCCCATCATTATTTTTCTTAACATCTGTATGCCACCTCAAATTCTTCGCATCTATCGGATTCACAAACAAGCTTTGAAACCGTGATATTATAGGTAGATACCACATCACCTTGGAAGCAGAACCATTTTTGGACTCCCCCGAAGTCGTCAATTTATACCATGACGCACCACATTTTAGACAATCTTTCAAATCCACATAGTCCTTTTGAAATAATACTGTAACACCCAGATTTTTATATCACATGAACGAAAGCAAAAAAAAAAATTTCTTTTTCTGGGAGTGTCACAAACATGATAACCATTGCAATAAAAGTAAATGAAACACTTTGCAAAACTGTAAAACTGATTCATACATAGCTTTTTGTCAATATAAAACTACATCATGTTTATGCATAAGTTCATAATAAAAAGATGTAGATACTAAGGATCATCTAGGTAGATGGCACCCCACTAGGCAAGCTTGAAAGTCTCTTAGGCCTTTACTGGTCCCTTTGTTCTTCAATCGCTCCAAACCTGCGGACATCGCGTCCCCAGCCATGCATTGGGAAAAACAGATGTTAGAGTAAGTGGCATGAGTATTCAAAAATGCACATTACTGAAGAGCTAACAATATGTTCTTGGATATTATAAAATTGATAACAAATGCTGATTAAAATCTGAAAACATAATATCTCTTGACTTCTTTAACTCTTATCTTTTCTGGAAACCTATACCATGGGCCTCATGACCTACACCAAAGTGTCTAGGTCATACTTATCTCATCTGAATTCCTCTCATCACACTCATGAATGAGATTACAGACATACTCTAATCTAAAGTATCTTTTACTTACGATTTTTATCTGTTTGTGGCCACCATTATATAATAAGTCCTCCTCTGTGACATCGAAGTGTCCTCTATGGTGCAACGCACCCTCTATTGGCACAACGTGCCCTCTGTTGACACCGAAGTGTCCTCTATGGTGCAACACACCCTCTGTTGGCATAACATGCCCTCTATGACACCCGCAGTGTCTGGCGCAACGCGCCCTCTGAATCGTCCCGGGACTCTCTGGTGAGGACTTATTATATAATGCATTATGTGAATGTTTCAAATTAATTAACTTAAGTCTATCTTTACTAAACTCTGAATCTGGACTTATCTGAAACTGAGTACTGAACATGTACTACATTTTGAATCTGAAATATGGATCTGAATCTGAATCTATATCTAAATCTGAATCTGAATCTATATCTGAATGTAAACATATATCTTAATCACTACATAATTGAGATGGGGTCTATAACCCATATCATGTACCTTTATTCAAAATCTGGCTACTCACACAGTGGGTAGTCTAAGTCTGAATCTAAATTTTTTTATTCTTAAGTTCTAAACAGACTTCATTGTTGGATTTGAACATGTATCTCATTATTGGGGTAAACTTTGTTTTAAAACTCTTAATTGGTCAATTTACTTCATTATACCAATTATATCTTAAATGAGTCTAATGTCTTATGAGAAAAGATCTGACATGAATATATAAATACTAAGTATACAAAGTATCTTAAGTCAAGCTTATGAAAGTATCATAAGTGCAACATATCTAAAATATCAATTCTGACAAGATGGTTCAATCCTTCTTATAAAATATGATGTTACCCTGAAACTTTGTATATGAACTTACATATTAAACCTTAAATACCAAAATAGAAATCTTATAAAATATTGTATTCCAACCTAATCATAACTTAATGTGTCATTATCTTATAATACCATCATAAACTCATTTTACAATACCTTCTAATCCAAAACGTACTTTTATTAGTACACCGTGTCCTAATATTTTCAAGTTCATATTCTTACATTGTAATTAAATTATGGATATTATTTATTCTAAGGAATCTAGTTGTTATATCTATACATATGTATGAAATCTTAATGGCATGATTCTACTTGAAATCATAATACCTAGTTATGCCTATAAATATGAGAAATCCTGACAACATATGTGTACTTATATTCTCAATACAAAACCATCCCAAATAACCAACTAAGTATGGATACAATACTTACATATGTTATCTTACAATCTTATTCGTTAATTTTGAACATTTCTAAGAAATCTTGCAGGAACATGATTCTTTAACTTTCTCATGGACATGGTCCATGGGTCATAACTATTTTGAGCAACATATCACTATTCTAGACTTTGGGTATCTACACTTGCATAAATATAGAAATGTTTGTAAATCTTAACATTGAAGTCTTAGAATATTAAATCACATAGGTCATGAAACTCTTATCAGGAGACATGTAAACACATTGAACATAAACTATGAGTACTCATGTGCATGGACCACTTACCTCTTGTGTTGATGATGTCCTTAACTTAGTCTTGATTTCTTGTCCCAAATCTTAATCACCTGAATATAATCAAAGTTTTATAAGTCCAAGTACATGTTCCCTCTTTCTAATTCTAAATCTCAAAACCCCATCCTCCTAATTATATATACCAACTTAGGGTTCTTATTTAGACTAAACATAACTTTAATCTGAAATCACCATAAAATATTTGTGTTGAAATAAAATAAAACTCATACTATTTAATCAATATTATCTTTATACTCAAATAAGACATAAGTCGTCTTATGCACTCATATGAACATATAGATCAAAGAAAATCTCAAACATAGTCATATATACTAATATTACTTGACTCTATTATGAAATCAAATTAAAAACTATTTAGATAAATAATATCAGACTTAATTAGGCATATATATCACTTATTGTCTCAAGATAATCATCTATTATTCTAGATAATGGCCACTTAGGTCCAAAAGAACATACTAACATAATAACATAAGAAAATCCATCAAATTTATAGAAAAGAACTCATATGATGTAGGAATGATCATGTATTAAAATATCAGGTCATCGAAAAATCATATCATGGGTGAAATACCCAAAATACCCTTATTAGGGTTTATATCAAAAACATCAATAAAACTTCATATAATAGAAATCAGGCTTTCAAATCATGTTAAGAATATCATAATACACATTCAGTAAATTTTGCATGAATTTATAAATTTGTTTGCTATTTTTAATTGACCAAACATCAAAATCATATAGTTTTGAATATACTATTTTTAATAAATAACAGATATCAAATTCAAAATCTGGAAGTATTTTTATGTGATAGTACTCATCATGAGCTTTCTATAGGTACCTTTTTTGATAAAATCCGACTTCCCAATCTCAAGATATGAATTTTTAAATGTACCTTAGTTTGGATCATCCTCAGTCGCTGATTTGAGATCTAAAGGTCATAGGCAGCAGTGTCCCTTTTCTTTTGTTGGTCTGCTGGTCGCGGATCCACCCAAGGATCCGCCTCTTCCTCACCCGTTAGCTCGGAGCGGCTCCCCCTGTTTCCTCTGTTTTATAGAGTACAACGAGGAGGCTCCCACACCTGCTGATGAGGAGGAGAAGGTAGGGGGCTAAGCCGTGCGAGGTGGCCGCCAGGGGCGTCGGCGGCGGTGGCTGGGCCCTCTGGTGCGGCTGGCTGTGGAGAATTATGGGTGGGAATCCTCCTTGGTGGTGCGAAGGTGAAGGTGTCAGAACCCACCAAAGATGAGTAGGAGGTGAGGGGCTAGAACCCGGATGGCCGTCGGGGTGTTGTCGGAGTGAGGAAGTTGCCATGTCGAGGACATAGAGATATTTATGTTACAGGTCGGAAGGCATGCTTGTAGGTCCACTGGTGAGGAGCCATGGTTTCTGTAGGCTGTTCGTTATCGAGGAAGATGACGACCAGGTCCTGATGACGACAACAACTACGGCTAGGGTTGTAAAGCGTTTAGATGATAGGGTGGCTAGGGTTTGATCATGGGAGGAAAGTAGAGGGCACCTTTTATCAGCCGCCGCCATCATTTGATTTGGAAGGGAGGAAGAAGAGCAGTTACTGCTCTTCATTACTTTCCTGAAGGGGAAAGGGAAGACGAGCAAGCGGATGGGCCCCAAAGTGGCCAAAATCGGCCCAAAAAGGTTCAAACTAAGGAAATTCGAGTAAGACACATGTAACTTGTCCCAAAATTTACTAGCTCATAACTTGGGTTTTAAGAATCCGATTTGGGTGATTTTTGTTCCATTGGATTCGTAATTGAGCCCACTACAATGTGTTACATATATGAAAGACAAAAGATCATGTATTATAGGTTCAAAATTTGATGCAAGAAGGTGACATGCTATAGCAAGATACTTAAATTAAAAGTACAAAATAAAATCATGCAATGCAAAATTGACCATTGTAGTCGCCAAATAGGAACATCATAACTATCCAATTAATATCAAATTGAGTAAGAGACACTTGATGAGAGAGGAGTACAATAAAAGAGAGAGAGAAAGGAAAGGAAAGACTAACATTTATATTTTGAGTTAACTATAGTACTAGGTGCATGAAAAAAAAATGAGAAGTATGCATTTTGAATCACGTTTTGTATTTCCTGCCTCAATTTCTTATAATAAATATCACTTCATGATCTTTTTGCATAAACACCCTCAACTAATTCTATTTGAGAAAAACTGCATCGTTAGACTTAAATTAGCCTTGAAATTTTGGGATGTTATAAATACACAATCATTCGGGCATGTGTGTATCTTCTTGGCATCCATTCCCATTGGGCACAACAATTTCTTTACCTGGTATGTTGAGATTGGCAGCTCGTTTCCTTCAGGAAGCATTTCTTTCAACAAAGACAACAATGACATGAAGCTTTTGTCGTTCCATCTATTGGTAGCTTTCAGCTTATACAATCTCAACACAGCGCTAAGCTTCTTAAACTTAGTACAACCTGTGTATAACGATATCTCAACATCATGCACAATATTTCTAAAAATGGGAGGTGGATCGGTGTGCTCTACCCCACAACTATCCAGCATCGCATCGACGATGTCTACTGGAACTGGTTCATTCACATCTACGTCATCATAGACAATTTCTTAGTTAAGTTTGAGTCATCAATGTATCTTTAACATGCATGTTTCAAGGTTCAAAGCACATAATCAAATCAAATTCGGATGCTAACAAGTTTGAATCTTATTTCAACATGCATCTAATTAGGATATTGAATTAGGTCAAGCATGAGGATTAGAAACTTAAATTAGGATATTGAATGTTCATCATCAAGATAATCATTACACACAAATTTAGGTATCCTATTGAGCAATATAACACAAAATCATCAAAATAATCATTACACACATAATTGAGTAATATAGAACAAAATCAGCAACACCACGGCCGTGCTATGCAGCACGGCTGTGCTACCACCATGGTCGTGCCAACATGTGATTTCACAACATGGTAAAGAAGAGAAGGAAAAGGTACCAGGAGTAGAGAGTGGGAAAGAGGGTGGCGGCGGCGACGACGAGCGAGAGGGTGGGTGGCTAAAGCAGCAAGCAAAAGAAAGGCGGCGGCGATGAGCAGGCGACCACCAGGAGCAGAGACCTAGCAGGAAGCTAGCGGTGGCAAGGAGAGCACCGAAGCAGCTACCGGCAGGGGCAGCAATGATGAGAGGAGAGGAGCAACGACCGGTGGCAGCACCGAGCGACAGTGAGAAGAGAAGCAATGAGCGGCGACGAGCAAGAAATCGTCGAACCTAACTGAAGAATCGGGAATGAAACAGAGAAAGGGGAAGAGTCACTCGCACTGGTGCTGTTAAGTTAAACATAAGCGTCGGTTGTTTAAATGACCGATGCTATAGCCTAACAGTGTCAGTTTCCATAAAAAACCAACGCAATAGGGGTGTAAAAAGTTTTGGCGGGGAGGGCGCGCGCACACTTAAAACATCGGTTATTATAAGACAACCGACGCCCATATTAGAACTTTTGGCGCAAATTTTATCTTCATTCAGCGTCGGTTATTAGCTAAAACACCGATGTTGTATCTGATACCTTGGCGCATTTTTTTCGCTCGAAAAAATTGGATTTCACGAGCTACTTTAGGTGTCAGTTTTTTTTCTTCAACCGACACTGAATGAAAAGCGATACCCGTGTCTGGATGGTCTTCAAATATAGATGTCGTATGTCCTTATTAACCAACGTTTAATGTGAGTAGCGTCGGTTTTACTAAAAAACCGACGCCTCTAAAAGTGACGTTGAACGCTGTTTCTATAGTAGTGGTGTCTGTGCAGGTCCTGATCTTCACCATGGACAACAAACTTGAATTCTTTTTTGGCATCTTCTATTGTCTTGTCACAGACGGCTACCCAGATCAGGTTCTACTGTGGCTCATGCGGTCTCGCCACAGACTGTAGTCTAACGTTGTCCTCCTAGTAGAAGCCAAAATACTCCTACCTGTAGAGTTGTACACACATACCAACTAGAGCTCCTATCTTTCAACTAGGACAGATAGGAAGGAGTTATCTCTCCTATTGGTATTCTAGTCACCAACTTGCTCACCCACAACAATGATCCTCAGTTGTTCTCTCTCTTCGCCATCCCTTCCTAGTCAGGTAGGACTTGTTTGGGCTCTCTTGGTTACCACAACCACAGAGGACAACAATTATTAGAGAAAATGATTCTTAATTGTCTATTTTTTTTGGAAGCCCTCAATACCCCTCTATTTATAGGTGGGATTAGGACTAGGGTTCCCAATATATTCGAGATTGATGTGGGAGTGGAAGGGACCAGAAGATCTTGAATTTTTGCAACATGGAACACCTGAAATGGTCATTTGGCAACCCAAACGGTCGTCTAATGCAAGAATTGATCAATTCACACTACGATGTAGACGTCTCACAGTTTCCCAATCGTATACAAATTTAGCAAATCATTTCTAATTAATGTGAGCATTAATTTCCTTGTATATAGAATTGATTAATCTAAATGATCAAAGTTTTTATGAATTAGGGAAAGTTACTAGAACCTTCCTTCAGTCCAACTAAGTTGATCTATTCACCAGGTGAATAGGTCATCTCACTCAACTGAGCCGATTGGTTCACCAGATGAATCGATCATCTTGCTCAGACAATCCAATCAGTTCACCTAGTGAGTTGACCAGTTGGGCCTAATTCGAGAAGAACTCTAGCCAATTCAATTTTTGATCAGCTTGGCAGCCCAAATGGTCATCTCAACATTTGAACTGATCGTTTGGCACTCCAAATTGTCATCTCACCCTATGAGATAATTGGTTGGCAATGCAGTCAGTTGATATATTATGTGAATGGAATACATATACACTTTAGTAATTTATCCAATCATCATTTAAGATTAAATTCCTCTTCTAGACGAGTTCCTTTATGTGTGACCCTATAGGTCCCATATCACATTAGAAATGAATATCCATAACTAACTTATGACATTACAAGAAGAGTCTGGTGCCTAGTCACACATCAGTGCTACCCAAGTGAATGGAAAGTTGGAGAACAACTTCAACCTACAATATGTGTAAGGTGTTGTAGTGATTGTATAATTCCTTTGTCTCTGATATCTTTAGTAAACTTAAGACATGGATATCTTCATCCTCTCAGCATTCAACCCATGCTCCTTGAACCAAGAGTAGACTCTCTGAGATAATGTGACCTCAATATCATATATTTATTCATATGTGCATGTGAATGTGCTTCTTAGTCTCACTTATCAAGTGACCAGTATATCAAACTCTAGTAGGAGGGACAAATTCCATCTATATCACTCACAGTCTATCCCCATGTGTCAAAGCTACCCAATCGTCATCTTTATGGCAACTAGTATTTGACAATTACATTTGATGATGTCAAAGTATACCCAATGACATGTAATGAGTGTAGTGATTATAGGTTTAAGAATCATAATCACCACCTTCACTATAAGAGATGAGTATAAATACCAATGATGGTTTCCATATGTCATTCTCAAGGTGGGTTTGTCCGATACATTGTTCCTCAACATGCATCTGTGTGCTTGGTTTGATATGCCATATCATGACTAATGAGATTCAGTCATCAACCAACCCACACTCAAGTCTTATGTGTTACCGGTGTCTATCTACCTTCCACAGTAACAACCGACTAGGGATATAACAAGAATGTACATACTCTTAACATTCATATGGACTCATTCTCCAAGTCACGTACTTGAAGACATACTTCATTGAGTATTGTCATTCTTTAGACATTCATAATGTTTCCTCATTAACTCATAACTAAATGAAATACAATGAATGGGAAGCTTGCCTTTATTATTATTAGTTGAATCCTTTTGTGATACGTACCATTTCAATCATCACATGATTGGCTCTCTGGTCATACCTTACCAACAGTATCTTCATTAGAAATATTTTTCTTGATCCTAATAATCACATTCTTTTTCAAGCATTCATTTCAAATGGAGTGGCTAGGATAGTAGAATGTACTATGTATGGGATGTGGATCCTCCTATCATGACATATTAGAGTGCCCCAAAATGTCACCACATGAAGCAAACATGTGACTACTCTACCACATGAATAATATTACACATCCTAGGGAGAGATATTCGGCATATTACAACCAACAAAATGTTGAATGCCATAAGGATATGTGCCTTTTTTCAGGAAGAAGTAAACTAGCATATAGAACATGTTCTTTCCATGCAAAGGGAAGTCATAGTGGCTCAAGAAAGAGAAGATACCTTCACAAAACATAAGGTACGATATGAAAAGGAGCAACTTTAGACCACAAAGATTATGGTATATGATTGACATGTGAATTCTATCAGAGTCAATCCAAAAGCTCCCCAAAGAATCTAGAGCAGCCAAGGAAGATTTTAATTGATGATGATGATGATGCCATCATTATTTCATCTATACCAGATCTAGTGGAAATGGATCTAGCTCCACTAGCGCCCCTATTACAGGACAAGATCCAGATGGTTGCAATGATCAACCAACTTTGTTTGAGCCCATTTTGAATAATGTACCATAACCCTCCCATGATGAATTAGTGGATCACTTTTAAGAAAGGCCTTTTCATCAAGAGACCCACACTCCTCCTCAACCACCATTGATTCCATATTAGGTTGAACCCAATGTGAAGACTCCACCTCTAAAAGAAATTATGTACATTTATTGTTAGATTGTGATGTGGTTCTTTCTAAAACCATTGATTTGGGACATGCTTCATGAAGGAATTATATCAACACTTAGGTAGTGTATAGGACCTCAATGTCCTCATTAACCTAAATGTTGATAGAGTGATAGGTGAGGAGGACACACAACCACATACCAGGTTGTACCACACTTATAAGACAACCTTTAACCTTATGGAACCATGTCTACCACATGCAGATCAAGGTGACGAGGATAAAACCAAGCTGGATTCTCCACCATGTCTACCACAACTAGCACTATAGAGAGTGGATGTATCTTATATCACCTTCTCCTTTAAAAAAGGTGATCCACCATAGGTCTTTGGGGAAGAGTTAATCCTGAAGACACCCAACAAGCACTATAGTAGCCCCAGTCCACACACATCAACAATACTTCATACACTAATAAAGGAAGATATGTGGATCGTACTAAAGGGGCTATAGGGTGAAAAGAAATATCATTTTAATCAACTAGAAAGCCCCTTAGAGATTCCAAGACCACCCAATCATCGGGTGCACCATGAAACTCTAGTATTCAAAGCTCTAGCCCTCATCAAGACTCTCTCCATATAGACTTTTTTGAGCTACTAGGTCGATGTGGTGATCTCATAGAAATTCTTCCATCCGATCTGAATTTAAGTTCTTATCGAGATGAGGAAAATTTTAAGTCGAGATGGTGGTGTGTGGTACGTAACCATTCCACCCACTATATATTCTTTTTCTAACATATATTTATTAAATTATGAAATTTCATTTTAAAATGTTTCAAAATTTCTCTTTCTTACTTTAGCTTTGAACTTTATATAGTTGATCATTTATGCACATTAATCAAGAAACAACCCTTTAATAAGTAAATCTTCTTGCAATATTTTCAAGAAATGCCCTTTCTACAAATCATTTAGTTCCCTTGACCTTTAACAGAACTGCTCCTCTTAAAATGTGGCAAGCCATAATGGACATACATGAATCAAACATAATGAGTCCCCACTTAAATAACTTATAAAATTTCTCAAATTTTGCAAGTTATAGAGAAAATTGAACTGATATTATCATTTTCCCAATGAACTAAATTCCAAACACCACATGCACAAGTCCAGCAATTTGTACACTTCTTCTACCACCTTCGTATCCCTCCATTTGCAAAATAATTAGAATTTGAAAAAGTTCCAAACTCCAATTTTGGGATGGCACACCCTTGCCCCTCTACCACTTCTTCCATACTCCTCTTAAATTTAATAGGGGAGTGTCATCAAGAAAATATGACAAAGTGCACACACAAAAATACAATTATTTTAATTGCAAAAATAAAATAAAATGATCTCAAGTCAAAGAGAGGAGAGATCGGCTCCTTCCTTACGGCCCATCACTCCACTTTTCTACATAAGGAAATCTACATAACCCCGAACCATAAAATCCATGAACCGTATTTTTGTGCAAAACTTGTTAGAATTCATGGGAGTATAATAGGAAGAAGAGATTGGAAATCTATTTGTTTTTTGATCTTGAAATGCAAACAAGTCATGAGAAATTTCAAGTAAGGAATTAGAGAATTGTCTCATGTGAACTCAAGATATTGGGGCCGCTTGGCCATCAAGGTGGTAAGGATTCAAGTAGTTCCATCCAAGAGAGGAGGATTGGATGGGAGAATTATTTGATGTTATTTTTGATTTAATGTTGCTATAGGATGAGCAATGTTCAAGTTTGGGGTATTTGAAAAATAGACATTTATCCATTTTCTTTGCATCTTTTAGATCATTCTTTAGACGTATTTTGTTGATTATTCCCTAGTTTAGATTTAGTTGTCTTAATTTAGCATTTTCCTCTTGAGTTTGAGTTTTTATTAGATTTAATTGGGTTTTTGTAAGAAAATGGCCCTATCACTCCAAAGCCCTAAAGGACCAAGAATTATAGGCTTAATTCTCCTCTTCAGCCTCCTAATCAATTGACTGACTCACCCAACCGATTGACTCACATGCACAAGAGGATTCCCAGAACTCCAATCGAATGACTAGAATCCCAGTCAACTGACTCACAAGTAAGACTATGTCAATTTTGGAATTGGGTAGCCTCATTACTTCAGATGAAACGATTGGGTCAAAGAAAACATTTAAAGACAATATATTGACTGACATCCTAGTCAATTGACATGCATGTAAGACTCAGTCAAACACTAAATCAAGAAGCCCTATTATTGTAGTCAAACCCACCTTCTGGTTATAGAAAGAAGTTACACCAATTAATCGTCTGGACACCCAGTCGACCGATCGACACCATGGACCCAGTCAATCCATCCACCACCAACAATATTTTTTAGGGTTTCCATCCTTATTTCCCTCCTTTAAAGGAGGGGGAGTCCAAGCACAAAGGGATCTCATTTTCTCTCCATATTCAACACTTCATCCTTGGCCATCTTAGATACCCCACCCCTAGGGTATATGGAGAAGGAACGGGAGAAAAGGAGTTGCCATCATCCTCACATAGATTGCTTCATTGTTGAAACTTTGCAACATGACTCTTTGTATCCCTATTTGTAATGACCTAACTTTTTAGCAACCACAATTAAGGAAGGCCAAAAAGATGAGAGCCATTACCTACAAAATTTACCCAACAATCCAAATTTAGCAAATAATAAATAATTTAGAACAATTTCATTAATTCACAAATATGGTTTACAAAATTGTACAATGATAATCCTCATAGAAGAAATACATGTTGAGAAGAATTAATTGGCCATATCATCCTCCTTTAACTTATCTTTAATACTTTCATGTAATTTCTGTCTACTTTATCACATGTTAACATCTTCATAATTAGCATGTACCTAAAATGCCGACAAGCAAAATGTGTATCAGCATAACAAGTTATACAATGTATGTGGAGTACAACCATAATGTGTGCAACTAAGATAATCATATATAGGCATCAAGTATTGCACACAAGAACTGGCATTTTCTTTATATATAACCCTTACTGGGTAAACTATCTTGGGTGTGATCACTGTCACCTCTAGGGCTCGTGTGCATCACCCCATGATATACGTCAACCTAGGGTTTAGAATATTATAATTTAATTATGTGATACTCATATTGGCATTATTGTTGAGCATAAATTAAATAAACAACCAATAGTTTATTCATTGAATCAGTCCTCAGAAATCATTTGGAAAACATCAGCAAATTGTATTTGAATAATCGTAACCATGTACCTGAATGGTGAGCCATGCATATTACACTTCATGTATATTCAATAAACCAATCGATAGATCCAAACAAATCAAGCATTCATCATTTATAATCTATATTAATATAAATCCTAAAGTGTCACCATCACATATTAATCACATTAAACCATACTAAGACCTATCTGGGGTTATAAGGTCATGTTCGGGGTTTGGATATGGATTAAGAGTATAAACCCTAATTCACACTAACTATATCATAATCACCAAACCTATTATATTTTTACACCATGAACACTTTTATCAGATTATGTTCATTAACTTAGCAAGCTATGATCTTCAAACTCTAAATCATCATATGCATGTTAATTACATTAGAAACCCTAATTATCATCATGATAGTCATAAACATGTCAAATTACAATGAAGTTCCACATTATTAGATAACATCTCAAATTAGCAAGATTTATCAGTTAAGCATCATAATTACCAAGACTATGGTTTTTATACATTAATCATTAACTTAATTCATATTGCAATATATTTAGAATAGGGATCATATTTAGGTCTCAAATATATTTTATTTGGGTTATACTCATTTCATTGATCAATTTTCATATAGAACTTATTTTCATCGGAGCTTCCTACCCGTTTCTATGATTTTTGCAAGATAACCTATTTACTGGCTATTTCGTTGTTGCCATGTCAGCGACATCATTTCTTTTCTTATGAATTGGCTCACTGGTTATGAAAGGGGTAAAAGACCTACGTGCCCCTGCACCTTACGTGTGCATGCTAGGGTATCCTGGTCAATTCAATTTGAGTTGCCCCCTACCTTACGACCCGAAAGTCTTCCTCCCAAGGAGAAAGATAGGAGTGGTGATCCTTACGAATCCCAGTCCATGAAGTATGAGAGGGGTCAGGGAGGACCTCTCCACCCTCGTCGGCCCTAAGAAAGCTCTTCTTTCCACCAGAGTGTCTAGAGGTAGAGGAAGTTGGGGCCTTTACATATTGTGCATTGTAGTGGGTTTTAAGATAGAAAGAGGGCTAAGGATTATAAGTGGTCACCTCGTGCAAAGGCCAGGAGGCAGAGCAATGCTCTCTTGAGAATCTAGTCTTCACCTCATTCTCAGTGATTCCCCAAGGGCTTCAATACGATCCTCCATCCCCACGAGGAAGAAAGGGTTGGAGCCATATGATGCGGGTCACTCCATCCTATTTTTTAGATTTATGGCATGATCTTGGAGACTCTTTGGTAAGAGGAATTCGAGTTGGGCTCTGAGAAACCACTGGCCTCTATAGACATAGGGATATGTTTCTTTCCAAAATTATAAGAGTAGTGATGATCCTTTAATGGACAACCGAGACCAAACAATACATATGTGATCAGAGTGGTCATCCTAGGGTCCTTATATCCCCTAATAGATCCTTTGATCTTTGCATCAAAAGAAGAAATAGAGAGAAATAATCACGTCTTAAACCACAAATGGAAGGTGTCTAATCTCATTAGTAGACTAGACACCTCAAGGGTTTTATTGTACTAATTTCTCTCTCTTTTTATGGTTACCACATAAACTTAAGCAAGGAGGAATGTATTCAATATCTTTCTAAAGATCAATATTTCTTTTCAATAGAGAAAGGATTGATAAATCAACTAAATTATGGGAAAAATCAAGGCATAAATCTATATTCCTCTTACCTTTCTCTTACTTTTCCTTTTGTGAACACTTTTGGATTTTATTCCAATAAAACCAAAAGTCACAAAAAGGCACTTCTATAATCTTATCTAGACTTGGATTTGACAACAATAGCCATTAACGAAAAACACTTAACTATTTGGTGTACATTGGATAATTAGTCCTATTTAGGAACCACTTTACTCTTTTCTCTCAAATTTCTAGAATTCTCTTCTTATCTTTATTATTTTCAAGTACATGAAAAGATAAACTGAAATATTATCGTTTGATGCCTCAAAATGGTGTTGCCAATCTTGGCTAGATAATTATCCTTTAATTATTCAGATCACCATGTATTTTAATTTCCTGAGAAATTTGATAACTATTTAAATTATCATATAAAAAGTCTTTATTATGAATTCCTTCTATTTATTTAACTTGTGCCACAAGAACCCAAGCCACAATCATGAAAAATACAATTGGAAAATTTACAAATCAATTTATTTGTATATAAAATTTTACCAAAATTGAGGATATAACACTATCCTTATTTCTATATGTATTTTTTTCATGTATGAGTAATTTCTCTACATGGGCATGAGGAGTAGTCCTATAACATGTTCTTTACCTTAATTGTATTTAACTCTAATGTTTAGTAATTAAAGGTTATCCACCCTTGCACTCAT
Source organism: Alisma plantago-aquatica (assembly GCA_963693085.1). Lineage (NCBI taxonomy): Eukaryota > Viridiplantae > Streptophyta > Magnoliopsida > Alismatales > Alismataceae > Alisma > Alisma plantago-aquatica. Next base: position 627,398,640 of record OY856414.1, on the reverse strand, counting down.
TTTCTAGTTGGACAAATTATATTCTTGTGGGGTGATGAGACCCCTGATCCCAACAAGAATGCACCCATAATCTCTTGACAAGACCCTTGACTGAGATTATGGTCTTTCTATCAAGTTTATCTTATTTGTTATATCTTATGGCGACAAGACCCTTGATCCATGAGTTCAAACACTAGAATGGAAATCACAATCTCTTGGCAAGACCTATAATAGAATTAAGTTTGATGGCTGGATGTGGATCCTTAAATATTGAGACTTTGAGATTTATAGAATTTCGATCCTTGTGAGATTTATTTTTCAAAAGGACACAATTCCACATGGTCCTGATTTAATCATAAAATTAAGTATTTGAATCGAATAAAGTAAGAATGTGGTCTAATTTGGTAATTTCCTGGAACCCTATTACTCACCATTAATCAATCTAAAACCCAATTAACTAGATTTATTTCCGCACTTTAAATTCTCATTTTATCTTTAACCTCAACAAACTTGAAACTAAATATTGTTCATTGCAAAAAGGTTTGATTTAATCTATTAAAAACATTGTTCTTTGGGACCAATATATTTATATATTAAAATTAACTTTCTAGTTTACACATGAGTTGATAACTGGTAAAAGGTTAAAGTCTAGGATTTCCCCCTAGTGGATTTTGTTGTGCCGATGACGTGCATCACACATTCCAAAATTGGTATATGAATATCAAGAATATGAAACTTAGGGCGGAGTATATCAAACTCCAAGGTATAAGGGCTTATGAAAAACCATGATGAAGCAACTTCAAACTATAGACAAGGAATACCAAAAATAATGGACTTATCTCAAGTTATCACTTAGAAAAAAAGAACATCATAACTTGAAATCAAGTTTTTTTATCTAAGAATGTTCACTCTCATAGTAAACACAGTTAACAACACATATGAAAGGAAATAAGGAAAAGGTTTAACAAGGGAACTAGACTGTAACCTATCTATGAATATTTACGGTATCCTACAATCTATAGTGGTTGAGTTGAGTTGTCCACTATGACATGAGAAAGGAGTTACCACCAAAAGATTCTATTTTTACTTGTGGAAATTCACATCACTAAAGTGAGGGGAAGGGTAAATAGGGTTACCATAGGCTAAGTCTCAACCACAAAATTAGTTTCAGTAGTAGGAAATACGAATTCAAATAGGCATTAAAACTCTAATTGGTATCCAATAACGAATGAAGAACCCTTAACGTTCTTAGTTAGGTCATCTAATTTCATATTCAAATGTCATGACCTCAAGGGTGACACATCATAAAGGAGAAGGTATTGACTATATATATATAATGGACTGGTCGCACAGGGAAACATGGCTATTTCAATTATCCCCTAAGGTTCCAAGTCATGGAGTAAGATCCTCTTTACACATCTTCTCTAGGAAACTATAAGAAGGTGCTTTGAGAACAATAATGTACATATGGTAAAGAAAACTAAGGAATTACACATCATTTGAAGTGGTTTACATGCAATAAAAGCTTTACTTTTGCATTTAAAGAGTCAATTACAAATAGTTAGGGTGTTCCCATTAAAGAAGGTGCCCATAAGAAAGCATGCAGTAAAGTAACAATAAATGATAACAAAACTATGATGCATTTCCTTTTAGAGAGATAATCATTGAATATGATGTTATCAAATTCTTGATAATTTCATAATTACAATAAATGTAGAAATAAGTGGAGATTAAAAATAGACTACGACTATTACATAGTAGGGCCTGAATACTACCATCTTATGTGCCTTAGAAATAAGGTGAGTCTACCTCAATCCTTTATATATGTATGTGACACAAGTGATAGTGCCCTCACCAGATTATAAGTAGTCTTGTCATGCGGGCTTCCTTGGAATTTCCAACATGGACTATTGAGTTAGAACAAATCTCGAGAACATCACCAGATAGACAAAGTTTATGTATGGATGTCGGTACATATGGCGTGATATGAATCTTTAAATTTTTAAAAGAAAAAAAGATGAATTCGAATCACCAAGTGAACCATATCCTCAAGAAAGCCATGCACAACCAACTGGCCTGGGATACATTGGCATGTGGTACTCAAGAGGCAAGGTCTGCTCAGTGGCATTGACCTAAATCTAGATGGATTAATGTCACACCGATGCAATCGTAAAGAGTAAGAAGGCGGGGATAGTTGTATATCTCAGCCATCACTTTATCTATTTGCACGACCTCTAAGTTGTAGTTTGATAAGGTTGTGATTGAATCTGATAACAAACTTGTAGTTATGATGTTCAATGAGGATGTGAAGAAAGTTTTGAAGTATGCTAGAGCACATATCATGGACAAAAATGACGATGCAGAGAAACTGGCACATTATGTTTGACAATAGGGAAAGCAACCAAGTAGTTGACTACATGGCCAAGTACCCATTAAAAAATTTCCATGGTCCTCATCACTGTTCGGAAAATCAGCCGCTTAGGCCGAATAATCGGTCGAATATTCCTTTTTGGGGGTCTACCGAACCGATTATCAATAATCAGCCTATAATCGGTCTAGGACCGATTAATCGGCCGATCGGGGGAATAATCGGCCGATTAATCGGCGATTTTCAAAATCAAATGCTAGTAATGATTTTTTTTACATTAATTTTTTCTAATACTACTATTGGTTATTACAATTAGATTCTCTTCTTCCAATTTACATATTTGGTCTTCTCCTCATCTTTTCTCTATAAGTTTATAGTTAGTATTTATTGAACTGATCCTTACTATTGATGTTTTCTTCTCTAAGTTCATCAATGTTTCTAATTACTTCTTAATGCAAGATTAGTCTATGACTTATCAATGTTTCTAATTACTTATCAATGTTTTTTCCCTAATTTCATCAATGTTTCAAGTTACTTATTAATGCAATATTAGTCTTATCACTTATCAATGTTTCTAATTACTTATTAATGTAATATTAGTCTATGACTTATCAATGTTTCTAATTACTTATTAATGCAATATTAGTCTATTACTTATCAACGTTTCTAATTACTTATTAATGTGATATTAGTCTATGACTTATCAATGTTTGTAATTACTTATCAAAGTTTTCTTCTCTAATTTCATCAATGTTTCAACTACTTATGAATGCAATATTAGTCTATTACTTATAAATGTTTCTAATTACTTATCATTGTCATTATTATATGGTCAATATATAATTTACATATCTTTATGATTAATATTTAAAAAAATCAAAACCGATTAAAACTGAATATTCTCCCGCTTATACTCCCGCATACCGTATATACTCTATTCGGTACCCTCTCCGCCCGTACACCGATTACCGCTTTTCAGAACACTGGTCCTCATGTTTACGTTAGGCCTCTCGATGGGATGACTAACATTCTCTCAAATTGTTGTAATGGCAACAATACTTCCATGTTTAATTTTATTAATAGTCATGTAAGTTGTAGTTATATGTTGAATTTTCTTGACATAGGCGGGTGAGATGAATAAAAGAACCTGCAAAATCCAAAACCCCCTCCTCCCAAAAAAAGACACACCATAGCTAGAAGAGTTCATAAGTTCAAGCTCAGGGATGCGATGCAATGTAAAAAGTCTAACACTGCTAGTGTGTGCATGGTTTCTCAGTTGCTCTATTTTATTGAACACCAGCTTGATGAAGTATCTACAATTCATGGAGTAGTTTTGGTTCCTCGAGGAAACAATCTATAATAACATGTTATGAGTTCTCTTTGTCAAATGACACATTTACCTACAAGCACTAAAGAACAATAATAAATGTAAACTAGGAAAGAATCTATAAGAAAGGCTGCTACTATATCATTTTTCTTCTAGATTTGTTATCATTGTGGTGTGAAGATTCATGTTCTTCTTAATGGAATCATAACAAGTATATGAAACTTCACTCGGTCCAAGTGTGGTCCTAAGTCTAGGAAGGAAGGTTCTTATCCATCCAATAGGTAGTAAGAAGGGTTTCCAAAGATGGCTGGTTAAAACAAACGGGAATTGGTTTTGCTTGTCTTGACACTATCCTGAAACTAGATTTCTGTCACTAGTAGCACGTCATATTCAGGCTGATATTCTCTTATAGTTTATTTATCCTTTTTCTTCCTGTTTGTTAGGTAAGGCTGGCTGCTAGCGTGCATCATCATCGTTAAAGGTAACAAAAGAGGTTTTCAAAAGAGAAATGCGAGGCGGATATCATTTTGAAATACAAAACAAAACCCCAAACAATCTCCATCACATGTTACAAGATATAACAAATAAAATAACATGTGATGGAAATCGCTTGAGGTTCTATTTTGGGTTCCATACGGATCTGCATACCAAACCTCTTTTGCAGAAAAATTCTACACATAACACCCCACATACCCGGCCACCTACCCGGACAACGGGACTCACCAACTCCTGCTCCCACCAGCTGCTGCGCTAGCCCACTGCCACACTCACTAACCTTTGCTGTCGCATGCACAATTAAATGGATATCTGCAGCAGCGATTCTGCATGTTTTTTCATGCAAAAATGATGCATGAAATAATTATCTCGCCACCTACTCCATGCAACAGTCATGTAAATGGCAAATATCAATCCACTATAGTTTACAAAAAATTTCTATTGCATATTTATCCCCACTGCAGATTACGTAAGTATTGTACCTACAATAAATATATATACATTCACAAATAAATTTGAGAGGTACTGTACTTATATTTGACAAACTGGGTTGAAAATTAATAATTGGGTACAATACTTATAGATGCATTTTATAGTTGATTATGGACGAGATGTGCACTATATTTTTGTAAAAAAATTATGTCTAGGCGAAAAATATTGTTATTGGATTCCGTAGGTACTGTACTTATGCTTCCAGATCAGTTATACAATTATGCTTGATTTTGTAATTTGTTAAGTATTGTACTTATGCTTGATTTTATAATTTGGTAAGTACTGTACTTATGTTTGAAAAAATTGAGTTGGAACTAACAAGTGGGTACTGTACTTATTTTGCATGGATTCCGTAGGTAATGTACTTATGTCTAGATGACAAATGTTACTACTGGATTTTCGTAGGTACTGTACTTATGCTTCCAGATCAATGTTGTTATTAGATTCCGTATGTATTGTACTAATACAGGAATGCAGATGGGTGGATTAGAACGGGGGAGAATAATTACAAGAGAAAAAATGAAGTAATATACTTTGCATGGACTTTGCATGAGTATTAATACTCTGGAGATAAGAGTAGAGAGACATACTGTTGCATGGACTTTGCATGGACTTTGCAAGAGTATTAATACAAAGATAACTGCAAATGCTGCAGATGTATTTTTCCAAAAAACGGGTGGGAACCCGGGGGTAAGGGGGATTGTGTGTAGCGAAACTCCTTTTGAAAAGGATGGCTCCACAAAATCTATCACACACAAAGGACAACCAACTCATGCATCGAACTCTATGATCAATACCTTTCCCATCCGTACTAGAATGGGAAAAAGACGACGGTTATGATTACTGGGACCTCCAAGTTGTATTTCCGATTAATCGACACGTGATTGTTTGTCATCTATATGATGCGACAGTCAGAGCTTACCCTAGCCACAGATCACACTGGATGGATCTGTGGGGGAATCCACAATGAGGGAAAGGGAGACGAACTCTCCTGATAACAGGGGGACCGTTTGCCAAGTGCAGCCGACTTGGCGTTTATTTCCTTTTTACTGCCACAGCTCCACGTGACTATGTCGCCTGACCGTCCTCCTGGCACATAAACCCTAGCCGTAAGATATTAATTCTTTTCCGACATCAGTTTGGATCTTCCCCATTACGCCCACCGTGCAAGTTGCTAAATTGGGAGCCCACCATATCAATTAAGAAACAACTAGACCATTTGAGGGAGACAACGAAATGCAACGCGTAGTCAGAAATGTAGGCTTCACTTTAATAATATCTATCACGCGATGCATGTCAAGCGGGTCATGGGTCGAGCTCGATTTACTACCTTTCCAATTTGACATATGAATGTGATAGAAAATGGAAAATAATCTAGAGCGAGCTTCTAAAGACGGCTGTGATTAATATAGCATAGTTGGTTCGATGCATTTGCAATACAAATAGTGGTTGCAAAAATGTAACACAAGAAAGTAGTATTTTTCTACTAAAATAATAAATTGTTTATTTAGATATTTAAAAACTACTACTATTCTTTTTCATTATTTGGTTTTGAATATGTACAGCCGTAACATTCACGAACAACACCATGTTCGTATCATTACTCAAAGCTGAAAAAAGGGCCCGCGTTCTCATAAACCCACCTTGGGAAAATATCAGCAATGAAGTTTCATTCATTAAGCAACAGTAATAAACATCCATAAATCATGATCATATTTCTCATATATTCTTGTGAAGAAAGAAAAAATGTTACATGAAAATTTAAACAAAAGAGAAAGTATAAACATCCACAATGCTAAGGACCCACTCATGCATGACACTTTGTAACATAGAGAGACCTATTATAATTATGTAAAAGCTCCAATTCCATGATTGAGTAAGAAAAGGCTTAGTGAACAATAGTTAAGTCAATATTGTACAAACTTACATTAAACTTCAATTATGTACCTAAGAACCCCAATCTTAAGTTTATATGTGACACTCATACAAATAATATAATATACCAAGATGACCTAAATGATGAAATAAGTTAGTAAGTCAAAGAGAGGTAGTGATAGACATGACAACTACATATAATAACCCAAACAAGAGTATATTATTGCTTAACATTCATATGCTAATTTATGACTCAATCTATAATATTTCATTGAATATAATAAGTAGTTTATACATATAAATGTCACATTAAATACACTACTTCCTTTACATGATGGAAAATAGTAATCAATGGAATGTTTGTATTGATGATTTTCTTGTATTATTGAATTTTAGAGTTGATCATAGCAACATATATAACTCTATTTTCCATTTAGTAAAATGTTTCATAAATTCATGTGTCTCAATTTAATAAATGCATTTTATAGTACTAGTAAGACATGAATATTAATATACATTCATTTCCATGAGACATCTCATATCTCCTTATTTCCCTACAACTTTCCTTACATTATATCTCTTTTGTATTTCTATATAATGTGATCCCTGACTTGACACCTTGCACCATTGATTCTAGAAACACCCTAAATCCACATCTCATATCTTCTTCACCTGTAATAATAGAGGGGACTAAATTTATTCCATACAAATAGGAGGATCTCTACACCACTTAAGTTCCTTTAGGATCTTTTTGGTACTTCTATTTTCATAAACCTTCCTTCTCCTTCTTCTACCAATACATACTCATCATCTATAGGTTATGCAATGAGGTTCTCTGACTCAAGGAAAATTCTAAATAATTCCTCTAGAAGAAACCATCCTTGGGTCATTCTGATGATGTCCAAATCCCTTTGGAGGCCTTTCTTTTCATAGGCGGTACCCCTACTCCACTAGGCGACAATCACCATTCTAATTGAGTGGGGGTATATCTATACATGCTCTTGGTTTGTAGAATCTTTTAGGAGGCCCACTAGGAGGTAAATAAGATTTCCTGATAGTTTATTTCCATAATCAAACTCAGAATAGTAGCTTCCTAGTTTACATTTTCTCTTCACTTTGTTGTAGGTTTAGACAAAGAATTCATTGTTTGTCACCATATTTTGTGATATTTTCTTATAGTGTTTTCTTAAGATCCACACGAAGTCAATGCATCTTTCTTGGGCCTTTGTGGGCTTGTATTGGGCCCTCGATATCATCCTCCTTCTACTTTGATGGTGAGAATGGTTTTGGGATATCTTATCACTTCCTAACCTGAAGATAGTTCTCTTTTAGTTTGAAGAAGGATTAAATAGTCAAGGGAAAAGTTCTTTGGTCATGATCCCAACACTTCATGATCGAGCTTCTCCCCTTCAGATCAAGTTGTGTTCCATGTGCATGCTTTAGGCCAACATGATACTCAGAGATTGATTTTTTTATTTATCTAGGAGGTCCTAGTTTAGTTTTATCTTGCTTAAAACAATATGGGTAATTTAGTCCTTTCACAAGTGTTTTTTTTATCTAAACCATTTGTATTTTTCTAAGCCATTTTACTTTCATAGCCATAAAATGACACAAGATCCAAAATCTTGGTCCATTACATATTTGTCTTTTAAACCAGATTCATAATTACAGAATGAAGATAAATCCATTAATTTAATATATCTTAATTATTCACCAGGTGTTAAAAAAAATTAAAATATTATTTGGAATCATGGGAATTTCCCCAATCAAAGACATGAGTTTGGCAACCCAATTCAACATAAAAAGCTATTTTTAGTTTAATTATACAATAGAACATTAACTCTAATTATATATAAATGTTAAGATCTAATGTATAACTTTGATCTTGAACTCCAGGGTTTGATTGTGGATGTAAGGACCCTGACCCCCATTTTGGGCTTATCCTGTTTGCTTTGTCTAACCCTAACCCTGGTGTTTAGTTGCTTGCTAATCACCTTTAGTGTTGATTAGGGTTTGTTTGTGCTTTATTGAGTGTAGGAGGTGCTACTTGCAAATAACCCAAGTCTAGGGTTAATGAGCAAGTTTGTCACCTTGAGAGGTGTTTCTCTCTCTCCTTGCTTGCTCTAGTGTTGATAGGAATGGTTGGGCTCATTGCTTGGGTTGCTTTGGGCTTGGTGAGCCTTGTTGGGCCTTGTTATGCCTTGCTTGAGCCTTGCTTTGCCTTGTTGACCTTGTGTCGGCCATGGTTGTGTCGGCCATGGGTGTGTCGCCCATGAGGCTATATCGGGCAAGGAGTGGGTGTATCAGCCATGGACCACCTTTGACTCCTAGCTTCGTTTGTGTCACCACTCTAGTGGACACTTGGTGCATGATGCTTGCATGTGGCAATTGCCTTGGACATGTGTATGGGGCAAGATGTGAGGGTGGCGTTGCCCATGGACAAGTATCCCTAGGTGGGCGACACATTGCCTTGTTTTACCTTGGTTTCTCCTCCATCCTCTTCTATATATGTGTTCCCTTTCTCTTACTAAGGATCCCTTTAGTTCCTTAGTATTCCCCCTTCCTTGGTGCACGACACCTCTCCTTTGCAAGCTTAGTGGCTGATCCTCCTCCTTCTCCTTGGAGTCTTCTTCTTCCTCTAGTGGTAGCCAAACCCTAGAGTGCCTTGTTCTGCTTCTGTGGTGGTGCTTTAGCTTGGAAGCTTGGTGCTAGGATCTAGGAGCATGGAGATTGCTTAAGGCGGGTTACATAACTCCTAACCCTAACCATACCACCTTCTTTTATGTTGCACGATTTCATATGATCATGATCGGCGATGTGTGTTGCTAGATATGTTTCTTGCTTAGTTTGCACCCTTAGTCATGTGGATATAGTGATCTTGTTGTTGTGGTTGATGTTTTGTACCCTTGAACCTAGTTGGCCGAACCATGGTTTAGGGTTTCCTTGTTGAGCAACACTCTTTTCTCTCCTTAGTCCAGAGAAGTGAGTTTGAGCTCTAGTAATGTGGGCAATACCCCTCTCTCGATTAGGTTGAGAGGTGAGCTTATATTCTAGTTGCTTGAGCAACACCCTCCTCTCACCATGGATTAGAGAGTTGAGCTTTTTGGATAGATGGTGACCTATGTTGAGGTGGATCCTTGTGGTTTCCCAATTTGTGATAGAGGTTGTGTAAAACCCCTCTCTCTTGGTTGTTGAGATGTGAGCCGACCTTCTTGATCAATTAGGGTTTGGTGCCCTTGTGCTTGAGGTTGAAGATGATCTTGTGGGGTTGTGCCTTGCACTATATGACCTATGAGTTGTTCTTCCCGATAGCCTTGTTGGAGTTGTACCTTGGGTGATACACCCTTCATGAGATGTTGCTCGATACCTCTTTGTCTTGGGTCATGGTATGGTCGTTTTGGTTCCGTTGTGTTCAGTTGGCTTTGTGCCCGATATCCCTTATACACCTTAGAGTTGGGGTTTGGAAGACATGGTTTCTAGACCCTTAGATAGGCTCTTGGCCGACATATGTTTCCCTGGTGAATTTTGAGTATGTTGCCCGATACCCTCATTAGGGTTAAGTCTTGGACGATACACCATGTACATAGGATGCCCATTACACCCCCTTGTCTTGAGATGATCTTGGTCGTTATGTGATGTTAACTGAGTGCCCAACATGCTAACCCTTGTTGCTGGCCATTATGATGCTTCATGGACATGCATGACACCATTCTTGGGCATCATGGGTACCAAGGGCGATAGGGTTAACCCTTGGATGATGATGAGATGGTTGCATGATAGGGGCATCTTGGGCGACACCCCTTTGGTCGATATGGCTCATGATGAAGGTTAGACGATAGTGAAATCTAACCCTAACCCTAGCTTGGGGCACGTTAGACCCTTGGCTGATAGCCAAGGTAGTAATGCACGTTATACCTTGGTGGTCGCTGCCTAACATCTTGAGTGCTAATGGAACCTTGATGCATGATAGAAGATGTGCAGTGCTTGGCCGATAGTCCTCTAGTGAGGGGCGTTACCCTGCCTGACACCACCTGTAGTGAGGGTAGCAGGCTTTCGACCTAGTAGTCCTTCATCGTGAGATATCATCCTTGTTGATAAAGAACAATAGAAGTTAGTTTGCAAACATATGCTATGCTGAGTGTTTAAAGATGATGTCAAGATGCTTTCTCCTATTAAAAGGTAAAAAGCATGGATGGATGCCCATGATTTGATAGCAATAATATAACTGAAACAATATATGCTTCATACGATTGTGATCATGACATGTGCATCTGCAAACCCTAATAAGATGATAAACATAAGAGTTATGTCTGGCGATTTTATGTTATCTCTTTTGATGTGCATACTAACCATGCAAGTATATCAGATGAATTCATAGCCAGGTAAGAGCTACGAGGTATATTTGTTTGAATAACACTGCATTGTGATGATCACTATTGTTGATGAGATAACATGCATCACCAGTATGAAGTGATAGGTCTGAGGAACTGATAAAGGCTAAGTGCCTAGCTGAGGTGTTATCCTCTGATGATGAGATCAGGGATTGTTATCCCTAGTGATGATATAAGATGATGAGAATGCCTTAAGAGGCAGTGGTTTCCTATGATATGGGATTGAGATCCCGAGATAATGTGATGGTGGTAGTAATAATGTAACTTAATGTTATGTTTGTGCTACAACCTGGCTGCCTCAACAACCCACTTAAAATATACTAACTAATTACAGTGGAACATATTATGTAGTTTGCCCTGGCCATAGATCCATCATCGTCAGTAGTGGTGATGGTGAAATAGGTTCTCCTGTGGGTTGACCTGGAAGCACATATTATTGAATATGTGTGGTTTCTCCTAGCCGAAAATGAGGAGGTTTGAGTGCAACTTCGGTTGTAGACTCCAAAGCGCGGTTTCAGGCCCATAGCTCAATATGTTGGAACACGGTGAACATGCCCATGACTCAGGATGTGTGATGAGAGAGCATGAATGTGTTCATGGCTCAGAGCATGGTGATCATGCCCGTAGCTCAGTATCACTAGCGCCGATAGCTGTACTGAGGTGGGCTAGGTAGAGGGTAGCCTGACCCTGTGGCTGAGGCCACTTAAGCATGAGACTACGGTCCTGCTTGTTTTGCACTTGTGCACTGACCACAAGGTGGGGAGGTCGTGAAGTCTGGCTCTTCCATCGACCTTTTATGACACCGGCTTGGGTTTCACAACCGAAGGTTGGATTTGAGCAGTACAACTCATTTCCTCATGGCATAATAATATGTAATTCAGCCGAATAGTATTTATTGCTTAAGGAAAAATATAGAACATTATTTGAGGCCTTGAACTATGCAATTGTGCGTACGATCCTTATATCTTGTGGTAAGTCTTATAAAGCTTATCTTGTCAATCATGCTCCATAAAGAAATACTTGGTTATATGCCTCCCAGATATCTTGGTAAGTTTGATGGTAATAACAATCTTGCTCAATATGCTGCTCTTGTTATACGCTTTATTAGTTATCTACTGTTGTTGCTTTAACCTTTTTGAGGTTTTATGGTTTCGGTGGGGAGTTATGTTTCTCGTTGGGATTGTGTGTCTCACCCCGTTGGTTTACAACCTTTTTAGGTGATCACACTAGATGTAGTGGTGGTCGTGAGGATGCGACTGAGTAGCAAGAAGAGCAGTAGAAGGCAAGAGATGGATACGATGTTGTTTTGGTTGTTTTGTAATAGAGTCCTAGAGTCATCCCTGTACTCAGGCTCTCGAAGATGTTTTGACATTATTTTTTGATGTGTAGCTGATGAAGCTTTGTATATCCTACTGCTGGCTGGATGTGGCCCGTTGTGTATGTATAAATAGGTGATGAACTCATGTGTTGACAGGACAACTGATCTTATAAGATGTGGACACGTATCAAGACTTGTAAATGTTTATATAACATGTCTTCTTGCAGGATGAAGATATGGGTGTAATAGTTTCTTGGTTTATCTGCTTTCTGAAATCAGTTTTAATTAATCCGTATTTTTGGTAATAGGTGGTTTATGGTGTTTTCCACACGTTTTCATGTGGCATCAGGTTGTCTGTGTGATAGCGGGATGTGTCACCACAAGCTTGGTATCAGAGCCCTAGGTTCGCTAAGTCTACAGGGATCTAGGACTAGGTTGTATTTGTTCTTGTGAGTTTTCCAGATTTCCTTACAATAATCTTCTGCCCTCAACGGAAGAAAAAGCCAAGATGTCTGGAAATCATGAAGAACATGTTGCAGAGAGCAGCGAGACTGCATTAGTTGATGGAGCTAGAGGGCAGGCACATGAAGATCGGGTGCCTGAGGTTCCCCAACTTGACCCAACCATTCTCGAAAACCCTTCCTACCAACTACTTATGGGGCAGATGATGGCTACGATGAATCTCATGGTAGAGAGATTGTTAGTGCCTCCGTCGAGATCACAGGCTCCCCATGGTGAAACATCGGGTATTGGGAAAACCTTTGAGTGGCTTCGCCAAGTCGGAGCTTCGGATTATGCTGGGATGACTGATTCAGCAGATGCAAATATGTGGCTGATAGGTCTTGAGAAGGCCTTTCGGATCCTCAACATCCCCGAAGAAGATAAAGTCAAGCATGTTGTCTAACTTCTGAAAGGTAGTGTTGGCCACTGGTGGGCCATCGAGGAGTAAAAGTGACTCGGTGAGGTGATCAGTTGGGAGGTTTTCCGACAAGAGTTCGTCAGCAGATACTTTCTGAAGACGTATCTGGACGAGAAGATCAACCAGTTTGAGTGTCTACGCCAAGGAACGATGAGAATCACCGAGTATGAAGCCAAGTTCATGGACCTGTTAAGGTTTTGTCCTCACATGGCTTCGACAGATGATGAGCGGATCAGACATTTTGAGAAAGGCCTAAGTGCTGAGCTGACAACACCTGCTACTGCGTCAGAGAACTGAGAGTGGTTTGCCACATTTGTGGAGTCTGTCTGAAGGATTGAACGATCAGTTAGGGAGAAGAGAGAGTCCATGTCTAAGAAGAGGCCTACTCAGTTCCAGAGACAGAGGTTCGATGGCTTCAAGAAGCCAAGGTTTTCAACACCTTCTGGGTTAAGAGGTTCCAGTGCACCTTCGCAGTGGTCTCCGAGTAAGGGAAGAGGATATGGTTCTTCACCGTCAAAGGCACATAGTACAACTTCTGTAATAGTGATAGGTCTGTATAGGCCACAGTAGTGAGACCAGTCATGCCATCTTTGTGGTCAGATCGGGCATTGGAGGTCAAATTGCCCAAGGAAAGATGTTGAAGTGACACAACAACTGAGGTAGAATCAGCAAGGGTCAGACATACAACAACCCAGTAGTAGCAAAGGTCAAGGACATGGTCAAGCATCACAAGTGTGAACATTTGCTCAAGGAATCAGAGGATGTGGATAGCAAGCAATGACTTGATTCTATGCTATGAGTCAGCCAGAGGCGATAGTCAACCCGTGAGTGGTGGCAGGTCAGATGGAGTTATTTCATTCTGATTTGTCTTCTTCTTGATTCATATCTATTCTAGTTGACCCGGGTGCTACACACTCTTTTATCACCCATAGTATGCTTGAAAATTATCTTTTACATGTTAGTTGTAAGAAAGATAGCTTGTTGTTAAAAACCCCTCTTGACGGTTCGTCAATGCTTCGGGAAGTGTGTCCATCCTATGTTCTCTCTTTTTCGGGACATAAGATACAAGTGGATCTTATACCACTTGATATGAATGGATTCGATGTGATCCTTGGGATGGATACCTTATAGAAGTATAAGGTTGTGTTGGACTGTTATTCCAAGCAAACAACATTTGATGACGGTAGGAAAAAGTGGATCTTCCAAGGAGATAGGAAGATTCTCCCAACGTGTCTAGTGTCAGCAATGGTGGCAGAAAAGTTGTTACGGCAAGGATGTAAGGAGTTCTTAGCTCACGTTGTGGATACCAAGGCGAAGGGTCCTATGTGACGGTTGTCTGAGAGTTTGTAGATGTGTTTCCTGATGAGTTCCTCAGTGTTCCCCCACCTCGAGAGATTGACTTTGAGATCAATCTGGTTCCAGGAACACAACCAGTTGCACAGACACCATATAGGATGGCTCCAGTAGAGATGGCAGAGCTCAAGAAGCAGTTATAAGAGTTGTTGGAGAAATGTTTCATCCGACCGAGCACATCATCTTGGGGTGCTCCAGTACTTTTGTTAAGAAGAAGGACAGATCGATGCGGCTATGCATAGACTACCGACAGCTGAACAAAGTCACGATCAAGAACAAGTACCCTTTGCCGAGGATAGATGATATGTTTGACCAATTGTATGGTGCTACAATGTTTTCAAAGATCGATCTACAATATGGATAACATCAGTTGAGGATTAAGGTAGATGACGTACCAAAGTCAACTTTTAGGACGAGGTATGGTCACTTCGAGTTTTTGGTTATGCCGTTTGGGCTAACCAATGCGCCTGCTGCTTTCATGGATCTGATGAAAAGGTGTTCCGTTTGTTTCTTAGATCAGTTTGTTGTAGTCTTTATAGATGATATCTTGATCTACAGTCAGGACAGTCAAAAGCATAAATAGCATCTTCGACAAGCATTGACTCTCTTTCGCCAACATCAGTTGTATGCCAAGTTTAGTAAGTGTGAGTTCTGGTTGAAAGAAGTAACTTTCTTGGGTCATGTGATATCTACAGAAGGAGTCAAAGTGGACTCCAAGAAGGTGGGGTCATTTGTAGAATGGGAGCAGCTGAAGACACCGACTGAAGTTTGTAGTTTCTTGGGATGAGCAGGATACTACTGGAGGTTTATAAAGGACTTCAGTGTGATCTCGTTGCCGATGACAAAGTTGACTAGGAAGGATGTACCTTTTGTTTGGGATGATTGTTGCTAGCAAGCTTTCCACAACTAGAAGGAGAAGTTGACTAGTGCTCCAGTGTTAGTATTGCCAGAGCCTGGGAAGGGCAATGTTGTTTTCTGTGATGCTTCCAAGAAGGGCTTAGGATGCGTGCTGATGCAGGAAGACCATGTGGTTTCTTTTGCTTTGTGAAAGGTTAAGAAACATGAGGAGAACTATCCGACTCATGATTTGGAGTTGGTAGCGTTGGTTCATGCATTAAAGATTTGGAGACACTATCTTTATGGGGAAGTGTATCAAATCTTTACAGATCATAAGAATCTGAAGTACATCTTCTCGTAGAATGAGTTGAACATGCGACAACATCGTTAGATGCAACTAATCAATGATTATGACTGCACCATTGAGTATCACCCTGGTAAGGCGAACATGGTATCTGATGTGCTTAGCCGAAAGTCTTCTTCTCTTCCTTTGCAGAAGGCACAGTTGGGTTCCTTGGTATGCCATAGATGGGATATGTTTGTCTCCTTGCGGCAGATGAATGTGCAAATGGAAGTTTCCTTGTTAGTAAGACTTTTGGCACATATGCAAGTAAAGCCCACACTGAGACAACAAATCAAAGATGCACAACGAACGAATGAAACAGTGTAGTTGATCAGGTTAGAGCTCGACAGCGAAAAGCATGATGGGTTCCATGAGTCTGAGGATGGACTAGTTTGCTATCATGATAGGATGGTGGTCCTCGATGTTGATAATCTAAGGAAGCTAGTACTCGAGGAAGCACACACATCGATATATGCTATGCATCCAGGAGTCACCAAGATGTATCACAATCTGAAGGACCTATATTGGTGGCCTGGCTTGAAGAGAGATGTAGCTGAGTTTGTGACTAGGTGTGCGATATGCCAACAAGTCAATGCTGACCATCAGAAGTCGGCAAGTACATTGCAACACCTGCCAATATCATAGTCGAAATGGGATCTTATAACCATGGATTTCATGGTTGGTCTGCTAAGGACAACTAAGAATCATGATTCCATTTGGGTGATAGTGGACAAATTGACGAAGTCTGCCCATTTCATACCTGTGAAGACGATGTATATAGATGAGAAGCTGGCTCAGGTATATTTAGATGAGATAGTACGCTTGCATGGAATACCAGCAACGATAGTTTCCAACAGAGGTCCTTAGTTCACAAGTCATTTCTGGGAACATTTGCATAAAGCGTTGGGAACGCAGTTGAGGTTCAACACCGCTTTTGACCCGCATACAAATGGACAGTCTGAAAGGACTATTTAGACTTTGGAGGATCTTCTCCAGGCTTGTGTTTTGCACTTCCTAGGCAGTTGGGATGTACATCTCAGTTTGATAGAGTTAGCCTACAACAATAGTTATCGGCAGAGCATTGACATGGCTCCTTATGAGGCCTTATATGGAAGGAAGTGTAGATCTCCTTTATGTTGGTATGAGTCCGGGGAGTATCATCTTTTGGGTCTTGAGTTAGTACAATAGACAACAGAAAAGATTAGAGTGATACAACAACAGTTGAAGGCGGCACAAGACAGGCAGAAGTCTTATGCAGACAATCACCGATGACCTTTAGAATTCCAAGTGGGAGACAAAGTGTATCTCAAGGTCTCGCCTTGGAAAGGCATTCTAAGTTTTTTCTAGAAAGGTAAGCTAGCACCCAGGTATATGGGGCCATACCCGGTCATAGCACGTATTGGCAAGGTAGCTTACAAGTTAGAGTTGCTGCCAGAGTTGTACATGTTACATCTGGTGTTCCATGTCAGCATGACGACGAAAAGTCATCCAGATACATGGATAGTAATACAACCAATTGAGGTTGAGCTTGATGAATATGTGACCTACGAAGAAGGTCCAATGATGATCCTTGATAAAAGAGTGAAGAAGCTGAAGAGGAAGGACCTGGTTATGGTGAAGGTTCTTTGGCATCATCGTGGCATTGCGGAAGCCACATGGGAGCTTGAGGAAGAGATGAGGAGGAAGTATCCCTCGCTTTTCTCTTCCGATTTTGGGGACAAAATCCCTTTGTAGAGGTTTATGGCTTGTAAGGACCCTGACCCCCATTTTGGGTTTATCCTGTTTGCTTTGCCTAACCCTGGTGTTTAGTTGCTTGCTAATTATCTTTAGTGGTTATTAGGGTTTGTTTGTGCTTTATTGAGTGTAGGAGGTGCTAAATGCAAATAACCCAAGTCTAGGGTTGATGAGCAAGTTTTTCACCTTGAGAGGTGTTTCTCTCTCTCGTTGCTTCCTCTAGTGTTGAGAGGAAGGGTTGGGCTCATTGCTTGGGTTGCTTTGGGCTTGGGTGAGCCTTGTTGGGCCTTGTTATACCTTGCTTGAGCCTTGCGTTGCCTTGTTGACCTTGTGTCGGCCCTGGTTCTATCGGCCATGGGTGTGTCTCCCATGAGGATGTATCGGGCAAGGAGTGGGTGTATCAACCATGGACCACCTTTGACTCCTAGCTTCGTTTGTGTCACCACTCTAGTGGACACTTGGTGCATGATGCTTGCATGTGGAAATTGCCTTGGACATGTGTATGTGGCAAGATGTGAGGGTGGCGTTACCCATGGACAAGTGTCCCTAGGTGGGCGACACATTGCCTTATTTTACCTTGGTTTCTCTTCCATCCTCTTCTATATATGTGTTCCTTTTCTCTTTCTAAGGATCCCTTTAGTTCCTTAGTCTTCCCCCTTCCTTGGTGCACGGCACCTCTCCTTTGCAAGCTTAGTGGCTGATCCTCCTCCTTCTCCTTGGAGTCTTCTTCTTCCTCTAGTGGTGGTTGAACCCTAGAGTGCCTTGTTCTTCTTCTGTGGTGGTTCTTGAGCTTGGAAGCTTGGTGCTAGGAGCTTGGAGCTTGCTTAAGGCGGGTTACATAACTCCTAACCCTAACCATACTACTTTATTTTATGTTGCATATTTTCATATGATCATGATCGGCCATGTGTGTTTCTAGATATGTTTCTTTCTTAGTTTGCACCCTTAGTCTTGTGGATATAGTGATCTTGTTGTTGTGTTTGATGTTTTGTACCCTTGTACCTAGTTAGCCAAACCATGGTTTAGGGTTTCCTTGTTGAGCAACACTCTTTTCTCTCCTTGGTCCAGAGAAGTGAGTTTGAGCTCTGGTAATGTGGGTAATACCCCTCTCTCGATTAGGTTGAGAGGTGAGCTTATATTCTAGTTTCTTAAGCAACACCCTCCTCTCACCATGGATTAGAGAGGTGAGCTTTTTGGATAGATGGTGAGCTATGTTGAGGTGGATCCTTGTGTTTGCCCGATTTGTGATAGAGGTTGTGCAAAACCCCTCTATCTTGGTTGTTGAGAGGTGAGCCAACCTTCTTGATCAATTAGGGTTTGGTGCCCTTGTGCTTGAGGTTGAAGATGTTCTTGTGGGGTTGTGCCTTGCACGATATGACCTATGAGTGGTACTGCCCGATAGACTTGTTGGAGTTGTACCTTGGGTGATACACCCTTGATGAGATGCTACCTGATACCTCTTTATCTTGGGTCATGGTCTGGCCGTTTTGTTTCTGTTGTGTTCGGTTGGCTTTGTTCCCGAAATCCCTTATCCGCCTTAGAGTTGGGGTTTGGAAGACATGGTTGCTAGACCCTTAGATGGGCTCTTGGCCGACATATGTTTCCCTGGTGACTTTTGAGTATGTTGCCTGATACCCTCATTAGGGTTAAGTCTTGGACGATACACCATGCACAGAGGATGCCCGTTACACCCCCTTGTCTTGAGATGGTCTTGGTTGTTATGTGATGTTAGCTTAGTGCCTGACATGCTAATCCTTGTAGCTGGCCGTTATGATGCTTCATGGACATGCACGACACCATTCTTGGGCATCATGGGTACCCTGGCCGATAGGGTTAACCCTTGGATGATGCTGAGATGGTTGCATGATAGGGGCATCTTGGGAGACTCCCCTTTGGATGATATGGCTCATGATGAAGGTTACAAGACAGTGAAACCTAACCCTAACCCTAGCTTGGGGCACGTTAGACCCTTGGATGATAGCCAGGGTAGTGCTTCACGTTATACCTTGGTGGTGGCTGCCTGACACCTTGAGTGCTAATGGAACCTTGATGCATGTTAGAGGATGTGCAGTGCTTGGCCGATAGGCCTCTAGTGAGGGGTGTTACCCTGCCCGACACCACCTGTAGTGAGGCTAACAGGCTTCGACCTAGTCGTCCTTCATCGTGAGATCACATCCTTGTTGATAATGAACAATAGAAGTTAGTTTGAAAACATATGCTATGTTGAATGTTTAAAGATGATGCCAAGATGCTTGCTCCTGTTTAAAAGGTAAAAAACATGGATGGATGCCCATGATTTGATAGTAGTAATATAACTGAAACAATATATGCTCCATTCGATTTTGATCATGACATGTGCATCTGCAAACCCTAATAACATGATAAACATAAGCGCTATGTCCAGTGATTTTAAGTTATCTCTTTTGATGTGCATACTAACTGTGCAGGTATATCAAATGAATTCATAGCCAGGTAAGAGCTATGAGGTATATGTGTTTGAATAACACTGCATTTTGATGATCACTCTTGTTTATGAGATAACATGCATCACGACTATGATGCGATAGGTCTGAGGACCTAATAAAGGCTACGTGCCTAGCTGAGTTGTTATCCTATGATGATGAGATCAGGGATTGTTATCCCTAGTGATGATGTAAGATGATGAGAATGCCTTAAGAGACAGTGGTTTCCTATGATATGGGATTGAGATCCCGGGATAATATGATGGTGGTAGTAATAATGTAACTTAATGTTATGTATGTGCTACAACCTGGCTGCCTCAACAATCCACTTAAAATATACTAACTAATTACAGTGGAACATATTATGTAGTTTGCCCTGGCCATAGATCCATCATCATCAGTAGTTGGTGATGGTGAAACAGGTTCTCCTATGGGTTAACCTAGAAGCACATACTATTGAATATGTGTGGTTTCTCCTAGCCAAAAATGAGGAGGTTTGAGTGCAACTTGGGTTGTAGACTCTAGAGTGCGGTTTCAGACCCATAGCTCAATATGTTGGAACATGGTGAACATGCCCATGACTCAGGATGTGTGATGGAAGAGAATGAATGTGTTCATGGCTCAGAGCATGGTGATCATGCCCGTAGCTCAATATCACTAGCGCTGATACCTGTACCAAGGTGGGAAAGGCAGAGGGTAGCCTGACCCTGTGGCTGAGGCCACTTAAGCATGAGATTGCGATCCTGCTTGTTTTGCACTCATGCACTGACCACGAGGTGGGGAGGTCGTGAAGTATGGCTCTTCCATCAACCTTTTATGGCACCGGCTTGGGTTTCACAAACGAAGGTTGGATTTGAGTGGTAAAACTCACTTCCTCAGGGCATAATAATATGTAATTCAGCCGAATAGTATTTATTACTTAAGGAAAAATACAGATCATTATTTGAGGCCTTGAACTATGCAGTTGTGTGTACGATCCTTATATCTTGTGGTAAGTCTTATAAAGATTATCTTATCAATCATGTTCCATAAAGAAATACTTGGTTATATGCCTCCCAGATATCTTGGTAAGCTTGATGTTGTTGCTTTAACCTTTCTGAGGTTTTATGGTTTCAGTGGGGAGTTATGTTTCTCACTGGGACTATGTGTCTCACCCTGTTGGTTTACAACCTTTATAGGTGACCGCACTAGACGTGGTGGTGGTTGTGAGGTTGCGGCCGAGCAGCAAGAAGAGAAGTAGAAGGCAAGAGATGGATACGCTGTTGTTTTAGTTGTTTTGTAGTAGAGTCCTAGAGTCATCCCTATACTCTTAGGTCCTCAGAGATGTTTTGACGTTGTTTTTTTATGTGTAGCTGATGAAGCTTTGTATATCCTGTTGCTGGATGGATGTGGCCTGGTGTGTATGTATAAATAGGTGATGAACTCATGTGTTGATAGGACAACTGATCTTATAAGTTGTGGACACGTATCAAGACTTGTAAATGTTTATATAACATGTCTTCTTGCAGGATGAGGATCTTGATGTAATAGTTTCTTAGTTTATCTGCATTCTGAAATCAGTTTTAATTAACTCATATTTTTGGTAATAGGTGGTTTATGGTGTTTTCTGCACGTTTTCACATGGCATCTTGTTGTCTGTGTGATAGCGGGATGTGTCACCATAGTGGATATTTGTTGACCAAATATAAGGTACTTGCATCCTCCCTATTTTTATTTTGGCATCACAATGACTACAACCAAAATTCCTATGATTGGTTATAATCTTGTAGTTTACATGTTCTTGCAATCTCCTTGAGAAATAATTTTGAATCATTACTTGTGATCATATGATTCTACCATGAACTCTTGACTGTATTTATTTAGTATGGATTTCTTGCCTCACAAGATTTGACTAATATAATATCATTCTTACATAAAAATTGATAAAGGTTAAACTTTGAATCTTGCCTCTCTATTTTATGAATGTTAATTTTTTTACTATAATTACATATTCCCTTTTGGGCCTCAATGACATGTATGCTATCCTATAGGGCATGGAGCATGCTCTCCCCAACCTGGTTACATCTTTTTTAGCTCCAATTTATGGTGATTTTGTGATATGCTATCTTTTACTTTGTAAGAATTGTGTTGTGGCTCATCAACCATATGGTCATCTTTACCCAAGTAGGAATTTGTGCCTTCCATATGATATCCCAATCCACTTATTTTTTATTGTCCTTATCATCTCATAGCATCTTGTATGTAGACTTCATAGAGAAGGACCCCTCTAAAGTGTGATTCTTAACCCTCACGTCATCCTCGTCCTTGTCCTCTTGAGGTTGGGTCATTAGAATAGCTTTTAGTAATTCGTCATGAGGTCAATCCTTCTGAAAATCAATATCACGTACTCTACAACCTTCTACCATGCTTTGAAAAATAAGATCATCGATGTCAGTTGGAATGCATTTAATAACTTGATCACAAATATTGACTACATTTATCCATTACATATCATCCCATACTCTCGTGTACAAGCCATTAACTGTCAAAATAAATGAGTTCATGCCTACTTCCCCTCAATTGCCCTCCATTTCTCCACCATATACCATCACATACTCCCAATGATGTGTCTTCTATTAGTTTAGCAAGTGACTTTTGGATACAAGAACTTGGAGATCTTTGAAATTTCTCATATCCATGTTGCAAGCCACAATAAGAAAATTATATTTTATGTCTATAGAAACAACAAGTCTTAGTGGTGCATAGAATTAAAACTTATTTCTTTTGACTACTAATCTTTCATAGAGTTTAGGACAAAATATTTGGCATCACCCTTTGTGAGTGGTAATTCTAATCACTATCTTTCTGTTAGAAATCAATGAATCATAAATGATCTAAATATAGTAATATGTCATGTTTACTCTCTAAATGAATAAATATGTATTTTCTCCCAAGAAAATATACAGAAGGTAAAATTTTCGATAACAACATTGAACTATAATCTCCATATGTACTTTCCTTGAATAAGTGTCCTAATGGTCCTTGACACTAAATATGTGTTCAGTGAGTTAAATAGATAAATGAAAAGCATATATTTCTTCACATGACCTACTACTTAAATGTAACCTTTGTAATAGTTGCATCAATGGTCTTTCCTACTGATCTAGCATTGTTGATGAATCTAGTATATCATTGGCCTCAATGGTAGAATCAATAGGGAGGCCTGAGAGGTGATGGTTTACCCTATGATGGATGTCAATGGTCTGAGTCCTCTTATCTCCAACCCATGAACTTAGTGAATACTATGATTCAATTTTTCCTATTCAACTATTTGATCTATGATTTCTTATTCAGTGGACGTTGATAAGAACCTTTTATTTAGCAGCATCTTAGGATGGCATAGCCTTATTAAATGAAATGGAAAATTTCAAATGAGGAAAGGCATAGGGTGGATACCTAGGAACCCAGAGATGAGGAAGGGTGTCATAAGTGAAGAAATGCTTAGGGGAGTTGAAAATAAGCATAGATTTGGGATGGTTCCCGTTGAAAAAGTTCAAGTTTGAGCCACTCGGACAACCATTTCTTGATTTACTGCCCTTTTAAGTTTGGCCTCTTAAATGGATTTGATAGGAAGTGGAGAAATCTTTATCTCTTAGTCTCATTAACGAAATTTCCCTTAATAGATACTAATATAAATAACCAAACAAGTTGATAGTAGTTGATTATAGTTTTGTAGAAAAATGATTGGACAAATATTTAAAGGTTATAGATCCGTTGTCCCCAAAATTATGTAGACCAACACAGAGGATAAATAGTTGTTAACTGGTTACAATTTTGTATTGCTCCATATAAAAATAAAAAAAGTGGTGTAAAATCTAAGTTACAATAGTATAATTGAAGTAACAGATTCGTATAATGATAATTGCATATTATCACATCTTATTATGGTCATGTTGTGCAAGTAAATGTTTACTATGTTGACTTGAAACTTCGCTCTCATTACATGTACATTAATTAGATAACTCTTTTGGATTCATATAGAAACACAAATAGGTAAGATATGGCCTATTGAAACCAACAAAAAACATTATACATGACAAGTTGATAACATGCATACCTATGTATCCTACTTACATCCACCACATTTGAGAAGAAATTAATATTTGCAATGTAATAAGGGTACAAAGAGGACACCTAGATGGTTAGAAACTTGGTTTGTGAGTGAGAGGTTCCAGGTTTGACCCCAGGCCATATGATGAATAAAATGGCCATTTTTTTTTACAAAAAGAGGATTGCAAAGCCAAGCCTATGCTCTATGATACCAGATGTTCCTTAACTCTTTTTCGTATTATAATTTTTAGAAAGTTTAAAATGATTTAGATCATTATATCTGATGTACATTTAACATCCTAATGTAAAAATAAAATCATGCACCTTTTTATGCAGAACATGAGCAACATTACCAACCAAATATTCAGTGTTCCAACTTTTCATTTTTTGATGAAAATGTAAACACTATTGAACATTATCAAATATACATCACTAATTAAATGAAATCAAATATTAACACCCAATTCAAAATGCCAAAAACAAGAGTGACCCACCACTCTCTTTCCTTTTTGCATCCCTTTCTCTCATTAAAATTCTTGTAGAATTGAGAATAATATTTTCATAACTACTGAAATTGCTTATACAATGTCAATATAACACATGCATTTAAATTATATTATATTCTACAACTTGTATTACATTACTACATATTTACAAGTTACAACATGTGCATCTAGAACAAGATTACACCTAGTTGTATATACTAATCTCTCAAGACTCATCGGGCATGCATTCTACAATTGTTTGTGAACCTAAATCATATATCTAGTACGAGTCAGCACAAGTTGGTGTTGAGTATGCGGGAACAAAATAAATAAATGAAATGTAGTATATGCTTGGAAAGTAATAAAACAAATAACATGATCAAGTCATGTTTCATTAACAAAAAAATCGTCTTAAAAAGGATTAGGTTCAACATGCATGGAAGAGGATAAGTCTAATTTTGCATTATCCTAACATATCTAGATTTATAGCTTCATCAATTTTCATAATTAGGAATGCCTAACTATTGAAAACCTATGTGTGTACATGAACTAACATTTATGTCCAAAATTTAATATGGTAAATATATTTAAATACCATCAGAAGACAAGACAGTAGGTAAATAAAATAATATGGTAGTCAATCTTGTATACTAGTATAAACCTTGGTAACCATTTTAAAGTAATATATAGGGATCCCAACCCAAATGGACTTGGGATCCCTTTCTAGAGTTTAACCATGTATATTAGGTCCATAAATTATCCATACATCACCTAAAATAATTTCTAAGCTGATCGATACCTACGTCAAAAGTAATAACCATAATGGAATAAGGTTGATAATTTTATCATTAGAACCTTATCGGGGCTTATTAATCTTGTCGAGGTTAACTATAACCCAATCAATGTTCCATGGTTAATTTTAAATCTTATTATTTAATTAGTTTAAGGAACCATGAGAGAAATTTAAGTTAGATCAACCAAAACCATAGCCCTATTTGTCAATCATTATTGACTATTTTCATTATAGAATCCCTAGTTTTAGGGAAGGTATGTCCCTACTCATGTACCAATGTTAATACTAACCCTAGCCTAGATTTGGACTTAGGTTAAGATATAGTAATGAAGGTGTTACTCCATATTATTGTCATTTAGGTTTTCTTTACATAGACTCGAGGAAGTTACATGATGTATCCTTGAAATTTGGAAAATTTTGATTCTAATTCAAGTTATGGTTAGAAAAGACAAAGGGAATAATGAAAAGAATACTAGGAACTTGGTTGATGAATTTGAACCCTATATTTTTATTAAGTCTTCAATTCAAGTAATATAGAGGTTATGTGTTCATATAAAGCTTAATGGAGATACTATAATCATCACTTTGTAGTTAAGGGGATATTTAATTCTATGGACCCTTTAGAAGGCCAAGATATGGGGCTTGGTTGCTAGAATCCAACCACCCCAATTGGGTCAATTAGGGTTTATGAATAGTCCCTATGATACAAAATCGGGATATGCCATTTCGTGCACATAATACATATCTATGTAATTTTATTTGGTAGAAATTTGGAATATAAGATAACAGAAAAATTCTAGCATATTATAAGATATCTTGTGACCTAGGTAATTATTTAGGTGATCATATACAAATTACTTGAATGGAAATTTTTAAAGGATAAATGATTTAGATTTGAGATAATATCTCATGTAAGTAGTGACAATAGAAAAATAGGATTATCCAAGAAATTCAAATTAAAATGTGCTATATCATTATTTGGTATAATTATTCTTTATTTATGGGATTTTTTATAAAATAATACAAAAGTGAATATAGGATAGAGTCCCTCAGGACATGGATCCTGAATGTCAGGTATGCAGGCAGACACAAGCTCAGGGGACTCCCCCCACCCCCAATCCAAGCACTCTCAAGCAACCCTGGAGTCTATGGATACCCTTCATTCATTCATGATACTTCTCCCCCTGATCACCATAACCATAACAGCACCAAACATTCCACAAATTTACATCCTCACACCCAACCAGACTCTTTCGGGAAAGGGATAGAATTATCATCAACTTCTCTAGAGATAATGGTGTTATCTCATCAAACATCATGAAGGCAGTCTACGTAGCCACAACCCCAACTAGTATGCCCATAAAAGGCATTGAGTACCCCGAGTCACAGAGGTAGAAACTCTCCCACTCTTGTGACATGATCAAGGAATGCCTCATAATCAGCAATTCAAGATAGAAGATGGATCACATACCTCTCGACAAGGAGACTTGAGTCCCTGGAAGATGTGCAAGCCTCCAAAAAATAATTGTGGTGCTCCTCCAATCTTCTCATGTGCCCAGACTAGACCCAACCATACAAGCAAGAACTCAACAACATGAAAACACTATGACATTGTGATCCCTTTTGCCGTACTGGAACGACATATGAGAGCAAGTCCTCACTTGATTACAGAATGTGGGAGAGAACTTAGGCTCTTAAGGAATATTCTACATTCAAATACGTGCATATGGTTCTTAGGTACTATCTTTGAACCTCCTTCACATCTATCACATGGCCTGCTTCTAAATTTAGAAATTTAGGACCTATTTCCTCATCTTCGACCACCGCAAGACACCACCAGTGGTCTGACAAGTTCGTTAAGGGTCCATGGGGGGTGGGGTTACCAAGACCTCTCATGGCTTTGGAGCCAAACACAAATAAGATCTTCAACCCTAAGGTTGATTGTGATGATCCGGAATTTTAGGGTTTTGATACCCAATATGGTATTGGAGGCAAACTTAGAGTAAAATAGATATTAATGGACATGAGGTAATATATAGTCAAAATGAATAAATTAGGTTTGTGTTGATATTTTGTAGGATGTTTGATGTGTAGCTTAAGTCCAATATCTTTATATATGTACCACTTTGGGGTACTTGTGACTTCATATGTCAATGAGAGCATACATGAATCCATATGATTGAACATTGATATGAGTATGCATCATGATCAATGTAATAGGATCAAACATGTTTCATCAAGGTTTGGTAACTAATTGATCTATATTTAAGGTTGATACACTTAATTATGAGACTATTTGAGGAATTAAGTGAAAATAAACAAATGTTGGATTCTTGGTCTCAAATTTGGTTGAATGCTAGACCACATTATGGGTAACTAGTGCCTAAAATTTTGGTATCTTTTGAACAAACCATTAGATAGGTATTGAGGTCAGGAATATTTGTATAATTAATAATGTTTGAGTTATAGTTGAACTAAGTTTGATATAGTTAGATGTCACACAGCTCTTCATGTACCGAGGCCGTTGGGCGCCACCTTGAAGACTGGGATGTGTGGCCCTCATCTGAGCGTTAAGGGAGGAATCAAGAGCAGGGAGCTCGTCCCTAACATTTGATCACTGCCGAACAGAAAGAGGTTGACCAAGCCTTGCAATCTTCAATGAACAACACCACATATCGCGATCTATATGTGATTCAAGATGAGAAATCAGTACCGCCTTATTAGTATCTATCTCGCAACTGGTATCACTCTGGTGTAGGTTCCAAGACGAGACCAGGAGAACCCTCTTCTCCTATGCCCTCTCCACTGTTGTCTATAGATGATGGGGTGATGGGAACATAGGGAAGTAGGGAGTACAATCCCAATCTCCTCCTCCTCACTCCAGCAACCAAGAGATCACCTATGGAAGGTTCAATGATCTAGAATGGCTGAGAGTGAAACCGGCCTACAACTCTCATCTTCCTCATCGCCATTAATTTATGTTACTTCTTATAGACAAGAAACTAGAAGACCTCCAGGTAGCAGCTAGGGATGCGAGGAGAAGAACCCATCATAGGGAGCCGAGGTAGGACCAAGCTTGGAGTCCTCACCGGACAAGTAGCACAAGCACCACCCTACTATGGAGAACATATGATCAGAGGTTGTACAACGGTATACATATCACATGCTGGAGGTTAGTTGCCTTGACATCATCAAATGAGACCCCAACTTCACAATGGCGACAATTGGGGCCCAACAAGCTGACCGCCTTACCAATCCAGTGCCTTTACCAAATCGGTGGGTGACCAAGGGCCCAGAACATCGTAGAGGAGAGACGGGAGTCTGAAGGTACTAGATTCAGATTGAAATGGAGGAAGAAGAATACTGGGGCCAAGTGGCAACACTTGTGATCTGGGATCATCCCTACTGAGAAGACGATTGTGTCGGGCCTGAAGCGCGAGATGAGGATTGGAAGCGAGAAGTTATTTGCCTCATTTCATCCAATGTGGGGGCATGGAAGCCTATTAGCGCTCGTCAGACTCAATCACAGAGGCGGTGACACACACACACCAGAACAAAGAGATGAAGAGGGAGAGGAACGAGGATGGGAGTCAGACTCGTGCGGCTGAGGAGCTAATGTTTGCTGGACCGGGTCGCTAGGGTTACCTAGTCGGCCAAACCAAACCGCTGTTGACCCCAAAATGGCTGGGTGTGACTGGAGGAGGTGGGTCAGCCAATGTGGGCAAATCAAAGCCTACCACCTTAGCAAGTGGGACCTGCCGCGGTAAATACCTTCTAAAATCTCAGAATTTATCTAAATCTTTCAAAATTCCCTATAAATAGCTCCCATGGCCAAATAATTTCCCAAAAGTATCCACAGAATAAAAAAAAATGCTCTCTTTATTATGAAATCCCTAGATCAATCCTTTGATGCACAATTACTGATCCTATATAGTTTAGATGATAATACCCCATTTAGGTTTCATTAAATGAAATAAATTGTATATAGTTGACATAAAGTCTTAGAAAATTCTTATAGAACCCTAATGATGATTTAAATCCATCTTTAGACTTTAATATGAGTAATATACCTCAACAATAGGTCATTTCCTATTAATGAATGATTAGATGCTTTTAGCTTCATTTTAATTTCCAGAAAATAGACCTATAAACAGAAAATTATGAAAATTGAACTAGACATAAACAATGACCTCTAGATCAGTACAAAAAATATCATAGACCAATTAAGGTCAGTTTGAACTTAGGTTTGGCCAAAACCCTAATTTGGACCTAAAATGCTAAGAATAATGATGATCATATATTCATGATGCTCAATTATATTTAATCAGGTCATGGACAAGTTCTAGATGATCATGGATCTATTAGAAATCTCTGAACTCATGTACGTGGGCTTTATCTAAGTATATGACTAGTTTTCTTGTGTGTAATAACTATGATGTATTGCTTGTCTTTATTTAAGAATATTGCTTGGATGTACTATAATTATAGTATCTTTGCCATGCCAATAAGAACAACAAAGAATATAAATGGTTTGTAGCTGCTAAGTGGATATATGATCTCTCTCTATCTCAATCCTCTCCCTCATCCTCTAAATATAAGGTCGGCACTCGGTCCTATAGCCCAAGGGGCGGGGAAAAATGAAGTGTGGTGAAACGTCTATTTCGAGAAAACAAGATTAACTAATGCGGAAGCGTTCACTAAGCATTGGATTACCAGAAATCACTAAAATTTTTAAAATTTTTACAAAGAGATCCTTTAAAGGTAAAGCTTTCTCATAAAGCAACATGATAAGTTGTTTACAACTGATCCATCAATAAAACTCTGTAAGGAAAGATACAAAAATCTCTAAGGACTGGACCAAAAACTCGAAAGCACTAACTATTACTCCGAGGACCTGAGAGTACAGAGACGACATATAGGACTCTAACACTATCTACACATGACATAGCAGCCAATGCCTCCACCTGAAGCTTCATTGCTGTCCTTGGTACTGCTGATGCTGCCCTTCACCTATTGATGGATTTCTGCCTCCTCGCCCACGTCCACCTAAAGGTTGAAATCTACGGGGTGAGACAATTATAAAAATCATCCCAGCGAGAGATATAACTCTTCGCCAGAAGCATAATTATTGCAGCATAAGAGAAAAAATGTACACAAAGAAGTTATGTATATTTGAGAGTAGTTAAAACAATGTTTAACAAATTAAACTATTCTTTCTACTAAAAGCAATGCAACTATAAATTGATAAAATCACATGTCACTTATCACATCACTAACTCCCTTCAGACTTGGATCATATATCCATTGTCTGGCATTATTATTTGGGAAAGGATGGCCTGTAGCCATACTCCTTCTCCCAAAGTGTTAGGATTCCAACTCCACAACATATCTGCATAACTTGTACATATGATATCAGACTTAACATTACTTATGTAATACAAGGGTTATTTACATTCATAACCCATTAGTCTGTAGTTAAGCTTTTCATAGGATTATTCTGTAATAGAATTTCACATAGAAACACTTTGGTTTAGGTCATACCTTATATTTTTGATATTGGGATATCAATCCCTAACCATCTTATTAATATGAAATCCGGAATGTGGGAGTTCAAACCCCTGGACTAATCATAGCATTTGTTACCAAGTAACATCTCATTTTATCTGGTTATCTAAATAATATGACCTTTGAAGATCAACAAATCATATTACTCGTGGCTCATTCAACCTATCAAGCTCATATGTTATCACTTACCAGATAACATGACATTTAGTTATACTCTTGAATTATAGGTAACAAGTGTTCTTAATGCAATTAGCATTATAAATCTTACCTGGATCTGATCACCTCTATATGAAACCTGTCAAGCTTAACTTTTATCAGTTATTCCATATACTCCCACATACTCTAAAGTATGTGATCCCGGAGATCCCTTTGTAAAACTTGTTTCACTATTATTTAAATTCTGACAATGATGGATCTATGATCAGGGCTCTACATGGTATGATTATACTTGATTATTAGGTACATATCAGTATTCTTTTAGCATCATACATGTTTCCAAACATTCAAGTACTAAACATGGCTATAACAGAAGAATACTAAATGTACAAGTATAACTCATATCAGTTATCAACTGGATATCAATTCTTAATCATCTTATCACTATGATTCAAGAACATGGGTGCTCACACCCTTATATCATCATAACACTTGATATCAAGTGCCATATCAGCATCAAGTCATCTATTAGCATGACCTTGATTGAAGCAATGTATATACTTTTCACATATCATTACTCTAAAAGCTTATAATTGTTTTCAAGGAATACGACATCATAACTCATACCTGGCTAGGATTACCTCATAATATCAACCTGTATGACTTATACAAATAAGGACATGCATATATAACAATGTCAGCACAATACCAAAACTTCTCAATTTCTATATAGGACACCTTGCACGGTCGTGCAAAGTAAGGCTACCACGGCCGTGCTCCCTTGCACGGTCGTGCAAGCTAAGGCTACCACGGCCGTGCTCCCTTGCGCGGTCGTGCTACAACAAATCATTACATGATTCATATTTCTATCTATCTATATATATGTATTCTAATTTCTCATTCTTTCAAATTGATTAGGTCACATCGACCCTTCAATCAAGTACATACTACCATGCTTAACATAGTGTATCAAGCTATTAATCCTATAAACAATTAAGAATTCTCCCTTTAATTGGTTCTTAATAACTTAGGTATTATTAGGGTTTCAACCTTCACACCTTCATTAATTATCATTACTATTCATTATTGGATCAATATAACATTCATCATCTTAATTCTCAAAGATTCAATCACATTGGACCTCCACTTCATAAGGTATCCAATTGAATTAGGGTTTCTAATGTTGATTCCTTCAATCTTTGAATTCATGGAACCAATCATCAATTGGACCTATAATCATACATTAATTGAGTTTAATAGGTCAACCTTCAACTGATTTGTCCCTCACTTGACCCTCAATTGACCATCAATTAGGGTTTAACTCAATTGAATTAGGGATTGGAATCAATAACCCTTCAACATATTTCAATGTGGGACAAGTTGATTTGAACCTATTGAACCATCATTACATTGGGACATGACCTGACCCCAAACGGTCTTGAGGTCGTTTGTATGACCTCCAAACGGTCTTGACACCGTTTTCCCATCATATCATCAAAATCTAAGTCAACCAATTAAGGTTTGGATCATTGGATTGATCACCAAAACAACAATTGATTACATTCCAACTTAGTATCATTGTATCATCAATTGCTTAACCATACTCACCCCTAGACCTCCAAACGGTCTTGGGTGACCTCCAAACGGTCTTGAGACCATTTGGATGAGTTCCAAACGGTCTTGAGACCGTTTGGCTCACCCAACCCTTGGATTCTAGTGAAAAATCATTAGGGTTTGAGCTATTGAGTTGATCATCAAATCAGCAATTGATTGCTTTGTAATTGTGTACCTTTGGACCTTCAATTGGTCAACTATACTTGACCCCAGACCTCCAAACGGTCTTGGGTGACCTCCAAACGGTCTTGAGACCGTTTGGGTGATCCCCAAACGGTCTTGATACCGTTTGGGTCAATCAACCCAAAACAATCAACTCAATTCAATGCAAATCCAACACTTAGCCGATTAGGTTTCACACCACATCTTTGGATCTTCAAACACCTATCCATACTTGACCCTAGACCTTAAAACGGTCTTGGGTGACCCCCAAACGGTCTTGAGACCGTTTGGATGATCCCCCAAACGGTCTTGAGACCGTTTGGGCAAGAAAACCCAAAAAGTCAAATCAATCAAGTTGCAAGTCAGCACTTAATCCAATTAGGGTTTACATAATTAATTAGCCTTCAACTCACAATTCCTTTGGAGTTAATCCCTCTAATTTGGAGGGTCATTAACCAACATGATTATGAACAGGAATCCCAAACGGTCAACGCTTGGTCAACTCACTCAAATGGTTTGAAACCGTTTTCCCAAAAAGTTCAAGTTAATCAGATTGGAAAATCAGCACTTAATCCAATTAGGTTACCTAATTGTTTAGCCTTTAACTCATGATTCCTTGGGATTTAACCTATAAAATTTGGTGGGTTATTATACCACATCATTAGAAACAGTAATCCCAAATGGTACATGCTTGTGCAACGCACTCAAACGGTTTGAGACCGTTTACCCAAGAAGTTCAAGTTAAACAGATTGGAAAAACAGCACTTAATTCAATTTGATTTGCCTAATTGATTGGCCTTTAATCTACGATTCCTTTGGAGTTAACCCCTCAAATTTGGTGGGTCATTAGCCTACATAATTATTAACAGAAATCCCAAACGGTCCATGCTTGGTCAGCGCCATCAAACGGTCTTGAAGAGCGTTTGCTCCAACCGACCATGTGAAACCGTTTGCCCCTCAAACGGTTTTGCAAAACCCCTAAACGGTTTTGCAAACCGTTTGGCCAAGGGTGCAATACCGTTTGCTAAAGGGACAAAGGTATTCATGCCCCCCTTCTTCTACCTCCAGATCCAGGTCTGTTGCTCATGGTTTTAGATGCAAGAAAGCAAGGAAGGATGGGGGAAAGAAGAACAAGCTACTTTTGCAAGTACAAAGATATGCATAAGAAAGCAAAAGGTTTAGAGTTATAAAACCCGCCTTAAGGTCGTTCCTTGAGCTCCAAGCTTCCAATCTTCCAGTCTTTAATGGTGTCTTGAGCTCCACAGGTCGGCCAAGGGTGTTTCTCCAAGGAATGGTTGGGAAAAGATGGCTAGAAAGAAGAAACAAGTAAGGAAGACCATAAAACCAACCTTGCACCATGAATTCCTCCATGAATTCGAGCAAGATGATGATCAAAGCTTACCTAGAACTGGTTGGCCATTCTCCTCTTCCCCATAGCTCTGTCCTAAGTCGGTCTAAGCAAGGGGATAAGAAAAGAAGTGAAGGAAATGATCCTTGCTAAGTGAGAAAAGGTGTATATATACTTTAGGTGAAATTTCAACATAAGGACAACTTGTTTCTCCATTTCTCCTCTAGGTCCTTCCCTTATTATAAACCACGTTTCTTCCTTACATACTTAAGAAAAACTCATCTTAAACGCAAGGTCTAAAGGTGAAGAAAGCCAACTTCTTACTAAGTTGCACATATAGAAGGGTTATTAGACTTATAACTTGATCATTTAATTTATAAGGGTTATCATTCTTATTTAATTATTCAATTGAAGTGACCTCTTCATCATTCTTACTCTTAATTATTCCAAGAGTCATAAAAGATACTCTAGAAGGTGTATTTTACAAGTTGCACCCCATATTTTGGGTAAATTGCACTTTACACCAAAACTAGAGTTTTAAGTACAAGGATTGCTCCACAAGCTGCATCTTGGTGCCCAAGCTTGGAGAATCCATCATACTTTATCATATTCATTCTTATGATGTCTCAACACCAAAGGAACATCGTAACATGTGCAATTTGTAAGTTAACCCCTTTTAATTGGGTAATTTGCACATAGTTCCCTGTATTACAAAACAATATTACAACATTGTTCAAAAGGGACAGAAATGGAAATGTATGTTCCTTAGGAGATTTAATTACATACCAAAAGATAATCACAAGTATCTAATTACATAATTAAGCAAAACACCTAGGGTTAGTTCATAACCCAGGTCAGGGATGTTACAACAACATTGTTTTAAAAGGACATAAATGAAATTATAGATTCTTCTAAAGCTTAATGACATATCAAGGGGTAATCACAAGCCTCTAATCATATTTTAAGCAAAACATATAGGGTTAGTTCATAACCCATGTCAGGGATGTTACAAATTCTATCCCCCAAACAAGGATTTCGTCCTCGAAATCTCAGATAAAAGGAAGCAGATATTATTTAAGTATCATATCTTGTTAATCAATTAATTTGGAAACATTCACTGAGAAGGTTCACTAAGCAATTTGTCTTGGAGGATTTCACTAAGTAAATTTACTAAGTGTATTGTTTCAAAGGCTTTTACTGAAAGAGTTCGTTAAGTATATTCACTAAGTATATTCACTAAGTTTGCTCACTAAGTATTCACTGAGTAAGTTTACTGAGTATATTCACTAAGTATGTTCACTAAGTATTCACTGAGTATATTCACTGAGTATATTCACTAAGTATGTTCTCTAAGTTTGCTCACTAAGTGTTCACTGAGTAAGTTCACTGAGTATATTCACTAAGTACATTCACTAAGTTTGCTCACTAAGTATTCATTGAGTTAGTTCACTGAGTATATTCACTAAGTACATTCACTAAGTTTTCTCACTAAGTATTCATTGAGTAAGTTCACTGAGTATATTCACTAAGTATGTTCACTGAGTATTCACTGAGTATATTCACTAAGTATGTTCACTGAGTATTCACTGAGTATATTCACTAAGTATGTTCACTGAGTATTCACTGAGTATATTCACTGAGTATTTTCACTAAGTATGTTCACTGAGTATTCACTGAGTATATTCACTGAGTATGTTCACTATGTATGTTCACTGAGTATTCACTGAGTATATTCACTGAGTATGTTCACTGAGTATTCACTGAGTATATTCACTGAGTATATTCACTAAGTATGTTCACTGAGTATTCACTGAGTATATTCACTGAGCATATTCACTAAGTATGTTCACTGAGTATTCACTGAGTATATTCACTAAGTATGTTCACTGAGTATTCACTGAGTATATTCACTGAGTATGTTCACTAAGTATGTTCACTAAGTATTCACTAAGTATATTCACTGAGTATGTTCACTGAGTATGTTCACTGAGTATGATCACTAAGTATTCACTGAGGAAGTTCACTAAGTATATTCACTAAGTATGTTCACAAAGTATGTTCACTAAGTATTCACTAAGATCCTCTCATTTAATTTTTCTTATACTCCTTAGATTGTTTCAAAATAATTACCTGATCAAAGTAATCAAAAGATAACAATCTAAGAGTTTCATACTTGCCTTATCTACAATAACCATATACCTGGCCAGGGTATATAAGTATTGAGATTAGGTAGTATGTATTTTACTTATCATCCTATTCTTTGCTTTTCATATCATTATACACGCAAAATTTATCACTCTAGGTTATTCTTCAGGTATCACATCTATATCTCATCCTTTTAATACACAGTTAAGGGAGATTATAAATTGTTTTAAAGAATATTGAGTAAGATATGAATTCTTATCTTTCTTGTGTCCTTCTAGGACTTAGTCAAGAAATTCAAAAGCAGCTAACTTCCATATTTTTAACACATAGAATCCTAATATGTAATAATAAAACAATACTTATTTCATCTGACCTGTATGGGATGTTTGTCCACGTCCTCTATTATTATATTTCCTCCCTTGTGGGCCTTGCAGACTCTGTCCTTGAGGTCGAGTCATTATTGCATTCCTGTCTAGACAATCCCTTGCCAGATGTCCCGGTTGTCTACATAAGTAACAGATCCTGGGTGCAAGGTGTCTATACGATCCAGTTACCGATGCTGAGGCTATGTCGGAGGGTCTTCTTGGAATACTACTATGGTCCCTATTTCCACTTGACACCCATTGTGTCTGGGTAGGGAATTCTGATAATGCAGTTGGTGTCGAAAATCTTGGCTTCTTAAAACTTTCAGGCCTTTGTTCTTGAGGCTGGGTGTACATCTTCTTACTACTTGTCTGATGTTTCACAGTTTTCGACCTCTCTATCCTTCTTACTGACACAAAGGTGGAAAACCTTTCTCTATTCTCCAAGGCAGACACAGGAGTGGCTAGTTCAACATTCAATCCTTTCTCAAAACGCTGAATTCTTTCTTCATCACTAACTGCCATATGTGGACAAAACCGTAGTAACTCCATGAACTTAGCTTCATATTCGCTAACGTTCATCAGTCCTTGTGTGATCTTCTCAAATTGAGAGATCTTCTCATCTAGATACGTCTTAGGGAATTATCTATTGACGAATTCTCGTCGGAAACCTCCCATCCTATTTCTTCACCTGGTCTCTTATCTTCCTCTATCATCCACCAATTACCAGCACTTCCTTTTAGGAGGTATACCGCATGCTTAACCTTTTCAGCTTCAGGAATATCAAGGATCCTGAAAGCCTTTTCCAGCTCTGTCAACCATAGATCAGCATCTGCTGGATCAGATGTACCAGCATAGTCTATGGCTCCCACCCGGCGAAGTCTCTCGAAAGTCTTGCCGATTCCATAACCTTCCTGATGGGCTGGTGCCCTAGATGCAGATGGTGGCACCCTATCTGCTATGTGTGTTATGGCTGCCATAAACTTATCAAATAAAGCATAAGTAGCTGGATTTTCTATCTCAGCTGGGTCAAACTGGGGTTGTTCAGGTATAGGCCCTTCCCTATTCTGGTCTCCTGCACCTCCTCCTAGTGCAGCAGAACTGCCCTCATCGGCATCCTCTTCACATGGTCCAAACATCTTCAAGTTCTTCTCCTCCTATGTGAGCAGAAGATACTATCAGATAATCTAGAAAACACTTAGAACAAACTCTACAATCTTAGTCCTATGTCTCTGTAGACTCAGCGAACCTAGAGCTCTGATACCACTAATTGAAACGTCTATTTCGAGAAAACAAGATTAACTAATGCGGAAGCGTTCACTAAGCATCGGATTACCAGAAATCATTAAAAATTTTAAACTTTTTACAAAGAGATCCTTTAAAGGTAAAGCTTTCTCATAAAGCAACATGATAAGTTGTTTACAACTGATCCATCAGTAAAACTCTGTAAGGCAAGATACAAAAGTCTCTACGGACTGGACCAAAACCTCGAAAGCACTAACTATTACTCCGAGGACCTGAGAGTACAGAGACGACATATAGGACTCTAACACTATCTACACATGACATAGCAGCCAATGCCTCCACCTGAAGCTTCACTGCTGTCCTTGGTACTACTGATGCTGCCTTTCACCTATTGAAGGATTTCTACCTCCTCGCCCACGTCCACCTAAAGGTTGAAATCTACGGGGTGAGACAATTATAAAAATCGTCCCAGCGAGAGATATAACTCTTCGCCAGAAGCATAATTATTGCAGCACAAGGGAAAAAATGTACACAAAGAAGTTATGTATATTTGAGAGTAGTTAAAACAATGTTTAACATATTAAACTATTCTTTCTACTAAAAGCAATGCAACTATAAATTGATAAAATCACATGTCACTTATCACATCACTAACTCCCTTCAGACTTGGATCATATATCCATTGTCTGGCATTATTATTTGGGAAAGGATGGCATGTAGCCATACTCCTTCTCCCAAAGTGTTAGGATTCCAACTCCACAACATATCTGCATAACTTGTACATATGATATCAGACTTAACATTACTTATGTAATACAAGGGTTATTTACATTCATAACCCATTAGTCTGTAGTTAAGCTTTTCATAGGATTATTCCGTAATAGAATTTCACATAGAAACACTTTGGTTTAGGTCATACCTCATATTTTTAATATTGGGATATCAATCCCTAACCATCTTATTAATATGAAATCCAGAATGTGGGAGTTCAATCCCCTGGACTAATCATAGCATTTATTACCAAGTAACATCTCATTTTATCTGGTTATCTAAATAATATGACCTTTGAAGATCAACAAATCATATTACTCGTGGCTCATTCAACCTATCAAGCTCATATGTTATCACTTACCAGATAACATGACATTTAGTTATACTCTTGAATTATAGGTAACAAGTGTTCTTAATGCAATTAGCATTATAAATCTTACCTGGATCTGATCACCTCTATATGAAACCTGTCAAGCTTAACTTTTATCAGTTATTCCATATACTCCCACATACTCTAAAGTATGTGATCCAGGAGTTCCCTTTGTAAAACATGTTTCACTATTATTTAAATTCTGACAATGATGGATCTATGATCAGGGCTCTACATGGTATGATTATACTTGATTATTAGGTACATATCAGTATTCTTTTAGCATCATACATGTTTCCAAACATTCAAGTACTAAACATGGCTATAACAGAAGAATACTAAATGTACAAGTATAACTCATATCAGTTATCAACTGGATATCAATTCTTAATCATCTTATCACTATGATTCAAGAACAAGGGTGCTCACACCCTTATATCATCATAACACTTGCTATCAAGTGCCATATCAGCATCAAGTCATCTATTAGCATGAACTTGATTGAAGCAATGTATATACTTTTCACATATCATTACTCTAAAAGCTTATAATTGTTTTCAAGGAATATGACATCATAACTCATACCTGGCTATGATTACCTCATAATATCAACTTGTATGACTTATACAAATAAGGACATGCATATATAACAATGTCAGCACAATACCAAAACTTCTCAATTTCTATATAGGACACCACGGTCGTGCCACCTTGCACGGTCGTGCAAAGTAAGGCTACCACGGTCGTGCTCCCTTGCACGGTCGTGCAAGCTAAGGCTACCACGACCGTGCTCCCTTGCACGTTCGTGCTACAGTAGATCATTACACGATTCATATTTCTATCTATCTATATATATATGTATTCTAATTTCTCATTCTTTCAAATTGATTAGGTCACATCAACCCTTCAATCAAGTACATACTACCATGGTTAACATAGTGTATCAAGCTATTAATCCTATAAACAATTAAGAATTCTCCCTTTAATTGGTTCTTAATCACTTAGGTATTATTAGGGTTTCAACCTTCACACCTTCATTGATTATCATTACTAATCATTATTGGATCAATAGAACATTCATCATCTTAATTCTCAAAGATTCAATCACATTGGACCTCCACTTCATAAGGTATCCAATTGAATTAGGGTTTCCAATGTTGATTCCTTCAATCTTTGAATTCATGGAACCAATCATGAATTGGACCTATACTCATACCTTAATTGAGTTTAATAGGTCAACCTTCAACTGATTTGTCCCTCACTTGACCCTCAATTGACCAAAAATTAGGGTTTAACTCAATTGAATTAAGGATTGGAATCAATAACCCTTCAACATATTTCAATGTGGGACTAGTTGATTTGAACCTATTGAACCATCATTACATTGGGACATGACCTGACCCCAAACGGTCTTGAGGTCGTTTGGATGACCTCCAAATGGTCTTGAGACCGTTTTCCCATCATATCATCAAAATCTAAGTCAACCAATTAAGGTTTGGATCATTGGATTGATCACCAAAACAACAATTGATTACATTCCAACTTAGTATCATTGTATCATCAATTGCTTAACCATACTCACCCCTAGACCTCCAAATGGTCTTGGGTGACCTCCAAACGGTCTTGAGACCGTTTGGATCACCCAACCCTTGGATTCTAGTGAAAAATCATTAGGGTTTGAGCTATTGAGTTGATCATCAAATCAGCAATTGATTGCTTTGTAATTGTGTACCTTTGGACCTTCAATTGGTCAACTATACTTGACCCCAGACCTCCAAACGGTCTTGGGTGACCTCCAAACGGTCTTGAGACTGTTTGGGTGATCCCCAAATGGTCTTGAGACCGTTTGGGTCAATCAACCCAAAACAATCAACTCAATTCAATGCAAATCCAACACTTAGCCGATTAGGTTTCACACCACATCTTTGGATCTTCAAACACCTATCCATACTTGACCCTAGACCTTAAAACGGTCTTGGGTGACCCCCAAACGGTCTTGAGACCGTTTGGATGATCCCCCAAACGGTCTTGAGACCGTTTGGGCAAGAAAACCCAAAAAGTCAAATCAATCAAGTTGAAAGTCAGCACTTAATCCAATTAGGGTTTACATAATTAAGTAGCCTTCAAATCACGATTCCTTTTGAGTTAATCCCTCAAATTTGGAGGGTCATTAACCAACATGATTATGAACAGGAATCCCAAACGGTCAATGCTTGGTCAACTCACTCAAACGGTTTGAAACCGTTTGACCAAAAAGTTCAAGTTAATCAGATTGGAAAATCAGCACTTAATCCAATTAGGTTACCTAATTGTTTAGCCATTAACTCATGATTCCTTGGGAGTTAACCTATAAAAGTTGGTGGGTTATTAGACCACATCATTAGAAACAGTAATCCCAAACGTTCCACGCTTGTGCAATGCACTCAAACGGTTTGAGACCGTTTACCCAAGAAGTTCAAGTTAAATAGATTGGAAAAACAGCACTTAATTCAATTTGATTTGCCTAATTGATTGGCCTTTAACCTACGATTCCTTTGGAGTTAACCCTTAAAATTTGGTGGGTCATTAGCCTACTAATTATGAACAGAAATCCAAAATGGTCCACGCTTGGTCAACGCCATCAAACGGTCTTGGAGACTGTTTGCTCCAACCGACCATGTGAAACCGTTTGCCCCTCAAACGGTTTTGCAAAACCCCCAAACGGTTTTGCAAACCGTTTGGCCAAGGGTGAAAGACCGTTTGCTAAAGTGACATAGGTATTCACGCCCCCCCTTCTTCTAACTCCAGATCCAGGTCTGTTCCTCATGGTTTTAGATGCAAGAAAGCAAGGAAGGATGGGGGAAAGAAGAACAAGCTACTTTTGCAAGTACAAATATATGCATAAGAAAGCAAAAGGTTTAGAGTTATAAAACCCGCCTTAAGGTCGTTCCTTGAGCTCCAAGCTTCCAAGCTTCCAGTATTTAATGGTGTCTTGAGCTCCACAGGTCGGCCAAGGGTGTTTCTCCAAGGAATGGTTGGGAAAAGATGGCTAGAAAGAAGAAACAAGTAAGGAAGACCATAAAACCAACCTTGCACCATGAATTCCTCCATGAATTCGAGCAAGATGATGATCAAAGCTTACCTAGAACTGCTTGGCCGTTCTCCTCTTCCCCAGATCTCTGTCCTAAGTCGGTCTAAGCAAGGGGATAAGAAAGGAAGTGAA
This sequence comes from Alisma plantago-aquatica, assembly GCA_963693085.1. Lineage (NCBI taxonomy): Eukaryota > Viridiplantae > Streptophyta > Magnoliopsida > Alismatales > Alismataceae > Alisma > Alisma plantago-aquatica. Next base: position 627,356,440 of record OY856414.1, on the reverse strand, counting down.
GGAAACGATCCTTGCTAAGTGAGAAAAGGTGTATATATACTTTAGGTGAAATTTCAACATAAGGACAACTTGTTTCTCCATTTCTCCTCTAGGTCCTTCCCTTATTATAAACCACGTTTCTCCCTTACATACTTAAGCAAAACTCATCTTAAACCCAAGGTCTAAAGGTGAAGAAAGCCAACTTCTTACTAAGTTGCACATATAGAAGGGTTATTAGACTTATAACTTGATCATTTAATTTATAAGGGTTATCGTTCTTATTTAATTATTCAATTGAAGTGACCTCTTCATCATTATTACTCTTAATTATGCCAAGAGTCATAAAAGATACTCTAGAAGGTGTATTTTAAAAGTTGCACCCCATATTTTGGGTAAATTGCACTTTACACCAAAACTAGAGTTTTAAGTACAAGGATTGCTCCACAAGCTGCATCTTGGTGCCCAAGCTTGGAGAATCCATCATACTTTATCATATTCATTCTTATGATGTCTCAACACCAAAGGAACATCGTAACATGTGCAATTTGTAAGTTAACCCCTTTTAATTGGGTAATTTGCACATAGGTCCCTGTATTACAAAACAATATTACAACATTGTTCAAAAGGGACAGAAATGGAAATGTATGTTCCTTAGGAGATTTAATTACATACCAAAAGATAATCACAAGTATCTAATTACATAATTAAGCAAAACACCTAGGGTTAGTTCATAACCCAGGTCAGGGATGTTACAACAACATTGTTTTAAAAGGACATAAATGAAATTATAGATTCTTCTAAAGCTTAATGACATATCAAGGGGTAATCACAAGCCTCTAATCATATTTTAAGCAAAACATCTAGGGTTAGTTCATAACCCAGGTCAGGGATGTTACAAATTATATCCCCCTAACAAGGATTTCGTCCTCGAAATCTCAGATAAAAGGAAGCAGATATTATTTAAGTATCATATCTTGTTAATCAATTAATTTGGAAACATTCACTGAGAAGGTTCACTAAGCAATTTGTCTTGGAGGATTTCACTAAGTAAATTTACTAAGTGTATTGTTTCAAAGGCTTTTACTGAAAGAGTTCGTTAAGTATATTCACTAACTATATTCACTAAGTTTGCTCACTAAGTATTCACTGAGTAATTTTACTGAGTATATTCACTAAGTATGTTCACTAAGTATTCACTGAGTATATTCACTGAGTATATTCACTAAGTATGTTCACTAAGTTTTCTCACTAAGTATTCACTGAGTAAGTTCACTGAGTATATTCACTAAGTACATTCACTAAGTTTGCTCACTAAGTATTCATTGAGTAAGTTCACTGAGTATATTCACTAAGTACATTCACTAAGTTTGCTCACTAAGTATTCATTGAGTAAGTTCACTGAGTATATTCACTAAGTATGTTCACTGAGTATTCACTGAGTATATTCACTAAGTATGTTCACTGAGTATTCACTGAGGTCGTTTATGGGAGCTATAAATGGTATTGAGGTCTTTTGGATGACGTAAAAATGGTCTGGAGACCGTTTGCCCAACTTGTCATTGAAATATGTGAAAATCAATTAGGGTTTGCATCATTGGATTGATCATCAAATTAGATATTGATTGTATTTCAATTGGGTATCTTTGGGTCTTCAATTACTCAACAATACTCAACTCCAGACCTCCAAACGGTCTTGGTTGACCTCCAAATGGTCTTGAGACCATTTGGGTGATCTCCAAATGGTCTTGAGACCATTTGGGTTAATCAACCCAAAGTTCTAAAACAATCAATTGCAAAATCAGCACTTAACCCGATTAGGGTTTGCTACTTGATGATTGTCTATGTATTGAATTAATCAATTGGATCCATTAGATCATCATCCAACATGTATTAGGGTTCTGACCTCAAATGGTAAACCCATCCAAATGGTCAACTCCTCTAAACAGTTTGGAGGACCAAAACTCCAAACGGTTTGCAAACCGTTTGGTCACCAAACGGTTTGGTGAAACCGATTGGACCCTATTGTTGAAACCGTTTACAAGGGATATTTGAGGAGGTGTGTGCTTATGATGATGTCATCATCATAAAGCTCTAAACCCACAAAACTTTCTGTGATTTTCATGGTGATTTCATCAATCAACCAAATTAATGTTTGAGAATGAAGAAAGGATCATCATTTGATAAGGAATTGAATGCAATAGCAATATTAAGGGTTCAAGTTATAAAAACTGCCTCCAATTGATCTCCAAAGCTTTACACACACATAAAAAATGGTGGATATAACTCCTTTCACTATCCCAAAGCTCATCCTCAAGCTTTGAGTGAAAAGGAATGGTTAGAAATGAAAAGGGGATCGAAATAAGAAGAAATCATGCATTGATTTGTGACTTCCACCATGGATTCAAGGTGAAAGATAGTCAAGAAGCTTACCAACAGGTTGGGGCTCATTCTCCTCTTTCTCCCAAGCTCCCAAGGTGGTTTTGAAAGCAAAGTGTGGAAGTGAATTAGAAATTCCCCCTTTACTCTATGGATAAATGAGCTTATATGCGATTTTTATTAAACATTCAATTAAGAGAGAGAAAGTACGAATTATCTCCCCCAAATCCTTGCCACTTGCCCCATTATTTTCCTTAGGGACGAGGCTATCCTCTTTGCATCTTATTCCTCTCAATTATCCATGATTTAAAGAAAAGCAAATTAAGCACCTTAAATCATTTTATAATAATATCCATAAGTGAGTGGATATTTCTTTTTCTTATAATAGTGTGAGTGAGTTATCCACTTCCTTTGGATATTTTCGTTCCTTTGCAAGGCCCAAGCTCGTCCAACCCTTTTTCAAATTCATCTGTCAACTTTTGTTTGAAGGGCTCTTTAATTAATATATTTCTTTTTGCATTAATTGAATTAGGGTTTCAATTATGCATAAATCTTGATTATTTTAATATCAAGATTCTCTCTCCTCAAAATTAATTCAAATGAGGAGCCCCTCTCATTTTATTTTCTCTATATGATGCCAAGAAACATTAGGGACTATTTTGAAGTGGTAATTTTCATATTGAACCCTAGGTTTTAGGTAAATTGCACTTTACCCCAAAACTAGGTTTTAATGCACAAACATTGCTTTATCAACTCTTTCTTGGTACTCAGGCTTTCTCAAGCCATAACACTGCATCATTTCCATTTCCATGATGATTAATCATATGAGGAATATTTAATCATATAACATTTGCAATTTAACCCCTCAACTTGTGTAATTTGCACTTTAGTCCAAAATAAGAAAATATTGCTTCAACATTATTCAAACATGACCAAAATTGAAATATAAGTTTCTCTTGAGCCTTAATTACTTTTCACAAGATAAATTAAGGATCTAATTAACTTTCTTAAGCAAAACTCCCATGGTTAAAACATAACCCAATTCAGGGATGTTACAAAATAAATGAGGTATGTATAATGTATCTCTAACTAAGAAAAGTATTATTTGACACATAGTTGATTTTACAGTCAATAATGAAAAGAAACAGTAGAGTATGTGTAACATCCCATGATTTGAGGCCTCAAATAAAACACACTTAAAAGGAATAATTGGACTACCCATATCACCAAGGTGCACCTCCTTTTCAGGGAGCCCATCTCTAAAGAACTCCATAGTTAAGTGTGCTCGGCTTGGAGTAGTACTAGGATGGGTGACCAGTCGGGAAGTTGATCCTGGCTTGCGCGTTAGTGTGGACAAAGTGCGCAGTTAAGGCTAGTTGTGGTCTGTGGGGCCAGTTGTCATTCCTAAAACTCTACTAGAGCCTTGGGTAGTGGGCCCGGGCGTTACAAATGGTATCAGAGCCATAACCTCTCCAGTAGGTGGGGCCCACATGGGCATGTGGCATGCCAGTCTTGAGCCGTGCAGTCCAGACAAGTTGGAAAGAGCTATTCGTACAGACAAGATGGAGCCGCCCTTGCACTGGTAGCCGTGGACGGGAGCTGGATGTCCATGGGCCATTATGGGTCTGCACTGAAATGGGGTCAGATTATGAGGCCATATGGTTGAGCCTTGATGAGGACGTCAAGATTCTAAGTGGGGGAGATTGTAACATCCTAGGATTTGAGGCCTCGGATAAAACACTCTTAAAAGGAATGATTGAACTACCCATATCACCAAGGTGCACCTCCTTTTTCAGGGAGCCCATCTCTAAAGAACTCCATAGTTAAGCGTGCTCAGCTTGGAGTAGTACTAGGATGGGTGACCAGTCGGGAAGTTGATCCTGGCTTGCACGTCAGTGTGGACAAAGTGCGCAGTTAAGGCTAGTGGTGGTCTGTGGGGCCAGTCTTCATTCCTAAAACTCTACTAGACCTTGGGCAGTGGGCCCGGGCGTTACAGTATGTGTCCTTTGTGACAAGTTCTATGATAACCATGTATGGGAGGGCTTTGTGTTGATCAAATTTTATGGCATATCCATGACATTAAGATGTAATGTGCAGACCTGATGATATAGAGAATGAATAATATTTGTCTCCCATTATATGGGATTTCGGGGACGAAATCCTTGTTAGGGGTTTATAATTTGTAACATCCCTAACCTGGGTTATGATTTAACCCTAGATGTTTTGTTTAAAAAAGATAATTATATGCTTGCTCTTATCTTTCAAAAAGTAATTAAGGCTCAAGAGGAACTTATGTTTCAATTTTAGTCCTTTCTGAATAATGTTGAAATAATGTTTTATTTGTTTTGACTAAAGTACAAATTACTCAAGTTGAGGGGTTAACTTGCAAATATTACATGATAAAATGTTCCTCAAGTGTTGAAGCATAATAATAATCAAAATGATGTAGAGATATGGTTTGTGGTAGCATGGGTACCAAGAAAGAGCTTATTAAGCAATGTTTGTGCATTAAAAATCTAGTTTTGGTGCAATGTGCAATTTACCCAAAACCTAGGGTTCAATGTGCAAAATACCACTTCTAGAGAGTCCCTAATGTTTCTTGGTATTAATTAGATACAAGAAAATCAGAGGGGCATCTCATTTGAACCTTTTTGTAGGAGAGATAATCTTGATATTAAAATAATCAAGATTTAAGCATAATTGAAACCCTAATTCAAATTAATGCAAAAATAAATATATTACTGGAAGTGCCCTTCAACCAAAAATGATATGGTTGAATTTGAATAAGTGTGAACGTCCTTGTGCCTTGAAAATGCCACGAAATATCTAAAGTAAGTGGAGAGCCCCCTCACATTAGTCAAAGGAAAAGTAATATCCACTCAATTTTGGATATTATTATTATATTGATTGAGGTGCTTAATTTGTTTTCTTTTAATTCATGGATAATGAAGAAGAATTACAAGGTGGGGAAGATGGCTTAGTATGCAACGGATGGAGGGGAGTAAGTGGCACTAATTTTGGGAGTTGAAGGAATTATTTATCACTTTCTCTCTCATTGAAATTCCCTTATATACATCCCATTTTCAACCCACATGAAAGCCTTTTTCGATCCCTTTTTCTTTCCTTTCTTTGGTCGTGCACAAAGGAGCTTAGGAGAAACAAGAGAACGTGCCCCAACCTGTAGGTAAGCTCCATAGTCATCTTCAACCTTTATTTCATGGTGGAAATCAAAATTCAATGCTTAATTTTTTCTTTTCTTCATTCAATCTTCAACCTTGGCCATTCATTTCACTTAAAGACTTGAGAATGGGCCTTGGATAGTTGAGAGAGCTTCATTCACCATTGAGGACGTGAAGTTTGAAGCTTGGATTCAGCTTTGAAGGTGGGTTATATAACTTGAACCCTTAAATGTCATTATTTCTTGCAATTTATTCATTATGTGTTGAACCTTTCTTCTTTTTCGATTTCCTTTTGATTAGTTGTTGAAATCATCATAAGAATCATAACTAATTTCGAGGGTTTGAAGCTTGAAGAGGATGATGTTATCTTAAGCACACACCTCAACAAAGGAAGGGGCAATCGGTTTTCAAAACCAATTGAGCTAATTCGGTTTCAAAACTGAATGAATTGATTCGGTTTCTAGACCGAATGTGCAATAGAAACCAAGACCGAATGGGCAATTGAACCCAAGACTGAATGGGCAATAGAATCCAAGACCGAATGGGCAATAGAACCCAACACCGAATGGGTAATTTACTTCAAAACCATATTGGTAATTAGTTCAAGACTGAATGGATAATTAACTATAAGATCGAATGGGTAATTGAGTCCAAAACTGAATGGGTAATGGATCTCAAGATCGAATGGATAAATTGAAATTCAAAACCGATTGAGGTTAATTGCTGATGAGAAATATGGTGATCCAATTGCTCAAATTGATTTAATTATAAGTGGATTCCATAATGGATGATCCATGGATTGCAAGCCCTAATCGATTGAATTGATTGAAACCCTAGTTGAGGGAATCGATTTCAAGATTGATTGACCTAAACGGTCTCAAGACCGTTTGGAGGTCAAATGATCTCTAGAACGTTTGAGACCAAATGGTCTCAAGACCATTTGGAGATCAATGGTTGATAGTGGTGGATAGTTGGAGATCCAAGGGCTACAATCTGATGTACTTTCAATGATTCAATTGATGAATGGTCCAATGAGTGCAAACCCTAAATCGATGGATTGTGGAAACCCTAATTGATGATTCAGTTTCAAGACCGAATGAGTTGATTTGGTTTCAAGACCGAATGGGATGATTCGGTTTCAAGACCGAATGGGTTGATTCAGTTTCAAGACCGAATGAGTTGTTTCGATTTACAATTAAACAAGACCGTTTGAAGGTGAAGGCGGTTAAAATTGTTTGAAGGTTCAAAAGTGTTAAAACCATTTGGAAACCTAATAGAATCAAAGCTATGAAAGATCAATTAACCCTATGATTTTTAATGCTGATTATCAAAGGTAATTATAATGGTTGTATCTTTAAGGTACTAAGGTGATTAGTATCCTTAGAGGAGTTAAACTTTGATGTTTATGGAACAATGCCTCAAATACATTATCCTAGCACTAAATGTATGCACTTGAATGAAGGGTTGACCTAATGTAATCAGGTTTGAAATAATCAACATCCTAGAGAGGATGGGAAGAGAGAGAGGAATTCATACATGTATAATAATCATGTAGTGTTTAAATCTTAATACTCTCAATATGAATAAAATATGAAATTAGGGTATGATCCTTAATAAAGGGACCATGAAACCCTAATTGACAAGGTTGATGAACCCTAACCCTAATTTAGGGCAATGCTACATGAAACCCTAATCTAGGGTAATGATGTAACCCTAACAAGGGTAATGATGTAACCCTAATCAAGGGTAATGATGTAACCCTAATCAAGGGTAATGATGTAATCCCGATATAGGGTGATGCTATGTAATGCTATATGAAACCCTAATTTCGAATAAAGTTGCATAAAACCCTAATTTGGGGAAAAAATATAAATGTACCTTAATTGAGAATGATGTTATGAGAAACCTTAAGTAAAGGTGATGTCAAGTAAAACCCTAATTAAGGGTGGTTCCATGTGAAACCCTAATTAAGGGTGATGCCATGTGAAACCCTAATTAAGGGTGATGTCATGTGAAACCCTAATTAAGGGTGATGCCATGTGAAACCCTAATTAAGGGTGATGTCATGTGGAACCCTAATTAAGGATTATTCCATATGAAATCCTAACCCTAATATAGGGTGAAGGTATGTGGAACCTTGATATAGGATGATGTTATGTGAAATTCTAATGTAGGGTGATGTTATGTGAAACCTAAATATAGGTTGATGTTATGTAAACCCTAATTGATAAAGATGGGAAATCATATCCCTAATAATGTAATAGTGATTAATATATTGATAAGTGAAAAAGCTAAGGTGGTTGTTAGTGGATGACCTTATATCAATAATGCCTTAACTCGAGATGAGTCCATATCATTGACAACGGTTGCATATTTCAAATAAGTGACTTGTGACTAATACATTACATGATATATGTGATGAACTGGTGCATGGAGTATTAGGATAGGAGATACCCTAATACAAGATAAGTTGATGAACTTAAGATAAAGGTGATGAGGGAAGTGATACATCAAGAAATGATAGATATCACATCTAGCACCTCAGGATTGATACACCTTGATGTATTCTAAATCCAATATACTTGGATGAGTAACACATGAAGTGTGTTATGACAATTGTTAAATTGAGATGTAATGCACTTTGATAAGTGTAGGCTAACATACCTTATGAAAAGGTTAAGCCAAATTAATAAAGTATGATGTAATTATATTCTGGTAAAGATTGAGAGAGGAACTTATACCTTGTGTTGATAATTCATTTAATGATAAGTGATAAGAATAAATAAGCATGATTGAATACTTATGTTATTAATGTGGCTCCTAGATGTGTGGATCAATGGATTAGGGCTTGATCATTAATAATATGATCTTGAGAACCTAAATGGTTAGTAATGGAAAACCCTAACCCTAATGAAGGGTGATGAAATGTAAGAGAAATCCTAACCCTAAATAAGGGAATAGTGATGCTAGTCTTACATTGCATAGTGTTGATATATAATTGATATAACTATTATCATGTAATGATCATGCAGGCAATCATGAGATGTTGAGCATAGCCTGGTATGAGCTATGATGTGTTAATTACTTAAATGTTTTATGGGCCTTGTGAGCCAATATATGCTTTTTTACCTAGTAAGAGGTAACAAGAGTCTTAGTGGGTTTTGAGAGCCATGTGAGATGCTTGTGTAGAAAGTATCATGTTTACCTTGGTCAGGTGACCTAAATGTATTAGTGACCTGATAAGTGGTAACAAGTGTTCTTTGATGAACTCAGGGTTTTAATACCCATATTCCATAATCATGATGGTGAGATGTTAAGGGATAAGAATGCCCATGATGTGACAAGGGATTAAGATCCGAATGTTTTATAAAGTTTTGAAAAGTACTTGATAGATGAATTATACTTTTATTTGTAGCATTTGTCATAATAATGTTTGAGAACTTGACTGATGCTAAAAAAATATAGTAATGTACTTAATTAATCAAGTGAAATCTCATCATGTAGTGCCCTGGACATATAACCATCAGTGTTAGAATTTGCTGGATGGTGAAACGGGTTGCACCGCAGCCTAACTCGGAATGCATATTTTTGAATATGCGGGGGTGATGAGCGAAAATATCCTTATGCCCTAATGGAGGAATTGATGCGAGATAAACATTAAATCTCTCAATCCTTCATTATATATGTCAGGGTGGATGTATCACTAATCCCCCGATAATGGGATGGATGTATCATTAATCTGCCGATAATATTAATGTCGGATCGATGTGAGATAAACATGAAATCTCTCGATTGTGATGAGAGTACAGCCGCCACTGTAACTCTATAGCGAAGTTGCCAGTATACCCTAGAAAGCTATTTAGCAGAGACACAAGATGTCCTACATTGAATCTCGTACTGACCAAGATAAGGGAGGTCATGGAAGCCAGATCTTCCATTGACCTTGTATGGCACCGATTTCGACTTCACAATGGTCGGTTGGAGTATGAGCGGTATACCACATCTCCTCAGGGCATAAGTGTGATTGTAAAATGTAATCAGCCGTATTGCATGTTTACTTAAGGATTGAATACAAAAATCATTGGTTGATGTTACATTTCTTTATGCATCCTTAGTTTATAGATGATATATTTATGATTCCTTGCATTCCTTGCAAAGTAGATAGATGATGTATAATTCTACCATGGGTGGGTGCAATGTTCTCCATAAGAAAGGAGATTATTCTATTTTGTTCATAAAATGATTAATACTATTGTTTATATAAACGAACCCATGCTCAGTTTATTACTATTTATCTGCAATAATAATGTTTCTGGTGGAGAGTTATATCTCTCGCTGGGACAATTTTCAATTGTCTCACCCCCGTGGGATCCAACGTTTTAGGTAAACGCAGAAGAAGACGCAGAAACCATATTGTAGGGAAAGGACAATAGCAGAAACATCAGGGACAGTAGTGATACCTCAGGTGGAGGCACTAGATGTCATATCTTATATAGAAAGTCCTATGTGTTGTCTCTGTACTCTCAGGTCCTCGAATTAGTAGATAGTGCTTTTATCATCAATCTGAGATTTTGTCTTGAACGCCTCAAAGTTTATGTTGCTTATGTATAGTTTGATGAAGAAACTGTTGTATGTAATCCTCGAGAAGAGATGGTACATGGTATGTACATGTGAACCAGAATGTATATGTAATACTTTGGTTCTTATTATAAGAGTTTTCTACAATTGGATCTCTATGCAAAAAGGTTTAAATTTTTAGTGATTTTTGTTAATCCACTGTTAATGATCTCTTCCGCTTAGTAAATGACGGTTTGTTTGAACAGTTCGTCATATTTTATGCGGTAACAACTTGTATCCAAACCTGTAGACATGTCCCGCAATCTTTTTTCTATGCTCAATTTCTCTACAAGCCTCGACCTTCACCCTGGTTTATCTCTAGTTTTTGTTGGAGATACTCCTATATTGTCGCAACGACTCCGACCCTTGACCAAAGAACTGAAGGTGTAAGGGAGTTATTGGGAGAGTGTCAAAGGTGAAGGAGGTCTCTTCTCCCACATTGGTGATCTGGTTGCCAAAGTCAACATCAACGTTGACTTCCTTGATTTGGTTGTAGACGAGCATAGGTTGAAGACAACACGTTGGCGTTTTACTCTCCTACCATCGGCCCTGCATTGAAGAGGTAAGGACAAAACTGTCTTTTCCTTATATTTTCATTTAACTAGTGATGATGCCAAGTTGGCCATCCACTTAGTTGGGTAGAGCCGGTTGGCCGGCCCAATTGATCTGGAAGGGCAGGGCCCTGGGTTTCTTGCTTAGGTGGCATACCCCTATTGTCTTAAAATGTTTTAATTTTAGAAAAATCATAACTTTTAGTGGGATGATCCAATAAAGACAATTAATATATGCATTTTTCTTAGAAAAATATGAGGAATTCAATAAAAATAAAATCAGTACATATATCTGCCTCTAATTTAGAAAGAACCCAAAGTTTCTATCTTTAACGTGTTAAATGAATGAAAACTCTAATTTCTAGGTTTGGATGACCTTAACGTGTTCAATTGATCTTAGTAATCAAAGATTGGTCTTTTTGGATAAAAAGGATACCTTGGATCTAATTTGAGGTTAATAACTCATTAAATTATTAATTAGGCTTTCCTTGAGATTAAAAGCACAATCAATGATAAGATTAGGGTTTGTCACCCCAAAAGGCATGAAAAGTGATGATTAGGATTTAGGAAGCCAAAACGCTAATTAAACCTTAACTTGAGATCCCAAGTCAGTCTTAATGATGGAATTTGAATAAAATAGTGATACCTAGGTGTTATTATTTAACTTTAAGGATACTTGCTTGGTTCATTGCATTGATTTCCCTTTTTGCTTGGACATCAAATAATTCTAATCAAGGTATGTGGTTACACATATGACTGACCGCTATAGTTTGTTGGATTTTCTTAAAGTTTTACGAATTTTCTTGCAAATAATTGCTTGTTTATTTGTTTATTTCCTTCTATCTATAAAGTCATTATGTATATCACATTATATGCTTGTGACTTGCTCAAACCTCTCATACCAACTCTGGAAGTTTGAGAACATAAGGAATGAAAGAGTCATTGTGACGACTAAGACTAGGCCCTAGATAGGGAAGGTCAGAATATGCCCCATATTGTGAAGTTCATATGAGGTCATGACACAGTTTGGGAATACCAACATGTCATATGGGCTCCAGATTAAAAAGGTGGCATTTTCATCCACTGTAGGGACAAGACCCTGAAATGGTATCCTAGAGTTTGAGTAATAATGGGTTGAGAAGTTATAATGAAAATGTTAATTTTAATTCTATAATAATAATTGATATAGATATGTAGTTACATCTAGATGAAATCTTTTTATTTCCTCCACATACCAGTATAACTTGTTATATTGATCACGGGATCTTTTATTAACATCATTGGCCCAGTCAAATCCAAAAAAGTGGGTGATTTTATCTTTAATTAGTAAAAACGTTATTTTTGACCTATGCGATTATCTAGTGAAACCCAAGAATCCTCCCTTTTTAGGATTTAGGAGTCTTCTCTCTCTAGTCTCGGTCAATTACATAGACCCTCTCCTCTTCTTCATAAAGAGATGAAGATATCAAAGATCAACTAAGAAATCCTGAACGAAATTGATAGAAAGGTTGAAAGTGGAAAAAAAGATGCGTTTCATGGCGTTTTAGGATAATATGCTATTATTTTGAAAGTATGATGAAAGTGGATATTTTAGAAAAGAAAGCACCAAATGAAGAGACATTAATGCAATCATGGAGGTTATAGTTAGTTAGTCTTTACTTCATGTTGCAACTTTAGAAATCTTTATCACGTCACTCCTTAGTGGAGAGTGTACCTTTTTATCTTGTATCAAACTCACTTCTATTTAGTGAAAAATTTGTAAACTATTTCTGGTTATTTTCTAAACCATCAGTCTTGTATTTATGGTAATTTCCCTTGCCCTCTCAATCTACCTGAGTAAAAGGAATGAAAGAGTCATGTGACGACTAAGGCCGGGCCCTAGATTGGGAAGGTCAGACCAAGTCCCAGATTGCGAGTGTCATATGAGGTCAAGCCCCATATTGGGGATATCAACATGACATTCGAACTCCAGATTGAAAAAGTGGCCTTTTGTCGACTACAAGAACAAGAACCTAAAAGGATGTACTAAAGGTTGAGTAAAAAAGGGTTGAGAAGTTATAATGAAAATGTTAATTTTAAATCTATAACAATAATTGTTATGGATATGTTGTTACACTTAGATGAAATCTATTTGTTTCCTCCACATACTAGTATAACATGTTATACTGACCGTGCTTTGTTTCACGACACTTTAGGATAATCTGCTATTATTCTACAAGTATGATGAAAATGGATATCCTAGAAAAGAAACCACCAAATTAAGAGACATTAATGTAATCATGGAGGTTATAGTTAGTTAGTATTTACTTAATGTTGCAACTTTAGAAATTTATTTCATGTAACTCCTTAGTGGAGAGTGTACCTTTTTATCTTGTATCAAACTTATTCATATTTTGTGAAAATTTTATAAATTATTTTTGGTTAATTGATAAACCATTGGTCCTGTATTTATGGTAATGGCCCTTATCCTCTTGGTCCACCTAAATAAGGGATAACAGAGGGAGGGGGTCGTTACATTTGGTATCAGAGCTGGTTTACCATTTCACCTCTAATACTTTTTAAATTTTAATACTGTTGTTGAGCCCAAGGGAATTATTAGAGTGTTTTCCAAAGATAATGGTATCTAGAAAGGACCACAATATGGGGGTTAGCAATATTTCCCTCCACACTACTAGTCATCTTATGAGGACTCCCGGACTTGTGTATCCGACCTAGCTAAAGTTAGAGGACTTTACTCAAAATATCATACCTCTAGGATTTCTTATCTATTTTCATCACCTCTTTACCCCCTTCACTCACTAAACCCTAGATAGCTATGATTGCTCTTTGTATCGCTTTATAAGTATTAGGGTTATGAGTATTAGGGATTAAGGCATCCTCCACCATATGGAAAAAAGGTTATAGACAAGATATCATGGACATAATTTATGACACTTTAATTATCTAAAAACTTAAATTGAGTTTAATTAACTACTTATGTGAATCAGCATGTCCTGTATCAAGACTGTCGCCATTCCGTTTGACACCCCCCAGGATCACTCTGAAGGTAGGTCCTCCCATAGGAAGAGGAGGTCCTTAGAGAAGTAAAGAAGATCTATGGAGTAAGAGTCCTCTAGGAAGTATAAAAGATATGAAGAAGCCTCTCAGGAAGGCCTCGACCCTAAACTTGTCCCCTTTGACAACATGAACCTAGAGAATGACCAAAAAAAGGAGCCCATGATAGAAGATGAGCCCATGGTCGACCTTGCACCTGACTCTGAACCCATCATAGGGAAGTGGTGGTTCACAGTCTTGATTCTCTCTGGATGGAACAATACAAGAAATTGACTAAGACCAGTAGTGCCTTGGCCCTCAAGGATATAGCTCGAGATGAAAATGGTGAGCCCCTACCCGTGATCCCTCACCTTGGATCCACCATTTTGGACTTCAACAAGATGAAAACTAAAAAATTCTTGGGAGAAGGTAAAACTGAAGTTGTTGGTAAAGTGTATGCCTAGATCCTATTAATGGAGAATGCTTCTGTAAGCTAGAAGTACAACCAAACAAGAAAGTCCCCTTCACTGCTCATCTTATTGAAGGAGTAGCTATGATTTGGTGGGAGAACTACATCAGGAGCCGAGATTTGAACAAAGAACCAATGGCCTGGACTGACTTTCTTACTATCTTTTCTCCCTGATTCAAACCATCTCAGCTAAGAAAGAGAAAGAGAAGCAATTCACATACCTAGTTCAGGATAACAAGTCTATGACAGACTTCACTTGCAAGTTTTGCCTCCTGGAGTAATTTGGTTACATGATGACTGAGGAAAGACATATGGATCATTTTGTAGAACTCATGCACCCTACATTAAACCCTACATAACATCAAGCAGGCTAAAAAAATTCACTGAATCATGTAACATATCCCTTGATATGGAAAACATAGTGATTCCTGTACAAAACCCACTAAAAGGGTTCCTGGGATTCACTGAAGGCCCCTTTGGCCCAAGGAATGAACATAGAATAGGACAAGGATGCAACCAATGTAAAGGGAGACATGGAGGAAAGGGAAAACCCTACAAAGAGAATTGCCCCCCAAGGTGCCACAATTATGGGAGAGCACACCCGAGGAAGCGTAGTTTCGAGAACAAGGTGTGTTTTCTTTTCTAGTAAGAAGGACACTTTTAGGCCAATTGTCATCTCCCTGGCCCGAGAGGCCTGGGCCCAGTGGTAGCCCTACCTATGGAAACAACATGACTGGTAGTGGTAGCTCCACTAGATGTAGCCCCACCTGTAGGAGAGCGGAGGTAGGCATGAGTTTTTTCCATTGATAATGAAGACGCACATGCCAATGCTAACAGTCTAATAGAGGGTAATCACCCTTAGAGTTCTTTTTTCCTATCTTTAGCTTTAAAATGCAATGGTAGTTTGAATGTCATGAAAACTATGTGCATATTTGAAATTATGGGACAAAATGTAAAAACTCTATTTGACTATGGTTCTACCAATACTTTCATTTTGAGAATTTTGCAACTATGCTTTGTTTGAACATCAAGGTTTTAGGATATGTTTTGGATGTCATTACCCTGAGCGGTCGAATCTTACGATCTCTTGAAAACCCTAGTTATATCTATCAAATATCTGAATTATGAACTCCCTATGGATTTTATTCTCCTTTACATGAATGACTGTGATGTAATCATTGGAATAGATTGGCTTTATACTTGTAGAGCACAGATAGACTGTAGGGATAAGAAAATAAGAATATAGAAACTAGGTCACCCACCTTTTACCATTAGAGGTAGGAAGGATGATACCACTAGTCTATATGTGTCAGCCCTAAAGGTAGAGTAGATGATGGCTAAAGGTTGTCAGACATTCCTAGTAGTAGTTACTCAGTTGGAGCCTAAGGTGCAAACCTTATAGGAAATAGAAGTGGTCAAAGACAATGCAAATATTTTCTTAAATGATTTGCCTGGCATACCTTCAGAGAGAGAAGTGTACTTCTCGACAGAGTAAACTCCTAGGACAAACCTTATTTCAAGGGAGCCTTATAGGATGGACCCCACTGATTTGCTTAAGCTGAAAAATAACTGTAGGAATTGCTAGACGAAGGCTTCATCTGATTTAGCACTTCTCTATGGGGATCACCGGTCCACTTTGTGAAAAAGAAGGATGGATCTATAACATCCCTGACCTAGGTTAAGGCTAACCTTGTTTGTTTGGCTTAAATAGGTTGCTTAGAACTTTAATATAATCCTTTAAAGTATTTTGTTATCAGGTGACAAACTTATGTTTCAAGATTGGTCCTGTTTGAATAATGTTGGAGCAATATTCTCATGTTTAGGACCAAAATGCAATTTACCCACGATAGGGGGTTATATTTCAATATGTCACATGTTAAACATACCTCATGTGTTTCACCATCATAAGATATATAATGATGCAAGTTGGTGGCTTGTGGAAAGCCGAAATACCAAATTTGAACTTGTTTGAATAATGCTAGTGCCTTGTGTACCAATTTTGGTACAAGTTGTAATTTACCCAAAATACAGGGATTGATATGCACATTACCACCTCTAGAGTGTCGCTAATCCATCCTAGTATCATTTATAGGAGAGATAAATAAGGAGACACCATGTTTGAATCATGTATAAGTGATGGTATTCTTGGTGATTGAAAGACCAAGAAAAGGGGTTGAATGTGAAACCCTAACTTGAGTTGTATCGAGTTGTAGAGTCAATATGAGAGTTCCTATCGGCCAAGGAGCCATAGGAAGAGTCTCATAAAAGTTTGTGGACTCCTGGAAAAGGCCATGGTGGGAAAATCACCTATAGGAGGTGATCCATGATGAGTTATATTCTCTTTGCAAAAAGTTATATCAGTTTGCATAATGTTTGGGATAAAGATGAGATATCTTATCCAACAAGATAAATGATGGCCAAAATATCATCTATAGATTATCCTCAAGTGTTTTACATGTCAAGATAAATATGAGTGCATGAAAGGACAAGTGTCAACCATGCATGGACATGGGGCACCTAGTAGCTTTAAAATGATGACACCACATATACACACTTTTTCATGAAACTCAAGTATATATACCCTTCCTTTCACCTATTAGTGGAATTGTTTTGAGTCTTAACACTCCCTTTCTCTTAGATATCGTGCATAGAGTCTTAGTATCGTGCATAGGTGAATAAATATCGTGCATAGAGATTTGGTATCACCCATAAGCAAAGTGATATCACCCATAGCAAAGTGATATCGGCCAAGTAAGGGATATCGACCACAAGTGAGGGATATCGACCACAAGTGGTGAGGTATCATGCATACGGCTGAGGAGCTCAAGTCTTGGACCTTTGAGAAGATCATGTTCAACCTTGGGAACGTGAAGCTTTGGAGCTTGGAGTTTTGAAGTTTCTCTTGAGGCGGGTTATATAACTTGAACTCAGTTATGTTATTGTTTACCATCAATCTTGCCTTAGTTAAATGATTTACATTCAAAAAGAATTTTATTGCATAATTTATGAACCCATGAGATACAATAGTAACCTAGGACTATTGACCATGAACTAGAACAGTAAGAACAAGAGTCTAGAAGTTGATGATGATGACATCATCATGGTTCAACCTTGTGTTGGGTTGAAGCACCTCTAACCCGATATGGTGTTGAAGGATACACCTCTAACCCGATATGATGTTGAAACCCTAGATAGTGATGGTTACACACCTGTAGAATGATATGGTGATGAGCATAAACCTTATGCACAATATGGTGTGAAACACACACCTCATGAACGATATGGTGATGAGCATAAACCTTATGCATGATATGGTGACACACACACCTCATGAATGATATGGTGATCAAGATACATCTCATGGGCAATATGGAAGAACCCATATACCTCATGCCCGATATGGTAAGAACATATACACCTCAAGGTCAATATGGTGAGAAAACATACACCTCAAGGTTGATATGGTGATCACACATACACCTTATACCCGATATGGTGTTGAAACCCTAGATGGTGATATGGAATCTGATATACCTTGGAACCACACACCCCAATCGTTTTGTGTAATGGGTTAATTGTGAAGGGTTCAACCAATTGTCTAGCCTATCACTCAACACATGATAATATTGATCCCATGAAGGTATGAAAGAATATGAGCATAAGGGTTTAACCCGATATGGTGACTTGATATGGTAACCCGATATGATGATATGAACACAACCACTAGCATGATATAGTGATGCATTTATACCTCATGGATGATATGAGTGACACATACACACACCTTGTGCATGATATGGGGTCAAGTATACACCTTACATCCGATATGGTGTTGAGTATATACCCTAACCCGATATGATGTTGAAACTCAACATGGTGTTGTGAATTCTAATATGCAAACCCCTAAGGTTGAATAATCTGATATGGATGCAGGATATGGTGATGATGATACACCTATATACCCGATATGGAAGCATACCTACACCTATATACCCAATATGGAGGAAGCACCTCAATCTAATACACTTGATTGAGTGATACATGTAGTATGTTATATCAAATGATACTTTAATACATGAAGGGTTTAATGCATTTTGATAAATATGGGTCAATGTACCTTGAGAGAAGGATTGATGTAATCAATATCCTAGTGAGGATGAAATAGAAATGTATACTTGTTTAATACTCATGTAATGAGTATACATTGATACTCCTAATATGTGTGGAGTATGAATTAGGGTTGTGATTCTTGATTAATGTACTTGAAAACCCTAGTCAGCTTAAAAAAAGAAACCCTAACCATGATGAAGGGTAATGATATGATTTGAAACTACAATTGGTTAATAAAGGGAAACCCTAACCATATTGAAACCATGTTGATAGCATGAGATAATGACCACAGCTAAGCATGAGCTATGATGTTTCATATAATACCAATTATATGGGCCTTGTGAGCCATGTGAATAGTTGTTGCCTAGTGAGAGGTGACAAGATGTTTAATGGTCTTGGTGAGCCATGTGAATAGTTATTGCCTAGTGAGAGGTGACAAGATGTTTATAAAAGTCTCATGAAATATATGGTAATGTTCAAAATAAACCAGGGGAAATGGAAACCCAGTAACATAATAATAATAATAATAATATATGGTAATGAAATTTTGGTCATACACGCTTTATGCTTATAGAAAAATATGGGCTATAGTGTTTTGAATATGTTTAAATGAGATAAGAGGAATACTTGTATTACATAAAGAGTGTGAATAGGTATGATGGCTTGACCAATGTATAAATGCCTAGTAAAGGTGATGTGGTATTCAGTGATAAGTTTAAGGGATTGATATACCATAATGAAAGCGAAATGGAAACATAAAGGTATTCCACTACTATGGAATCCTTAGCAATATGGCCATGATCTTACAAGGATTGGCATAGTCCAATACCTAGATACAAACCTCATAGGGTTGGCATAGTCCAATACCTGAATATAATCTCACAGGATTGACATAGTTCAATACCTGGATATAATCTCACAGGATTGGTATAGTCAAATACTTGGATATAATCTCATAGGATTGACATAGTCCAATACTTGGATATAATTTCACAGGATTGGCACAATCCAATACTTGGATGCAACACTCACAGGATTGGGGCAACCCAATACCTGGATATAATTTCATAGGATTGGCATAATCCAATACTTGGATACAACACTCACATGATTGGAACAACCCAATACCTAGATATAATTTCATAGGATTGACATAATCCAATACCTGGATGCAACACTCACAGGATTGGGACAACCCAATACTTGGATATAATTTCATAGGATTGGCATAATCGAATACCTGGATGCAACACTCACCGGATTGGGACAACCCAATACCTGGATATAATTTCATAAGATTTTCATAATCTAATACTTGGATGCAACACTCATAGGATTGGGACAACCCAATACCTAGATATAATTTCGCAGGATTGGCATAGCCCATACCCGAACATAATTTAATAGGATTGGCATAGCCCAATACCTGGACATAATTTCATAGGATTGGCAAAGACCAATACCTGGACAGAATATAATGATGTATATTCACATGATTAGTGCAATTCAATACCTGTCTAGAAGATTGGATGAGGCCAACAGATAGAAATGAGGATGATTCATGGATATCATACCATGATAATATTATCACAGGATAAGCTTGAGATGTTGGTATAGTATGATGGGTAAATGATACACATGTTCTTCATATTCCTTATGAAGTGAATAGATGATTTACTACTCTATCATAGACAGTTACAATGCTTTAAAAGATGAGAATGTTCTAAACTACTTATCCACATTGATTAACCTTGCTTATTAATATAAAGAACCTCTGCTCAGTTTTATACTATTTACCTGTGATAATAACATTGTTAGCAGAGAGTTATATCTCTCACTGGGACAATTGTCTCACCCCGTGGGATCCACAATTTTTAGGTGGACGCGCACAAGGAGGTAGAGACTGTGCTACAGAGGAACGAATATGACAGTAGGGACAACAATGACTGCTCAGGTTCAGTGTACTATCTGTCGTCTCTTGTAGATAGAAATCCAATGTGTCGTCTCTGTACTCTCAGGTCCTTAGATTTAGTATGTGATGGTTTTATGAACAATCTGAGGTTTTGGCTAGTATGGCTCGTGGTTTTATGTTGCTTCAATATATGTTTTAAGAAAGCAAATGTTATATGTTATCCTCGAGAAGAGATGGTACATTATATGTTCAACGTGATCAATGATGTATATAAGGTTTTGGTTCACCCTTTAAGATTTTTCCTAGAAATGGATCTCTTTGCAAAATGGTTTTAATTTTTAGTGATTTTTGTTAACCCACTACTTATGATTATTCTGTAATAATTAATGATGATTTGGTTGTCAGTTTGGTGGTGGTTGTTTCAGGTGCTCTCCATATGTGCATAGACTATAGAATGATTAATCAGGCTACCATTAAGAACAAGTATCCTTTACCCGATATAGATGGCCTGCTTTACCAACTCAGGTCCACCCGAATCTTTTCAAAGATTGACCTAAGATCCGGGTATCATCAGTTGTGAGTCAAGTGTGAGGATATCCCAAAAACTACTTTTTGAACCCGCTATGGCAACTATGAGTTTTTGGTTATGATGTTCAGGTTGTCCAATGCCCCGAGTGTGTTTATGAGTCTCACGAACAATGTGTTCCAGACTCTTTTGTCATAATGTTCATAGATGACATCCTCACTTACTTCGATGACATATAGCCACACCATGACCACCTTGCTAGAGTTCTTGATATCATGTGAAAGCAGAAGTTCTATGGGAAATTCTCTAAGGGTCTGACTGGTTTGTTGTAATAGTAACTTTACAAGAATTTCTTTTCCCGAAAATGAAATTGTGTTATGAGAAAATGAGTTTCAAGTGATTGGTTTGAAATATGAGTTTTCCTAAAACTTGACTTCCATCTGATTGGTTTGTTGTAAATTACTTAACATGATGTATATAATGTTCTCGACTCCCACACGAGCCACATAAGTATGTTTTATGTGTGATATTTTGTTAGACGGTTCAAATAAAGGATACATTCCATTTTGATCTATGCAAAAAATATAATGATTTGCTTCTTACAAAAACACACAACAAACTTATTATAGTACTAAGAACTAACAAATTAGAAATCTTGGATTTCCATCAAACGCCTTCAGTGCATAACATCAAATATGCTACTATATGTCTTTGGTATTACACCGAACAACTTCAAGGAATCAATGATCTAATAGAATAGAACAAACGCCATTCATAATCAGATCTAGAACAAGGGAACACAAATGAAGGACCTCATTTTCTAAGAACTGAACAAGAGTTTTTGCGAGTTGAGTTGGAATCTGGGTGAACATCCTTGTTGTTCCATCATAGTAGTACCCAAATTATGAACACAGTGCACTTGATTATCAATATGATGACAAAGCTAATCAAAACTTCTTTCCCAATAAACTATTGCACAGTTGATTTCAACCAACACGATCCAGCAAACCAAAGCTTTTTCCACAATAAACTATTGTGTAGAAACAACACCAATACCTTTCAGCCATGAATCAAATACTCTCAAATAAGACGATCATGTAGTATCACACTGCCACTCTCCAACAATAACAATATAATCTATAAGAGGGGATAATAAGTAATTGAAGAGAACGAGACTGATTGTCAGATCTGTATCTTGCTTTTTGCCTTCATGAGTCACCAAGTCAGTCTCTAGACTAGGAGAAAATAGGGCATGATGAGAGGCTATCGTTCGGTGGCATGGAAGCTATTTTCTGAATGATTTCAAGTGGAAGTTAGAAACAACCTCTTATTGATATCTTCAGAAGTTCAAAAAACTATGCGGAAGTCAATTTACAGAGTTCCATTGAACCAATCAAGTAAAAATGGATGCGAACTCGAGTTCCCATGTTTTCCAAGTAATTTACATTGAACCAGTTAGACCCTAAGTGTGAGTTTTGGATAAACCATGTCATGTTTCTTGGATACATTATGTCTGAAGGGACTATCTCAATGGATCTTGCCAAAGTATCAACGGTTCTCATTGGCCAGAACCAAAGAACCTTTCTGAGATTGGCAACTTGCTGGGATTGGTGTAGTATTACCGACGATTCATCAATGATTTCTCAAAGACCCCATTGCCCCTCACCAAGCTCACTTGAAAGGACAATAAGTTTCTATGGTCTGACTTAAGTGAAGCTTGATAATAGGAGTTGAAGGAGAAGTTGACCACAATTCCCGTATTGACTCTACAATCAGGAAATGAAGTTTTCATGATCTTCACCAATGCATCAAAGATTGGACTTGGATGCATTCTAGAGAAAAATAGACATTTTGTTGCTTATGCCTTCGGACAGCTTAGGATGAATGAAGTGAACTATGCGACACATGATTTGGAACTAGAAACAATTTTTCATTCCCTAAACCTTCGGTGACACTACCTATGTGGAGCTTCCTTTGAAATCCTCACTAACCACAAAATCTTGAAGTACCTTTTGACTTAGAAGGACCTAAACTTGAGACAAAGATGATGGATGGAGTATATGAAGGACTATGATTATCACCTACCACTCGAGAAAAGCTAATGTACTAGCAGATGCTCTCAATCGGAAACAACTCAGGCTTGTGACTGTCTTATCTACCCAATGGAGGAAATTGGAAGCATTTGTCAAGTGGAATCCACAACAATTAGAATCCTAAATTCATTTAGATAACATTCAGATAAAACTTGACCTTCTGTCCAAGTTGTTAGCTGCCTAGTTAACCAGCCCAGAGCTTGAAAAGATGAAAGGTTTGATGGAGAAACCTCTAACACACCTTAAGTGTATGTGTGAATGGTGGGATCTGATACAAGAGTCATATTTGAGTTCTTGAAGATTCAACCTTGAAGACTAATATCTTGCAAAAATATCATGGTTCTAATTATACGGTACACCCCGACACTACCAAGATGTTTAAATACTTGCAACGATACTTTTGGAAGTCTGGAATGAAGAGAGAGATAGCAATGTATTTGTCTAGTTGTCTCATGTGCCAGATGGTGAAGGTTGAAGACCAGCAACCTGGTGGATTAGTACAATAAATTGAGATTCTTGAGGGGAAATGGGAACATATCACTACATAATTTGTGATAGGTCTCCCTAAGATAAAGAAAGGCCATGATGCAATATGGGTTGTGGTAGATTGCCTTACCAAGCCAGCACATTTCCTTACCTTAAAGATCACTGAAAAGGAGTCAGACTTAGCTGAACTATATGTTAGAGAAATAGGTTGTCTGCATGGTGTTATGAGTTCAATTATTTCCAATCATGACCCTAAGATTACATCTAAGTTGTGGAAGTAAGTGCATGATGAACTCGATATGAGGTTGAAATTTAGCACAACCTATCACACCTAGATTGATGCATAGTCAGAAAAAACAATGGAGACTTTAGAAGATCGCAGGTCATGTGTGCTCAATTGGAGTGGATCATGGGATCAATACTTTCCCTTAATTGGGTTTACTTATAATAATAGCTACCTAGCCAATATTCAGATTTCTTAATATGAAGCTCTTTATGGGAGGCTGTGTCGGTCACCACTTTCATCGGGATGATGTCAGTGATCTGACTTTGCTGAGGTAAGAAGAACTACAATTGTAGTGTGGATACAGTCACGTTGATAAAAAAAGGCTAAAGATATCCCATGATCGATATAAATCACATGTTGATGCAAAGAAGACTGATTTGTGCTTCACTTTGGGTGAACATGTGTTTTTGAAAATTCGACCCCTCCGAGCTATAGCTAAGAACAAAGGAAAGTTGAGTCCCCAATATTTGGGTTTATTTATGACCCTAGAACAAATTGGTGAAGCTACTTATTATAGAGTGTTACCCCCTCAATATAGTATGATGCATGATGTGTTCCATGTATCCAATGTGATGCTCTATGTGAAGGATCCTAGCCATGTGTTGAGCATTAAGCCTATTGAACTCCAAGGGAATCTGACATACCCTGAGTCACTTGTGAGGGTATTGGATACCAAAGTCAAAGTGTTCAAGAATAAAAAGATATATATTGTAAAGGTTCCTTGAAAGAACCATGGAGAGGATGAAGCCACATGGGAGCTAAAGATGGACATGGAAAAGTCTAATCCTAAATTGTTTGTATGATTGGCTGAATTTTGAGGACGAAATTCATATAAGAGGGGAAGGATGTTATAACCTCATTTTCACTTGTATTTTACTTGGTTGAATTGAAATGTTTTTAATAAAATGGACATATTAGAAATGTGTGTGCAATGTTTCAAAATAAAGGTTTCCCCTTGCAAGTTTCCCTTGATTGTTGATTTTGTGAATTCTACTATTTTGTTAATCCAATAATGGATAAAAGGGAAAAGGGAGAGATGAAGATCCAATAATACGCAAAAAGCAAAAGAAAATACATAATAATTAACTATATTTGTGAGAGTTGTGAGGAATTATCTAAATTTCTATGCATGGCCACTAGAATTTTTTTTTTGTTTCCACATGTTTTCTAATAAGAAAAATAAGTGAAATAAAAAATATAGAAAAGAAAGGAAGAGAAAAGGATGTGTTTTAATGATTGAAATATGATTTATAAAGTGAATACTTGGATACTAAGAAAAAACATATTTCTTTTCGAAATTTTATCTCAATCTTTGCCCACGACTAGATAAAGTCACTATGGACATTCCTTTAAAATTTGGGATCAAAAGGATCAATAGAATAGGAGTAATGGATTTTTCTAGAATCCCTAAATATAACTGATTCACATTAAATGTCACGATAAGTTTCCAATTAATAATTCCTTTTTTTCCATCCCTTATTTGTGTGTGCTACCTAAGGACCATTGGATCTCCAATCCAACGATGTCGACATTGCCACCTACCCCAATTTGATAATGAAATGGGAACACAAACCCATTGGAAATCTATAGTCACTATGGGTATCACATTGTGGTTGTAAGTTGCTCGAACCCCTCATACCAACTCTAGAAGTTTGAGAATAGAGGGAATGAAAGAGTCATTATGATGACTAAGACCAAGCCCCTGACTGGGAAGGTCAGACTAGGCCCCAGATTGGGAAGGTCATATGAGGTCAGGACCCAGACTGGGAAGATCAACATGGCACATGGGCTCTAGATTGAGAAGGTGGCCTTTTCTTCCACTGTAGGGACAAGACCCTAAAAGGGTATCCCAGAGGTTGAGTAAAAATAGAGTGAGAAGTGATAATGAAAATGTTTTTTTTGATTCTATAACAATAATTGTTGTGTACATTTTGTTACACTTAGATGCCATCTTTTTGTTTCCCCCACATTCTAGTATAACTTGTTATACTAACAATGTTTTATTTCATGGAATTTTAGGATAATCTGCTATTATTCTACAAGTATGATGAAAATGGATATCCCAAAAAAGAAATCACCAAATGAGGAGACATTAATGTAAACATGGAGGTTATAGTTAGTTAGTCTTTACTTCATGTTGAAACTTTAGAAATCCATATCATGTAACTCCTTAGTGGAGTTTGCACCTTTTTATCGTGTATCAAACTCATTCCTATTTAGTGAAGATTTATTAACTATTTCTGGTTATTTGCTAAACCATTTATCCTATATATATGGTAATGACCCTTGCCATGCCGATCTACCTGAATATGGGATAACATGGGGAGGGGATGTTACAGAAAGTGTAGATATAAATGAATCTAATGTGATTATCTTATAGATACTCTAGATCTGAGAGATGATATGCTAAGTACATCGAATATTGTTATTTCATGATCTAATCTGATATTTTGAGATATGATGATTATCTAGGATCTAAATCATATATAGATAATGATGATGATCTCTCATGATTATTAAGTCATTAATAGATATTATTAGGGTCTAATGATGATACATCTTGATATTTAGATCTTAAAACCTCATGATTCAATTTAATGGAATCATAACATGATAATCATGACATAATAATTATTAGATTTCATCTAATGCAAAACTAGGGTTACCCTTAGAAATCTTTTAAGATGGAATTAATGTTTATACCCACATACCCAGCGTAAACTCCATATAACCCTAAACCCCAGTCTAAGTCCTAGGTTAGGTCTGATTGGTATGTTATAAATGTATTAGTGATACTTTAGAGTTGTATGCAATTATAAATCATGTTTATTGATTGAATGTGCTTTTTCTTACTTTAATGGTTGGATTGCATAAAGTTTTTGAAGATTATATTGCATGGGTCTTCAATAAGGTACGTGGTTGCGCCTATAAATACTTGCATTATCGACTTCTGTACTTTTTTGAGGTCTCTTAAAGCTTGAATGAATTGAACTATTGAATTTTTATCTAATTCATATTCAAATATAGTTCCAATATGACTACCACATAAAGTAAAGAATGATAATCTGAACCCAGGGTTAAATCTACAAAGGGGTAGTTCACCTAAGTCCAATGATGGATAGAGAAAGGAAATTACACCCAATGTGGTTTCTAAAATTTGGGTTAGTTTATCTTAAAGAAAATACTAGTTTATATGTGCATCTAGTTCATGGTTGATAATATATTTTCTTTCATATATGCACACTTTGTTCTGAACCCCACGTGCACAGTATAGAAACATACTGATCCATTTTTTTTAGGTTAACCTACATGTATTAGTTGAAGACATGAAGAATCAAGAAATCTTGAAGATATTAAAGTTAATACCAAGGAGGATTAGTTATATGTAATACTTCTTATCAATATATGTTAATCCTCTTGTATATAATTCCATTGAAAGTTCATGTAACTTCTTAAACGATCACATCATACAATATTTTAAACATTATCATATCATTCAAAGTGGTAGTTCACCTAAGTCCAATGATGGATAGAGAAAGGAAATTATACCCAAGTTAGTTTTGTAAAATGTGGGTTACATTATCTTAAATAAAATACTAGTTTATATGTGCATCTAGTTGATGGTTGATAATATATTTTTTTCAAATATTCACACTTTTGTATGAACCCCGCGTACACAGTATAGAAACATACTAATCCATTTTTTTTTTAGGATTTTAGGTTAACCTGCCTATATTAGTTGAAGACAAGAAGAATCAAGAAATCTTGAAGATATTAAAGTTAATAGCAAGGAGGATTAGTTATATGTAATACTTCTTATCAATATATGTTAGCCCTCTTGTATATAATTCCATTAAAAGTTCATGTAACTTCTTAGAGGATCACATCATACAATATTTTAAACATTATCTATTCAAATTAATGGAAATTTTCTACTATTCCTTATTATTTGTTAAATCTAATCCTAGAAATATTATGTATTGATGCTTAAATTCTAGTTCTCTCTTAACTGGGGGATGCTAAGAATTGGGGATTGTTACATTATGTCAAGCACTAACCAGGTGGTTCATGACTACTAGGTTTAATAGGGGTTTTAAACATAAGGAATCACCCAAATAGCTTCCATGTACCACTAAAAATTCCCATGTAAGGTAGTTTCCATAAACAAGAACCTTCTCAACCTCCTCAATCCATATTAATTCATCATTCACCATTCATTGCCTTCTCTTGATGAATAGTGCTATCATCGAGCTCCTTTGTTATGTGTACCCTCAATGACCACCATAAATCACCAATATAACGACATGATTTGGATGTTTCCACATCATTTTCCCTCCACCCAAATCTCCTTCACCCATGACTCTAGAAATTTTGTATAAACTCAAATGGCCACACACAATCTCACCCCAACTTGTTTTTCCAGTCTTTCACTTGGTAGCTTTCTACAACTTCTTTACAGATTCCTATTATTCAAAATATTTATTGTACCATCCTTTTATTGTGATTCAATTGTCTACAACATGCCTTCCTCTTACAATGCATGAACCCCACTCACTGGTGGATGCCTAGGATCTAATAAGCACCAACATCTAAGATCCATTCAAAGACCGATACAACTGAGAGCAGTCAAATCTCAATCCAATGGCTCTAACAAAAAGTCAAAACTAATGTGGCATGTGTATGATAGACCAGACTAACCACCATTAGATCAAGATCAGATCCACCATTTTCTCAATAAGGTAATATTTCTTCTCCTTGTTCGAAAATCTTATAAACAATAAATCCTAGAAAATCAAGGCATCTTTGAAATTTACCATTAATATGATCTTCCATTGAGCTATAGAAGGGATCCCATAAAAATAATTGCAGCACCTAAATGTGCTCTTAGACTACCAATTTTATAAACTTTTCTCTAAAATAATAACATTAAATGTGACACATTCTAGCTTCTTTTTCGGGACTCTAAAAATAGACATATTCACTCCTCATCATCATAAAATCAATTTTGAGATCATTTTAAAACATAAATATTTTTGTGATGGATTGGATTTTGGCTTAATTTCGAGGACAAAATTTCTTTTAAGGTGTGTAGGATGTGATGGAATGGACTTTTGGAATACTTAAATGTCCAATGAGATAAGTAAATTCATGAACAGTTCATCTATGACACCAAATTTGTGTACAAGGTAGCTTGAGTTGTCAGGAAGTTGTGTCCCAAATTAGGTGACTTCAGAATGATCCTAATAGAAGTTAAGTAGGTTTGAATATGGTAAAGTTATGAAAGTATTTGGTGATTGACGAACAAGGTTTTACCATCTTAGACTAATTTGTTAATCAAACTAGCATCACAGACGTGTTGGATGGTCTACGCTTTGCTTTGTGGAGTTCAATGATCTAGCCTGGTCAACACTCTGATCCACACCCTTGGATAGGAATGATCATACATAAGAAAGATGTTTAGCCTCCTCTTAACCATTCTGATATCATGGAGTAGGGAAAAGAGCACGTTGTGACATCCATGATCAGTGATCGTGTCATTGAAGGAGCGAGAGGATGGGGCAGTTACTTTTGGTAGTGTAGAGACTCTCTATGACCCCTCAACCACGTAATATGAATCTGGGTTATGCGGTCTCCCTCATCTCTCCACCGCAAACTAGAGGTGGCATGGGTAAGAAGAGGAGATGGACGTAGAAAGTTACAAGGAGTAGAGTCTCAGTGTAGAAGGTGTCTAGAGTATTTTCAATCTAGAGAGAACCTCTTCCTCAAACCTTGGGCTATATTTTGGACTTTGTGGCTCTTAGTAACTATAGGAGTGAGGTATCTTCTTTTCGTCACCATAGAACTCAATAGAGTTGACCAGGTAGCAAGGAACATATGTCACTTGGTTCTTCATGAAGCTCACGATGTGACCAAGAATCTTCATCACTTGTGGGCTTGAGTCATTATGAGAAGGGGGTGTCCTACCAAAGGCATAGCCCCCGTCATTCATCATGCTAGAAGCTCGGATCCTTGATCCTTCAGCCAACTTCTCAAACAAAGGCCATACCTCTTTAGGTGGCCAAGCCATGAAAACTACTCCACAAGAAGAATCCACTATTTCTTGGTCCTTTAGAGATAAACCAGAGTGGAATGATTGAACTAGCTGCCACAAAGGGATCTCATGGTGTGGGCACACTCTCAAAAGCTTCTTAAATCTCTCCCATGCATTATGAAACTGCTCATCGCCCATTTGACTAAAACTTGTCATGGAACACAACATTTGTGTTACCTTTCTATAGAGTAAAATTGTATCAAGAAGTCATTCTTCATTGTTTCCCAACTCATGATGTCCCTTGTTGAGTCGTACCAATCTTTGGCTCTATCTTTGAGGGAGAAAGAGAACAAGGTCAACCAGATTGTATCATCACTAGCCATCGACATCCTGAAGGTGGAGCATACTTCAAGAAAGGAATCCAAGTGCTTATAGGGGTTATCACTCTCTGAGCCGTAGAATATGGGCAGAAGCCCAAGAAGACCTGGAGGAATAGAGAATTCCTCCCTTGGCATTTGATCAACCCAGCTAGCAAATGGCGATTTATAGTTGCTAGGCATGAAGTAGTCTTAAAGAGGCTTGTGGGGTGCATTTTGGCCTTCCATCTTGTTTTCTCATGAATGGCTTGTCACATACACAAAGCACAACCAAACAAAAGAGAACAAGTTAGTGAACTAATATACACAAAGAATGCAAAGAATAAAGAATAAATAATAGTAATGTGAGGGAAGTAGGAAAAGTCAAAGCAAAACTAACTAGCTAGGCCTAGCACCTTTCTCCCTGACAAGGCTCCAGAAAGCTTGGTGTGCTCCTGCAAATGGTGTTACACACTACTCAATTGGAGTCTGAATAGATGAAACCCCACAGATAGGAGCACATGGTGGATTTACTTTCAAAATTTATAAAGACCTACACTTAAAACACTCTCAAAAACTAAAACACTATCCCGGAAGTGCACGGGGTCATGTCATATTATAGGAGGACAGAAAGTATAGGGTCGATCCACAGGGAGAAAAGGGGGTACTAGAGCTATAGGTTAGTTTGGCTAGGAGAATTCTGTTCAAGAACCCGTCCCCCCCGTCTCTTGTCGCTCTGGAGATTAGGGCACGAGGAAGTGGACGTTTCTTCCACCCTCACCTAGGGTTCACTCTCTTGTAGGTTCAAGTGCATGGCTGTGTTTGGGGTTCTGGTCTCGCGATGGCAGTGGATCTTGTGGATAGATACGTAGGGCTCAAGCTATCTGAAGACGAAGAAGAACCAATCGACGTGCAACTGGTAGGAAGCGGCGATGAAGCAGATGATCACACCAAACTCGCGCTGGTTGGACCATTACTCACAGACCAGACCTATAACTTCAGAGCATTGGAGAAAACGTTATCCCAAGCGTGGATCCTGAAGGAGAAGGCCGACTTCAAGCAACTTGAGGGAGAAGTTTTCATCGTCCATTTCACCCACTGGAGGGATAAGCAGCGAGTAACCGACGGAGCTCCATGGAATTTCGACGGAAAGCTACTTCTCCTTAAGGAGGTCCGTAAAGAGGAGCAACCGGGAAACATTTTTGTCAACAAGTGTCCTTTCTGGGTCCGCCTCTACGGCGTTCCCTTGGGATACAGATCGGAAGCTACTATCTGCGAGATTGCAGGAAGGATTGGGGAAGTGATTGGAACTGACACCGATGAACTGGGATGGGATTCGTCCATCCGAGTCTGATTCGTTCTGGATGTCTCCAAACCCTTAAAACGTATCCAGAAAATCAGGATGAAGGGGGGTGCAACGACAGATATATAAGTGAAGTATGAGAGACTTGCAAGTTTTTGTTTCTCGTGCGGCAGGCTAGGTCACGTAGACCGTGATTATGTGCATGTAGACGAAGGGGGGGATCATCAGCAGCGATGGGGGAACTAGATGCGGGCGTCTCCTTGGAAGCAAAGGCGGGCGACAGACAAGAAGGAAGGAGGTGCAGGGGAAGTGAGGAGGAAACTAACCTACCAACATCATGGTGGAGGGGGAGCATCGTTGAAGAAGGGGGGTGAGTTCGACAGTGGCAGCACGACGGGAAGCAGGGCGTCCGAGGTGGGGGAACAAGACGGGAAGGGAACCGAGGGGTGGGGAATAGCGTGGGGGATATGCATGAGGAGGAGTGTGACGATCTTGTCAGTACGACGACGATGGGCCGTAGGGACAAACCTGACGGGGGTGATGAAGGGGATGGTAGGAAAGATGGGATGAAGGAGGGGAAGGGGATGAGAAAGGGGGTGCAAGGGGAGCGCGATACCCAGGGCGGAGAGGCATCAGGGGTGAGGAGGATCACGAGATACTCATCTGTGGAGCTGCAGACGATCCGAGGGTATCATCGGGTTGACGAGCATGAACCAAAAGCGGGCGACGTGGAAGGATCGGACGAACGACACCAATGGTCAGTGAACATGTCTTGGACAGAGGCATGCAATGTGCAGTAGGAGATCCACAGTAGAGGACAGGAAGGAAAAGGGGGTCAGGAAAAGCACAGGGAGCAAAACATTAACAGGAAGAAAGGAAACATGGTGGAGGGTCATACTGCTGGTGCCATGGAAGAACAGGGAAGAAGCCACCAACACTTAGAATCTAACGTGAAGGACATCAATGAGAGAAGAGTTATTACCCAGACACAACGGAAGAAAGAATCAGGGTCAAAGCTAAAACAAGGTCACAAATAAAACCGAGGGAAGAAGAAGCACCATCCATGGGTCTATAAAACGAGCAAGGGGGCACGATTAGGCATTTCTTAAGATGAAGCTATGTGGGACCAATCAACTGGCAAAAGAAACTGAGAGGTGGACTTCTGTGATATGGATGTTGATGAAATGCCTGAACAAGAACCGGGGGAAAAAAGATCCAAAAGAGATGATGCGAACACAATAGGAAGATATGGGGTCGTCATGACTCAAGTAGCGGTGATTGGAGGTGACCAATCCCACGAAGGACAATGAAAATCTTTAGCTGGAACTGTCAGGGGCTGGGCGACCCTGACACGTGTAAAGCTCTCCGGGCTTGGGTTTGGAGGGAGCGCCCAAACATAGTTTTCGTGGCGGAAACTATGATAGCTGAAAAAAAGTTGGAGGAGGTCAAAAGAAGTTGCGGATTTACGGATGGGTTGTGTATGTCGAGTAGGGGCAGGTTTGGTGGCATCGATTTTTGGTGGAAAGAGTGCAAGATGGAAATTATTAATTTTTCTACAAGACATGTGGCAGCCTTGATAAAAGAAGACAACAGACATAAATGGAGAGCGATTGGGATTTACGGATGGGCGGACCGGACTAGCAAAGTAAAGACCTAGGAGTTGATGAGGAGACTGAAGGATGAGGCAGAAGAACCTGTTATTTTCTGTGGAGACTTTAATGAGATTGTGTCTAACGCTGAAAAGCAAGGGGGACCACCAAAGGATGAAAAATTCATGCAGAATTTTCGGGATGCCATAGATGATTGTGGGCTGATTGACATGGGCGTTGATGGAAATACTTTCACCTGGAAAAGGGGTGTGACTGAAAGAACGCTGGTTATGGAGAGACTCGACAGATTCCTTCCTGAACTCGAGTGGTGAAATATTTTCAAAAATTGCAAGGTGTTCCATCTTCCTATCTACGAGTCAGATCATGCACCCATCATGCTTAAAGGAGATAATAGGAACAACGACAAAAAGAAGAGAAGGAGCTTTTTTGCTTTTGAACCAATGTGGGCAGGCGAGGATGAATGTGGGAAAATTATCAAAGAGGTGTGGGAAAGTGAGGAAGGGGGTGTTCTTAGCAATAAAATCATGAGATGTAAAAATATATTGAGAGAGTGGGCGACGGAAAAATTTTACAAGAGGAGTAGGAAGGTTAAAGAGCTTGAAAGTGAGATGAAAAGAATTCAGGGTCTCCCCCCAGATAATGTTAATCTGAAGAAGGCGGAAGATACATCCAAAGAATTATAATATTGGATGCAAAAGAATGAGGAATATTGTGCTGCCCGGGCACATGTGAAATAATTGAAAGAGGGAGACCAGAACACGGCATATTTTCACCAAAATGCTTCCGCCAGAAGGCAAAAAAACTGGATTGAAGGCATATAAGATGAGAACGGCACCCTTAGAAAGCAGGAGAACGAGATCATACAAATCTTTTTGAGTCACTTCTATAATCTTTTCCAAGCCAGCAACACATCGGGTTTTGAGCAGGCAACAAAAGGCATTAAAGTGGTTGTGTCTGAGGAACAAAGGACGAGTTTGGAAAATGATATTACGGATGAGGAAATCTGGACAACTATAAAACAAATGCACCCAAAAAAAGCGCCTAGGCCAGATGGGATGAAGGCGATGTTCTATCAAAATTATTGGGACACTGTCAGACAGGATGTGGCAAGCTACATCAAAGGATGGTGGAAAGGAGAGCATTGTATAAGGGTTGTAAATGACACTTTAGTGGTACTCACACCAAAGGTTGAGAAGCCGAAGACGGTTGGGGAGTTTCATCCAATCAGCCTATGCAATGTGATTTACAAGATTGCCTCCAAAGTAATGACTAACAGGTTGAAGCCTCTCATGAACAATGCGATATCAGAAAATCAAAGTGCTTTTGTCCTGGGAAGGTTGATTACGGATAATGCATTGATTGCTTATGAGATTTTACATGCTATGAAGAGGGACAAAGGAAAGAAGAAGGTCAGCCTTGCTCTGAAACTAGATACGTCAAAGGCTTACGACAGAGTGGAGTGGGAGTTCCTGATCTTTGTGATGGAAAAGATGGGTTTTGGGGTGAAGTGGATAAATAAAGTTTGAGACTGCATTACTACTGTCCAACATGCTTTTGCCATCAATGGAGACCGAACCCAAAGCACAGCCCCAACACGAGGACTTTGCCAGGGTGACCCTCTTTCCCCTTATCTTTTTCTTTTATGTGCGGAAGCTTTTTCTACCTCACTCATTGTGGCTACACAAGATAATATCTTACACGGAATTCAACCGTGTAGGGGAGCACCCCATATCTCACATCTTTTTTTGCAGATGATAGTATTCTTTTTGCTAGAGCTACCACTGCAGAGTGCCTAAAGCTAGCTGAAATTATCAGCCAATATGAACAGGCATCCAGACAAAACATAAACTTTTCGAAGACAAAGGTGGTTTTCAACAAGGGAGTACATAGAGGAAAGCGGGGGTGTCTGAAGAACATGTTGGGAGTGAGGGAGGTGGATCATCATGCCAAGTATCTTGGGTTACCTACAGCCATAGGGAGATCTAAAAAACATGTGTTCAGCTTTATAAAAGATAGGATATGGAGGAAAGTTCAAGGGTGGTCGGAAAAACATCTATCTAAACCATGGAGGGAGGTGCTTATAAAAGCGGTGGCACATGCTATACCAACATACATAATGAGCATCTTCCAGTTACCAGCAGGTACCATTGATGAGATTCAAAGAATCATAGCTAGATTCTGGCGGGGCGTAAAAGACAAAGAGAGGAAAATGTCATGGATGAGCTAGAACAATTTATGCAGGCCTAAATGACAAGGAGGAATGGGATTCAGAGATTTCCATGTCTTCAATCAAGCCCTCTTAGCAAGACAGTTATGGCGGTTAGCAAACAACCCAGAGGCGTTGGTGACCAAAGTTCTCAAAGCCAGATACTTTCCAAGGACATCAATATGGGAAGCTAGACGGGGTCATGACCCAAGCTACACGTGGAGGAGCCTGTGGGGAGCCAAAGCATTGCTGACGGAAGGAACACAATGGCGAGTGGGGAACATGGCTGATATCAATATTTGGGAGGAGTACTGTCTACCCAAGGAGGAGGAAAAACTCGCATGTCTCAAGAATGAAAGGAACGCGGAGTACATCCGAGTCAATGACCTCATGATAGAAGATGGAACAGGATGGGATATGACAAGAGTACGTGATTGCTTCCCAGAGAGCTATACTAGGAGGATTTGTGCTATCCAGCTTAGCAACCAAAGACCCTCTGATTCTTTGATGTGGTGGCCATCAAACAATGGGGAATTTACAGTCCGTTCAGCTTACTAGTTGGGGTTGATGGGGAAAGAGGAGGCCAGATGATATAAACAGACACATGGTGACGATCTGTGGAAAAAGATTTGGCATGATAGATGGAGCCCAAAGACAACCCACTTCCTATGGAGGATCTGCACGGGAGGTTTGGCTACTAGGGATAGGATTTTTGATAGACATTGCATTCCAGACGGTACATGCATGTTGTGCATGGCGGAAAAGGAGACAATATCACATATGCTATTTTGGAGCCCAAGTGCAATAGAGGTATGGGAACTTCTGCCTAGGGAGGTCCAGAACTGGGTTGAAGACGTCAAAGATGGGGAGGTGGCTGCAACCATTAAGGAAGCATTGACGATGCCGACGAGATGCGAAGCTACGTCTATTTTGGCCTCCATGTGGGCGGTGTGGAGAGGGCGTTGCAGTCGTGTCTTCAATAATGGCAACATAAACAGCAGCTTCCTCTACTACTGTGCACTGACGACGGCTAGAGGGATGGAAGAACAATCACGCCAGCCTATGCATGGGGCAACCGACGGGCAAATCAAGGTGAGAACGGGATGGCGTGCGCCTGCTGTAGGCCATATGAAGTTGAACGTGGACAGGTCTTGTGGAGAAGAGGGAGTCTCGAGCATTGGAGTAGTGATGAGAGACGCAGCGGGGACTCTTATGGGGATGCTTGGGGAGAAGGTTACTATGGGAAAGGAGGAAGCTATGACAGAGGCTTTGGCTGTGCGGGCGGCACTGGTATGGGCGAACAAAGAAGGCTTTACACAGGTGGAAGTGGAATCTGACTCCATTATGATTGTCCAAGCGTGCAATACTACCGTATCATGGAGGGACTACCTTGGTACTATCGTGGAAGGCATTCTTGAGTTGAAACTTTTGTTTTCCTTTTGTAGCTTTAGATACATTAATTGTTTAGACAATAGGGCAGCTCATACAATTGCCAACCATGTCCGTCGTGGACAAGTAGATAGGATTCTTTTATTTCAGCCTTTTCCTTCTAGTAGTTCGAACCTTGTAAGCCTTATTTTAGCAATTTAATAGTTTTGTGGGGAACCCCCATCATAGGTTTTCCCGTCCTTTCTGGAAAAAAAAATGATAGATGTCATTAAATCCTTATTCATGCTTATAGTCATCCTGATGTCAGTAACTATGATGTTGATAGATGAAATAATATGAAATGCTTCATATAGCTATTTTGGGTTAGTAACCCTAGATAATGCAATAAATATATTGATGACCAATAAATGATGAAAGTTACATAATGCCCTAATATCAGTAATTGGAAGGTAATATGTAACTCTGAGATCAATAATGTACATATAAATCATGTTACATGTATGAAACCCTATAATAGTGAGAAAACCCTATCATGAATAATACATGTAGCGTAGGGTTAATATGTGCACATTGTCATATGTCATCAAATAACTAGATTATGTATCCTAATCCAGAATATAAGATCAATGACCTAATTCCAAGAAGATAAGACAAGTAATAATGATGGGAATATCATAAGACTAAGTGAAACCCTAATGAATCATATTAGGGTTAAGATAATGGGAATATGGTGATAGTATTTGATCTTGTCTTAATCAGGTTTAACCAAGGATATAGTTGATATCAGGAATATGTGGTGATTAGATTATCTCTATTGAAGGTACACCATTCATTACCTCTTACTTGGCTTATTATACAATATGCTTGTGTTATATGTGTAGTAAAATACTTGGCATATGGTATTGGATGAAATGATTGTTCTTGTATGATATCTTGCTTGATTTTCCATACTTATGGCTATGAACACATGAAACATAAGATATCTGATCCATCATATGATAGCACTAAACTCTTTGGTGGTACAGTGCTTGGAAAGTGATCTTAAACTCTTTGGTAGTAGATCACATGTATAATGATCTCAAACTCTTTGGTAGTATATCATAAAGGCCTTAATGCATTAATGATCTCAAACTCTTTGGTAGTACATTACATGCATAATGATCTCAAACTCTTTGGTATTAGATCTTAAGGGCTAAAAATATCAAAGCCTTTGGTGGAAGATGTGCAAGATATATGATGGAAGTCTTCGTAAAATATATGTTTCCTCTTTTGTTAATGAACATCTTTTACGCAAGTATATGCTTTTCCTATATTTGTTTACTGTTGCCAAGTATTAGTTTTATCTTATTGCCAAGATATGATGAGAGGTATATAAAAGACACGTAGGCATGCTCAGTACAATATTCTTGAATATTGTGCTGACGTGTACCACATGTAATTTTTTGTTTAGGTTTGTGGACATATGATCTTGAAAAGCATGATAGTTGTGAGTTGTGTGGCGAGCTGATGTACATGTGGACCTACTGTCTTAAGATCATGTTGTTTAGTGGTACTACATGTATATGTATATGTATAAGTTTGTTGTTTAATATGTAATATTAAATGTTGTAACAATTCATTATGTAATTATATGTTGAATGTTGAACATGAGTTGTATGGTTTTATTATTGTTAATTTGCATGTGCTACTATTGTTTCTGTGACATCCCCAGATTTTCTAAAACTTAATGTGATGTGTGACGTCCAAATTGAAGCC
Source organism: Alisma plantago-aquatica (assembly GCA_963693085.1). Classification (NCBI taxonomy): domain Eukaryota; kingdom Viridiplantae; phylum Streptophyta; class Magnoliopsida; order Alismatales; family Alismataceae; genus Alisma; species Alisma plantago-aquatica. The sequence goes on along the minus strand of OY856414.1, from coordinate 627,318,173 downwards.
CTCACCTCAGCGAGAATCCCAATTTAAACCCCACACACTAGGCTAAGAAGAAGAAAATCAAGGGAGTCAGAAGGAAACAATCAGTTGCACATGCACATGAACAATAATAAAACCACAACATATGTTCACCATTCAACATATAATTACATAGTGAATTATTACAACATTTGATATTACATATTGAACAACAAACGTCTACATATACATGTACTACAACTCAACAACAGGATATTAAGACAATAGGTCCACACATACATCAGCTCGCCACACAACTCTCAACTATCCTGGATCTTCAAGAGCATAACCACGACCTAAACAAAAGATTACAAGTGGTACACGTCATCAAAATATTCAAGAATATTGTACTGAGTATGCCTATGTGTCTTTTATATACCTCTCATCATATCTTGGTAATAAGATAAAACTAATACTTGGCAGTTATAAAGAAATATAAGAAAATGCATATACTTGCACAAAGATGTTCATTAACAAAAGTGAACACATATTTTAAGCTCATTTTCCATTATATCATCCATGCATTGACCGTTGATGGTTGAATGCATTAAAGGCCTTATGATCAACTACCAAAGAGTTGGATCATTTCATAATGTGATCGGACTACCAAAGAGTTGGATCACTTCCAAGTACTTGACTACCAAAGAGTTAAAGTACTTTGTTTCCAACACTTGACTACCAAAGAGTTGAAGTGCTTAGATATAATAGAATAGATATATTATATTTCATGTGTTCATAGCAATAAGTATGGAAAATCATGCAACATATCATACAAGAACAATTATTTTATCAAATATCATATGCCAAGTATTTTACTACACATATAACACAAGCATATTGTATAATAAGCCAAGTAAGAGGTAATGGTGTACCTTCCAAATAGACATCCTAATCACATATTCCTCTTGTCATCTATATCTTTGTTCAACCCCTGATTAAGATAAGATCATATATATACCATCAGGTTCTCATCATCTTACATCTCATCTTAACCCTAATATGTCCATTTTAGGGTTTACTTATCTCATTATGATATTCTCATGAGTACTTGTATTCTTGCCTTAGATTTATCTTACTGATGTCATATTCATTATTATAGTTCATCAACTGGATATACTTATGTGTCACATTATTATGTGAACATACATAACATTATGTCACTTTCATTAACCATATTAGGGTTACATCACATGTATTAAGGGTGCTATTCATATAACATGAATTCTATGCATATAATTAATATTAGAGTTCCACATTAGCTTCCAATTACTGATATTAGTGATTTCTATAAATTTCATCATTTATTGATCATCAATGTATTTATTACATTTTATTTAGGGTTAATAGCCCTAATTAGCCATATGTAGTAGATTATGTGATTTCGTGCATCAACATGACCATAACATCATATGTATTATAAACATTATTATTGACTTACAAACATTTTTCCATAATTTTATATCATAATTTGGTATTTATTACTCATGAACTAAGCATTACATGTAACATCCCTGACCTGGGTTATACTTTAACCCTAGGTGTTTTGATTAAGAAAGATGATTATATGCTTAATCTTATCTTATGAAATGTAATTAGGGCTCATGAGAAACTTATGTTTTAGTTTTGGTCCTGTTTCAACAATGTTGAAGCAATGTTTGCTTATTTTGGACTAAAGTGCAAATTACCCAAGTTGAGGGGCTAAATTTCTAATGTTGCATGATAAGATGTTACTCATGTGTTGAAGCATCATGAGAATTAAGATGATACAAAGGTATGGCTTGTGGTAGCCTGAGTACCAAGGGAGATTGGGAGTATCAGGATGACGACCCCCAACCTGTTGGTAAGGTTCTTCATCCATTTCACCTGGATTCCATGGTGGAAATCGAAAATAAATTATGGATTTCTTCCTATTTCGATCTCCTCTTCAATTCTAACCATTCCTTTTCACTCAAACCTTGAGGACGAGCCTTAGAATGGTGAAAGGAGTTGCATCCCCCATTGTTGCCGTGGACATGGAGCTTTGGAGCTCAATTGGAGACGGGTTTTATAACTTGAAACCCTAACTTTGTTATTGCATTCAATTCCCCATCAAATAATGATCATTTCTCTATTTACAATTATTGATTTGGTTGATTGATGCAATCTCCATGGAAATCACAGAAGGTTTCGTGGGACTAGAGCTTGATGATGATGACATCATCATAAGCACACACCTCCCAAAATATCTAGACCAAACGGTTTCAATCGAATGTCCAAATGGTTTGTGTTTTGGAAGCAAATGATTTCAAAACCGTTTAGTAGCAAACGGTTTCAGCAAACCGCATGAGACCAAATGGTTTCAGACCATTTGGTGATGTTGACCAGGGTTGACCATTTGAGGACTTGTTCATAATGAACTAGGTTAAAGACCCACCAATTATTATTGATTAACTCCAATCGGTTCATGAGTTGAAGGTCCATCAATCACCTAAACCCTAATCGGGTTGAGTGTTGATTCCATGAGTGATTGAGTTTGAATCTTCGGTTGATTGACCCAAATAGTTTCAAAACCATTTGGGAATCACCCAAACGGTCTCAATACCGTTTGGAGGTCAACCAAGACCGTTTGGAGGTCTAGGGTTGAGTATTGTTAGGTATTTGAAGATTCAAACACATGGTATAAACCCTAATCGGCTAAGTGCCGATTTTGCAATTGGATACGTTGATGCTTTGGGTTGATTGACCCAAACGGTTTCAAAACCATTTGGAGATCACCCAAACGGTCTCAAGACCGTTTGGGGGTCACCCCAGACTGTTTGGACGTCTAGGGTTGAGTTTGGTCAAGTGTTTGAAGGTCTAAAGATAACAAATTGAAATACAATTAAGTGTTGATTTGGTGACCAATCCTAGGATCCAAACCCTAATTGAATGACATGGTTGATGATGATATGATGACCAAACGGTCTCAAGACCATTTGGAGGTCATCCAAACGATCCTAAGACCGTTTGGGGGTCACCCAAGACCGTTTGGAGGTCCAGGGTTGACTATGGTTAGGTGTTTAAAGATCTAAAGGTACTAAGTCGAAGTGCAATCAAATGTTGATTTATTGATCAATCCAATGATCCAAACTTTGATTGATTGACTTGGATTTTGATGTTGACATGGGAAAACGTGCTCAAGACCATTTGGAGGTCATCCAAACAACCTCAAGACCGTTTGGGGTCAGGTCATGTCCAATATGGATGATGGTCCAATAGTTTCAAAGCAATTAGATTCACATTGGTTAATGTTGAAGGATCATCGATTCCAAACCCTAATTCAGTTGATTCAAACCCTAATTGATGATCAATTGAGGTTTAATTTAAGATCAAATCAGTTGAAGTATGACCTAATTAACCCAATTGAAGTATGGTGATGGGTCCAATTAAAGATTGGTTACATGAATTTAATGATTGAAGGAATCAACATTGAGAACCCCAAATCGATATTGATAGGTTGAGACCATCTTTGGTCCATGCGGTTTTGAGGAGGTTTGGACCAAACGGTCTCAAGACCGTTTGAGTCCAAACGGTCTCAAGACCATTTGGGACCAAACGATCCCAAACAGGTTGAGCCCATGCGGTTTCAAAAGGTGCTTTAGCAAACGGTTTCAAGCACTGGCTTTAGCAAACAGTCTCAAACACCACCTTTACCAAACAGTCTCAAACCGATTGAACTTTGAAAGACCAAGACCGTTTGGGGCTCAAGTAGTCGTAGTTGATTGAGGATTCAATTGGTTATTTAACTTGGACACTTATTGTAATTGAGGTCTAATGTAATCAAATCTCTTGGGAAATAAGATGATGAATGATCCATTGATCCAATGATTATTAGTAATAATAATCAATGAAGGCACAAAGGTTGAATCCCTAATAGTACCTAAGTGATTAGTGCCAATTAAGGGATAAACCTAATTGCCTATAAGAACAATGATTTGGTACATTATGTTAATCATAATTGTATGTACTTTATTGAAGGGTTAATGTAACCTAATCAAGTTGAGAGGATGATGGAAAGGAATTCATACATGAGTAGTGATCATGTGATGAATAGGGTATGATCCATAATAAAGAGATCATGAAACCCTAATCAAGAAGTTGTTGAACCCCAATCCCTAATTTAGAGCAATATCAGATGTAACCCAAACCTAGGGTAATGTTGTGACTCTAAAACCAAGATAATAAAATGTAATTCCCTAATTGAGGTTGATTCAATGTGAATCCCTAATTGAAGTTGATTCCATGTGAATCCCTAATTGAGGTTGATTCAATGTGAATCCCTAGTTGAGGTTGATTCAATGTGAATCCCTAATTGCGGTTGATTCAATGTGAAACCCTATTTGAGTTTGATTCCATGAAAAACCCTAATTGAGGGTGATGCTATGAGAAACTCTTGTTGGGATGAATAGTAAACATTAAGTATAGGCAATGAGATGTGGAAACCTAATGAAGGGTGATGCTATATCCAATCCTAACCCTAATGAAGTATGATAGTATGTGAAACCCTAAAACCTATTAAAGAGTAATGATATGGGAAACCCTAATTTGATTAATGGAATGGTAACCAATACATTGATGGGGGAAATACCTAAAGTGATTGATTGTAGATACCCCTATAGCAAGCAATGCTTTAACCTGAGATGAGTCCATATAATTAAATACAGTTGGACTATTCTTATGTGTGACCTATGCACTTCATGATAAAAGTGATAGGTTAGTGGATGAAAGGATTAAGATGGGAAATACCGTAATCCAAGATAAGGTGATAACTCAAGAAAGTTGAAAGTAATGAGGTAAGTGATACATCAAGATATGAAAGACTTCACAGTTAGCATCTCAAATTTAATATACTTTGATAACTATGAAATCCTAATATGAGATGGGAAACGTTAACCCTAAATTGGGTAATGGGACATGAGAAATCATAATATGATATGAATAGTAAGCCCTAACCCTATTGAGGGAATAGTGGTGTTGCTATTGTATTACATGAGGTGATATGTTATTGTTGTCTAGTGAGAGATGACAAGATGTGTAATGGCCTTGTGAGCCATATGATTAGATGTTGCCTAGTGAGAGGTGACAAGATATTTTATGGGCCTTATGAGCCATGAGAACAATTGTGGCATAGTGAAAGGTACCAAGATGATTATAAAAGTTTATTGTAAGAAATGATAATTTTTTTAATAAACTTAATAAAAGGAACAATTGTATTCAATAAATAATGTGAAAAGCTATGAAGGATAACCTCAGGGTTCAGAGCCTAGAGAAGGATGTGATGATCAATGATGAGTTAAAGGAATTTATATCCCATGATTTGTGTAATCAGGAGTGGTTAGAGTCCACTTCGTGGTTGTGTAATCAGGAGTGGTTAGAGTCCACTGCCTGGTTGTGTAATCAAGATTGGTTAAAGTTCAATACCTGGAAGAGACATGAAGCCTATAATTAGGAGTGGTTAGAGTCCACTACCTGGCTGTGTAATCAGGATTGGTTAAAGTCTAATACCTGGCAGAGGCATGAAGCCTATAATCAGGAGTGGTTAGAGTCCACTGCCTGGCTGTGTAATCAGGAGTGGTTAGAGTCCACTGCATTAGTTGTGTAATCAGGATTGGTTAAAGTCCAATACCTGGCAGAGGCATGAAGCCTGTAATTAGGAGTGGTTAGAGTCCACTGCCTGGCTGTGTAATCAGGAGTGGTTAGAGTCCACTGCCTGGTTGTGTAATCAGGATTGGTTAAAGTCCAATACCTGGTAGAGGCATGAAGCCTATAAAACACATGATTGGCTAACTCCCAATACCTGGAATAATAATACATGATTGGCTAACTCCCAATACCTGGAATGCACAGGATTGGCTAAGTCCCAATACCTGGAATAATAACACAGGATTGGTAATAACCCAATACCTGGAATAGTTGCACAAGATTGACATAGATCAATACCTGGAATGGTTGCACAAGATTGACATAGTTCAATACTTGGAATGGATACACATGAATAATATAAGTCTAATGCTTGTACTAGTTGCACAGGATTGGTGTAATCCAATGCCTATAATATTTATATCGGATTGGTATAGACCAATGCGTAAATAAGACATGATGATGCACACTCTAATGTCCAATATAACCGAAGTTTGTTTAGCAGATTGGCTAAGGCAAATAAGTTGAAACAAGAATGTCTCATGGGTGACACATCAAGATAATGAGTGTCACAAGAGAAGTTTGACATGATGGTATAATATGGAGGATAAATGATATACATGTTCTTCCTATTTCTTATTAAGAGAAAAGTTGGTCTATTCTTCTATCATAGATAGTTACAATGCTTTAAGATGAGAGTTCTTTAAACTACATATCCTCTGTCCAGTTTTATGTATATAACTGCAATAATAATGTTTTGGCAGAGAGTTATATCTCCCGCTGGGACAATTTACAATTGTCTCACCCCTGTGGGATCCAATGTTTTTAGGTGGATGCAGAAAAAGATGCAGGAAACCTTTAGCAGAGAAAGAACAATAGCAACAATATCAAGGACAATAGTAATATCTAAGGTGGAGATACTTCCTGTCTAGTCATATAGTTAGAAAGTCCTATGTGTCGTCTCTGTACTCTCAGGTTTTCGGAGTCAGTAGTAAGTGTTTTTATTGAATCGATCTGAGATTTTGACTTAATGCCTTGAGGTTTTATGCTGTCAGTATATAATGTTGAATAGGACAGTTGATGTTGTAATCCTCGAGAAGAGATGGTACATGTTTTGTACTTACGGAATAGAATGTAATTATCATACTTTGGTTCTTGATGAAAAAGATTTCCTATGTGTGGATCTCTTTGCAAAAAGTTTTAATTTTTAGTGATTTTCAGTAATCCGCTGTAAATGATTCACTTCCGCTTAGTTAATCTTGTGTTTTATAAGTTGGATGTCACAATTTAGTGGTATCAGAGCTCTAGGTTCGCTGAGTCTACAGAGACATGGGACTAAGGTAGTAGAGTCTGTTTTGGTGTCATCTAGTGTATCTGATAGTGTCTTCTGCTCATATAACAGAAGAAGAACTTAAAGATGACTGGGTCACATGAGGAGGTTGTTGCTGAGAGAAGCAATGTTTCACCATGAAGAGGTGCATGGGAGCAGACAAGAGAGAGACAATTGCCTGAGAATCCCCTAGCTAATCCATCTATGATAAGAAAATCTTTCTTTAAGTATTACTGTTGGAGAATTTAGGGCAACAGTAATGTATATAGTGGATCAAGCAGTGGCAGTGTAACCTAGATTACCAACCCCAATGATGATGTTTTAGATATCAACATGATTTGTAATCAGCATCTACAGGTTGAAGAAAAAGGAAATGATGAATTTCCAGACTTAAATTGAGTTTTTGCTCAACCTTAGCCTGTTGAATCAAACTTTGAGGCATAGTTTGCCTGAGGCAGTGAATAATTCATGAATTATGACAAGTTAGACAAGATAATGTCATTCAAATATGTCATTTTATGAATTCCTGGATTAATTGAGAAAGGAAATGATTGAGCTCTCCTTGATTAGTCCTATGAGGACTTATGTTTTGCATGGTAAAACATTACAAATGTTTTATGTTGTCCTTACCTCTATAAGAAAAGATGAGGTATATAAGAGGTGCCTAGACAAAATCCAGGGATGTTAAGCCTTATGCTTGTGATAATATGAAAAGAAGGAATATGATAATATATAAAGTGCATACCACTTAATCTCAGTATTTATATACCCTGGCCAGGTATACAACTATTGATGATAAAGTGGGTATGGAAACTCTTAGATTGTTGTCTTTTTTATTGCTTCGATAAAGTAGTCATTCTGAGTCAATCTAATGAGTATCATGAAATCAGAAATATGGAATCAATAAATGTGTCATATCCCATGCATAAGAAAGAGAAGTCTGAGATAATCACAGATGAGCATGTTGTATGAGGAACTAAAAGTGTACTCCTCATAAGATAAGAATAAGAATGAGGGAGATGAACCCTGTTCAATAATGCTGCCAGCAAAATAAAGATCTTCCCATAATGAAAAAATGGGAAATGTGATGAGATCATGAGATAATCATAAACATGCTATATAATAATAAACAAAGGGATAATGACATGCAATCATCCTTACAAATTCCAATGCTAAAGACAAGGAACCTAGGATGAGATAAAGAGTAAATGGTTCATGAATAGTTGAAAATACATGAATTAATAAGAGGAATATGAATCCTTGTTTTCTTTCCTTTCAGGGACATGGCAATCAAGTGGGTCATAGGACACTTGATTTGCATAAGATAAACGTGTTCATGTGATGGATACTTAGAAAAGTATCAGTTATCTTGGACTTTGGTAGGGACAGTGGGGCATGTGCCTTGTGTGTTGATTTATGAGAATCTTGTATGGAAACACTTTGTGCTGATCAAAGATTTATGGTGTCTCTATAATAAGGATATTATATGTGAAGACTAGATAGTATGATGAATAAAATACATCTGTCTTCCTTTATCTGGATTTCGAGGACGAAATCCTTGTTAGGGGTTTATAATGTGTAACATCCCTGACCTGGGTTATACTTTAACCCTAAGTGTTTTGATTAAGAAAGATGATTATATGCTTAATCTTATCTTGTGAAATGTAATTAGGACTCATGAGAAACTTATGTTTCAATGTTGGTCATGTTTGAACAATGTTGAAGCAATGTTTGCTTATTTTGGACTAAAGTGCAAATTACCCAAGTTGAGGGGTAAATTGCAAATGTTGCATGATAAGATGTTCCTCATGTTTTTAAGCATCATGAGAATGAAGATGATGCAAAGTTATGGCTTGTGGTAGCCTGAGTACCAAGGAAGAGCTGATAAAGCAATGTTTATGCATTAAAACCTAGTTTTGGTGTAAAGTGCAATTTACCTAAAACCCAGGGTTCAATATGTAAATTACCACTTCAATAAGGTCCCTAATGTTTCTTGGAATCAATTAGAGAAAATAAAATGAGAGGGGCGCCTCATTTTAATTAAGTTGGAGGAGAGAGAATCTTGATATTAAAATAATCAAGATTTAATCCTAATTGAAACCCTAATTTGATTTAGGGAAAAAATAAATGTATTAATTAAAGGGCCTTCAACCAAAATTAAAATGGTTGGATTTAGATGTGTGTGTGACGTCCTTGAGCCTTGCAAGGACAACGAAAATATCCAAGGGAGTGGATAACTCACATGCAATTTTATAAGAAAAAGAAATATTCACTAACATATGGATATTTATATAATATGAATTGAGGTGCTTAATTTTCTTTTCTTAAATCATGGATAATTGAGAGGAATACGAGGCAAACAAGATAGCCTCGTCCCTAAGGAAGATGAGGGGGAAGAGGCGGCCACATTTTTTTGGGATTAAATGGATTTTTGCAAAGCATATTCTCCCTCATCGAATTTTTATAAAAGAACCTTTTACAAGCCAAATGGAAGGCTTTTTCGACCCCACTTCTTCTCCTTGCTTGGAAAACGACCAAGGGAGCTTGGGAGTATCCGTAGGACGACCCCCAACCTCTTGGTAAGGTTATTGATCCATTTCACCTTGATTCCATGGTGCAAATCAAAAATAAATTATGGATTTCTTCCTATTTCGATCTCCTCTTCAATTCTAACCATTCCTTTTCACTCAAACCTTGAGGACGAGCCTTGGAATGGTGAAAGGAGTTGCATCCACCATTGTTTCCGTGGACATGGAGCTTTGGATCTCAACTGGAGGCGGGTTTTATAACTTGAAACCTTAACTTTGTTATTGCATTCAATTCCCCATCAAATAATGATCATTTCTCTATTTACAATTATTGATTTGGTTGATTGATGCAATCTCCATGGAAATCACAGCAGGTTTCATGGGTATAGAGATTGATGATGATGAAATCATCATAAGAACACACCTCCTAAAATATCTAGATGAAACAGTTTCAATCAAATGTCCAAATGGTTTTTGTTTTGGAAGCAAACCGTTTCAAAATCGTTTAGTAGAAAACGGTTTCACCAAACCGCATGAGACCAAACGGTTTCAGACCGTTTGGTGATGTTGACCAGGGTTGAACGTTTGGGTACTTGTTCATAATGAAATAGGTTAAAGACCCACCAATTATTATTGATTAAATCCAATCGGTTCATGAGTTGAAGGTCCATCAATCACCTAAACCCTAATCGGGTTGAGTGTTGATTTCATGAGTGATTGAGTTTGAAACTTGGGTTGATTGACCCAAACGGTTTCAAAACCATTTTGTAATCACCCAAATGGTCTGACTGTTTGTTGGTCAACTAAGACCGTTTGTAGGTCTAGGGTTGAGTATTGTTAGGTATTTGAAGATTCAAACACATGGTATAAACCCTAATCGGCTAAGTGCTGATTTTGCAATTGGATAAGTTGATGCTTTGGGTTGATTGACCCAAATGGTTTCAAAACCGTTTTGGGATCACCCAAATGGTCTCAAGACCGTTTGGGGTCACCCAAGACCGTTTGTAGGTCTAGGTTTAAGTTTGGTCAAGTGTTTGAAGGTCCAAAGATACCAAATTGAAATACAATTAACTGCTGATTTGGTGACCAATCCTAGGATCCAAACCCTAATTGAATGACATGGTTGATGATGATATGATGACCAAACGGTCTCAAGACCGTTTGGAGGTCATCCAAATGATCTCAAGACCGTTTGGGGGTCACCCAAGACCGTTTGGAGGTCCAGGGTTGAGCCCATGCGGTTTTAAAAGGTGCTTTAGTGAATGGTTTCAAGGACTTGCTTTAGCAAACAGTCTCAAACACCACCTTTACCAAAAGGTCTCAAACCATTTGAACTTTGAAAGACCAAGACCGTTTGGGGCTCAAGTAGTCATCGTTGATTGAGGATTCAATTGGTTATTTCACTTGGACACTTATTGTAATTGAGGTCCAATGTAATCGAATCTCTTGAGAATTAAGATGATGAATGATCCATTGATCCAATGATGATTAGTAATGATAATCAATGAAGGTACAAAGGTTGAATCCCTAATAGTACCTAAGTGATTAGTGCCAATTAAGGGATAAACCCTAATTGCCTATAAGAACAATGATTTGGTACATAATGTTAATCATAACTATATGTACTTGATTGAGGGGTTAATGTAACCTAATCAAGTTGAGAGGATGATGGAAAGGAATTCATACATGAGTAGTGATCATGTGATGAATAGGGTATGATCCATAATAAAGAGATCATGAAACCCTAATCAAGAAGGTTGTTGAACCCCAATCCCTAATTTAGAGCAATATCAGATGTAACCCAAACCTAGAGTAATGTTGTGACTCTAAAACTAAGATAATAAAATGTGAATCCCTAATTGAGGTTGATTGAATGTGAATCCCTAATTGAAGTTGATTCCATGTGAATCCCTAATTTAGGTTGATTCCATGTGAATCCCTAATTGAGGTTGATTCAATGTGAATCCCTAATTGAGGTTGATTCAATGTGAATCCCTAATTGAGGTTGATTCAATGTGAAACCCTATTTCAGGTTGATTCCATGAAAAACCCTAATTGAGGGTGATGCTATGAGAAACTCTTGTTGGGATGAATAGTAAACATTAAGTATATGCAATGAGATGTGGAAGCCTAATGAAGGGTGATGCTATATGAAATCCTAACCCGAATGAAGTATGATAGTATGTGAAACCCTAAACCCTATTAAAGAGTAATGATATGGGAAACCCTAATTCGATTAATGGAATGGTAACCAATACATTGATGGGGGAAATACCTAAAGTGGTTGATTGTAGATTACCCCTATAGCAAGCAATGCTTTAACCTGAGATGAGTCCATATCATTAAATACAGTTGGACTATTCTTATGCGTGACCTATGCACTTCATGATAAAAGTGATAGGTTAGTGGATGAAAGGATTAATATGGGAAATACCTTAATCCAAGATAAGTTGATAATTAAAGAAAGTTGAATGTAATGAGGTAAGTGATACATCAAGATATGGAAGACTTCACAATTATCATCTCAAAGTTAATATACTTTGATAACTATGAAATCCTAATATGAGATGGGAAACCTTAACCCTAAATTGGGTAATGGGACATGAGAAATCATAATATGATATGAATAGTAAGCCCTAACCCTATTGAGGGAATAGTGGTGTTACTATTGTATTAAATGAGGTGATATGTTATTGTTGCCTAGTGAGAGGTAACAAGATATGTAATGGCCTTGTGAGACATATGATTAGATGTTTCCTAGTGAGATGTGACAAGATATTTCATGGGCCTTATGAGCCATGAGAACAATTGTGGCATAGTGAAAGGTACCAAGATGATTATAAAAGTTTATTGTAAGAAATGATAAGGTTTTAATAAACTTAATAAAAGGAACAATTGTATTCAATAAATAATGTGAAAAGCTATGAAGCCTAACCTCAGGGTTCAGATCCTAGAGAAGGATGTGACGATCAATGATGAGTTAAAGGAATTGATATCCCATGATTTGTGTGATTAGGAGTGGTTAGAGTCCACTGCCTGGCTATGTAATCAGGAGTGGTTAGAGTCCACTGCCTGGCTATGTAATCAAGATTGGTTAAAGTCCAATACCTGGCAGAGGCATGAAGCCTGTAATCAGGAGTGGTTAGAGTCTACTGCCTGGCTGTGTAATCAGGATTGGTAATGACCCAATACCTGGAATAGTTGCACAGGATTGACATAGATCAATACATGGAATAGTTTCACAATATTGACATAGTTCAATACTTGGAATGGATACACTGGAATAATATAAGTCTAATGCTTGTACTAGTTGCACAAGATGGGTGTAATCCAATTCCTGGAATATTTATATAGGATTGGTATAGACCAATGCCTGAATAAGACATGATGATGCACACTTTGATGTCCAATATAACCAAAGTTTGTTTAGCAGATTGGCTAAGGCCAATAAGTTGAAACAAGAATGTCTCATGGCTAACACATCAAGATAATGAGTGTCACAAGAGAAGTTTGACATGATGGTATAATATGGAGGATAAATGACATACATGTTCTTCCTATTCCTTATTAAGAGAAAAGTAGATCTATTATTCTATCATAGATAGTTACAATGCTTTAAGATGAGAATGCTTTAAACTGCATATCCTCTATCCAGTTTTATGTATATAACTGAAATAATAATGTTTTGGTGGAGAGTTATATCTCCCGTTGGGACAATTTACAATTGTCTCACCCCCTTGGGATCCAATGTTTTTAGGTGGACACGGAAAAAGAGGCAGGAAACCTTTAGTAGAGAAAGAACAACAATAGCAACATCAAGGACAACAATAATATCTAAGGTGGAGATACTACTTGTCTAGTCATATAGTTAGAAAGTCCTATGTGTCGTCTCTGTACTCTCAGGTCCTCGGAGTCAGTAGTCTGTGTTTTTATTGAATCGATCTGAGATTTTGACTTGATGCCTCGAGGTTCTATGTTGTCTGTATATAATGTTGAATAGGACAGTTGATGTTGTAATCCTTGAGAAGAGATGGTATAAATTGTGTACTTATGGAACAAAATGTAAATATTATACTTTGGTTCTTGATGAAAAAGATTTCCTATGTGTGGATCTATTTGCAAAAAGTTTTAATTTTTAGTGATTTTTAGTAATCCGCTGCAAATGATTCGCTTCTGCTTAGTTAATCTTTTGTTTTATAAGTTGGATGTCACATTACACATCTTACATGATATCATTGATATTAAAGCATTAAAAGGTTGATATTATGCTTCCATATAGTTCTACACATTTTTCTAAGAATTTTGGTACCTTGTATTTTTCAGATAAGCAGACCATTTTCTATGACTTATCGAAGATCTATATATTTCTGGTAATTAATAATTGATTTAGCTTTGTGAGCCAATCAGACGACACCACGTGGCTACCCAGTCGCACGCCTATTTGCTTGGTTGAACCGGTGGTATGTTTTGGGACTTAGTCAGTTTAGTTCTAGTCTGAGTGAATCGAACCGTCACTGCCTCCTTTCCCTACCACATGGCATCTTCTCGCAATCTCCCATCCTAACGATGTGCCCGCAAGCATGGGTTTTCTTCCCCCAAGACATCGTGAGCCTTCTCTTCTCACAGAGTGAGATCGGTGGCTAGGTTCTTCTATGCTCACGAGTCCTCGCTCCTGGCCGCCGTCATGAGGTCAGACCCGACACTATTATGCTCGTCTTTGCCTGCGAAAGCCATCTGCTACGATCGTGACCCTCCGCTACTTCAACTACGAAGGTTGGTACTGATAAATCTTCGAGCTCCTCGATTGGGAACCGCCGCACAGCAAAACTCCAGGGGGGATTCGAGTATCCACCTCATTGGCTTCGGTAGGGCTCTTATCTCCTAGCCGGCAATCTATCACCAATGTTGCTATGCTCCTCAGCTCCTCATCGACTTACTCTTCTACTAAGCATTGTCCATCACTTTAATCTACCTCTCTCACCAGCATGTGTGAGCACCATCATTGGGGTTGGGTCTGATGTTGGACCCACCTGCTACTTCCTCTTTGGCACGAGATCAATAGAAATAAGATGTTGCTTGTCGTCTAAAGCCTACCTGAACCTAGCATATGCTTCCATGCCTCCACCGTGAGATCACCTTCATAGCTAGTAGTCTCTGGCTTCTCCCATATTCAAGCTGACTGCAAGCCATGGAGAGGAAGAGCCCAAACCCTCCTCACCAATCATTCCCCAAAAGAAGTGTCGAACTACAACTCTCAGCAAGTCAAGAAAAAATTGCCAAGATTGGTTCTCTCCATCATCCACTCTTTCTAGGTCGTGGATTAAAGGTTGTACCACCACTCCTCCACGTCTAAGCCCCCACAACTCAAACATTGAAGATGAGGTTTTGGTCCTTGGATACATCACCAATGACTTGGGTTGATTCCAGCTACAAGCCGGTCTATGGGACTAGCCCTGTCGCATGACATATCATGGGTCATCAACGCCTAAGCCCCATAAATATGAAACTTTTTCCCATAATAAAACAAAATAAAATACATTATTTGATAATATTGAAACCTAAATATTTTTCTCTAGGAACCTTAATTGATTATGAACTTTAATAAATTTCTTTATTATCATCCAAGATACATCTCACCAAATCTTGGTCCATAACGATATTAACCAATCAATTAAAAACTTCAAAAAGGCATAAGGTAAGAGATCTTAATAATGGTATCAAACACTTAAAGTTTTCAAAAGAATACTTGGAATTCTTAGTACCACTCAAACATTGAACTCACTTATGCGATTAGACATCTAAAAGTTCACTCCATCACATCCTACACACCTTAAAAGAAATTTCTTCTTTGAAATTAAACCAAAAATCTAGTTTATCATATCATATACATCTAAAAGAAATTTGTCCTCAAAATTAACCATCCTCTTACTTCAAGGAGAAATCAAAAGGTCTGCGTTCGCTTGAAGGGTACTAACATAGGTGCAACCTTTCAACAACAAGAACTCCATAAAAGGTTGAACCAAGGTTTAGAGGCTTAGGTTATGTCATGAGATATCTCATATGTTAGGGTTTCATCCTCATCTTTACCCATGCATTAGGGTTCCCACATCATATTACCATTTTATAGAGGAGTTAACTAAAGTTAATCCATTATATTTAGATGTCATCAACATTTTATTGAGCTAATTGTTAGAACATGTTCAACATTAACATATGATATTTAGGAAGGAGTTGACTAATGTTAACCCACTTTATCCTTTTAGATCATATCAAGGTGTCATAATTGTCATGTTGTGCTAACTTTTAAACTGTCTTTCATCTTTATTAAGCACTAAGATTAACACCAAATGTAACTTGTTTCATTCATATGATCTTATTTCATTGCTCATAATAAATCACAACATTTATGAGTGATTTCATCACAAGGTTAACCAACAATATCACATTATCATCATTATTCATGTATATGGTTAACCATTTATGCATTGATATCTATTGAACCATATCTAGGTTTCTATTGTATCATTTCTATATATCATGTCTCGAGATTAGATCATGAACATATATATTATATTTTTGGTTGTGCTAAACAAACTTTTGTGATTGGCTTGTCAAACATATATCAAAACTTTATCTAGCCCAACCCTTATCCTGAGGGTAATTCCATGCTCAGTCTCTCTGAGCTAACTCAACTCTATGAGTATATCATATGCATAAACTTTATCTTTCCTCTCTTAGTGTAGGGTTCTCATATTACCTCATTGGCACTAGTGAAGGCCTTATAAGCTCTAACCACATAAGCACAAACCAAACTAAAACATGGTACTCTTTTCATCAGTTCTCCACCCATGAGACATGCTTACCCAAAACTCTCTTATATATGCAACCACTAGATTCCTACAAGGTACCATCAACCCGAGCTTGAGTCTTTACACAGACTTACACAGTTACCTCCTCTAGGGTCTTGGGACTCTCTCTCCCTCACCCAGATGGTAGGTTCTCATATAATCATATTCACATATGCAGATCTAATCATCCTCTCTCTATATCTAGGGTTTGGTCCTCCAAGGACATCTAGGGTTCAACAAGACTATAGAAATCATGCATAAAGCAACTCAAAACAATCACTCTGGAGTGTTCTAGTTTAAGACATATCATAACACATATGTCTCATAATTCTCATATCTTGGAGTTTAGGTTCTCTGACCTTCTCCCTCTGGGTCTCACTCTCTCTAGATTTAACCCTATAACTGGTCCTAACACCATAGGTCCTCCTTCGTAAAAGAGCTTGAGGCTCATGCTGACTCACAACCTTGTCTTAACTTCACATATCTTATCTCATAAAAGAATGCATACTTGCATCATCAAAACTTATCTCAAATCCTCAAAACTGAACATAAGTCCTCAAATACAAACATAGATCATCATAACCATCTTATGTCATCTATATAAGACTTACATCATATCATTAAAACTTATTTCATCTATTCCATAAATCATATATTCCAACAAGGCTCTAGACATCTAATCTAGAACTACTCTCTCTTATGGACTGATGTCATTCACTTTCACTTAGGTTACATGACCACCTCCTACTCGTACATGTGTGGGGACACATTTTTGTAATACTTACATATATAATAAAATATTATATAGTTTTTCTCCGATAAAACAAGCATCAGAGAAAACTATCAAGGTTCGATCCAATTGGAATAAAAAACCAAAGCCAGAAAATGAGTGTCACACACATAGTAGAGAGTACATTGTCATGAAAACTAGTGAAAAGAGTGAGAACATGGTGTAGACCCGTGTAGCTACTCTAGACAATGAGTGCCATATGCCTGCAGTTTCTCTTCCCTTGATGTATGTCATTTCCAAATAATGCAACGTCCCATACCGTTGCACTATAAGGAAAGAACGACATCTGAGGACTTGCTATCAACAAGCACCAGTCTAGACCTAGTTCATAGAAATCTAGGTGCTAACCTAGATGGTAGGTAAGATATAGTCTCTAAAAATGACTAATCTAACCTTAAAGATTATTAAGTTCAAGGTTCTTTAGTTTTGTGTTGCATAATGAGCAAATTTCAGGCTTTGCTATTGTTCATGATCTGATACCACCTATGACGTCCCCAAATTTTCTAAAATTTAATTTGATGTGTGACATCCAAATTGAAACCCTCACCTCAGAGAGAATCTCAATTAAAACCCTACACACTAGGCTAAGAAGAAGAAAATCAAGGGAGTCAGAAGGAAACAATCAGTGGCACATGCACATGAACAATTATAAAACCACAACACATGTTCACCATTCAATATATAATTACATAATGAATTACTACAACATTTGATATTACATATTGAATAGCAAAATTCTACATATACATGTACTACAACTAAAAAATAGGATCTTAAGACAACATGTCCACCTATACATCAACTCGCCACACAACTCTCAACTATCCTAGATCTTTAAGACCATAACCACAACCTAAACAAAAGATTACTTGTGGTACACATCAACACAATATTCAAGAATATTATACTGAGTACGCCTACATGTTTTTTATATGCCTCTCATCATATGTTGGCAATAAGATAAAACTAATAATTGGCAGTTATAAAGAAATATAAGAACAATCATATACTTGCACAAAGATGTTCGTTAACAAAAGTGAACACATATTTTAATCTCATTTTCTATTCTATCATCCATGCATTGACCGCCGAAGGTTGAATGAATTAAAGGCCTTACGATTGACTACCAAAGAGTTGGATCATTTCATAATGTGATCAAACTACCAAAGAGTTGGATCACTTCCAAGTACTTGACTACCAAAGAGTTGAAGCACTTTATTTCCAACACTTGACTACCATAGAGTTGAAGTGCTTGGATATAATTGAACAAATATATTATGTTTCATGTGTTCATAGAAATAAGTATGGAAAATCATGCAACATATCATACAAGAATAATCATCTCATCTAATATCATATGCCAAGTATTTTACTACACATATAACACAAGCACATTGTATAATAAGCCAAGTCAGAGGTAATGGTGTACCTTCCAAAGAGACATCCTAATCACATATTCCTCATGTCATATACATCTTTGTTCATCCCATGATTAAGATAATGTCATATATACCATCAGGTTCTCATCATCTTACATCTCATCTTATCCCTAATATTTCCATTTTAGGGTTTACTTATCTCATTATGATATTCTCATGATTACTTGTATTCTTGCATTAGATTTATCTTACTTATGTCCTATTCTAGGTTACAATTCCTCAACTAGATATACTCATGTGTCACATTATTATGTGAACATACTTAACATTATGTCACTTTCATTAACCATATTAGGGTTACATCACATGTATTAAGGGTGCTCTTCATATAACATGAATACTATGCATATATCTGATATTAGAGTTCCACATTAGCTTCCAATTATTGATATTAGGGAGTTTTGAAAATTTCATCATTTATGGATCATCAATGTATTTATTACATTTTATTTAGGGTTAATAGCCCTAATTAGCCATATGTAGTAGATTATGTGATTTCATATAACAACATGACCATATCTAACACCATATGAATTTTAAACATGATTATTGAATTACTGACATTTATTTTGGAACCTTCAAACTCTTAACCCTAGTCTCCGCAGTTAATAGCCCTAATTAGCCATAGTTAACAATCTAAATAAACCTTCAAACCCTTAACCCTAGTCTCCGCAGTAGGAACCTAGCCAAACTAACCTAGCTCTAGCGCCCCCTCGTTTCCCTATGGATCGACCCTTTACTTGCCACCTTCATGTACTACAACACGACCCCGTGCGCTTGCGGGTGTAGTGTTTTAGTAGAAGTAGGTGCTAAGTTAGGTTTTATAAATTTCGAAAGTGAATCCACCGTGTGTTCCGACCTCGTGGGGTGTATAAGAACCACTAGAGGAATCACACCAGGGGTTCATTAATCATACCCTTAACTTAAGGGATTTCCTTTACCTCTACACATGAGGAGTACCATGATCGAAACTATAGAGACTCAAATATCATCATGAGCATCGGGTACACTGCTTCCCCTCTTAGGCCTGGGAACCCTAGGTTCACCTTTAGGTGTCCGACTGTATGCTCAATCTCTTAACCATGATTCAAGCATGTTCAAGGTATGTCATGTACATCCATGATCCTTCTACTCGCAACACTTCGGAGTTGAGTCCTCTTCCAGGACAACCAACTAGGTATAAAGCCTCACAACTGGTTACTTAAACCTCCTCAGGGTCTAAAGCACTCTTTATCTCATCCAGCAAGTAATCACTTATACCATAGGTACTAGAAGCATCCACTCTCATCCACTATCATCCACTTAGGAAGCATCATCCTTGACTCCCCACTATTCCTGAGGTCTCAGAATCTAAGCTTCCAACCTTCTTTCTTGGGTCTTGCTTTCTCTCTCTAGATCTAACTCCACATCCAGCCACACTTCATGAAGTTGGATCAAGCTTACCAGTATATCCCTACCTGGGTGAAGCCTTTTCTCAACTCATGTTTGGCTCAAGATTATCCTTAGCTCTTTATGTTTATCTCATAAGACAACCTTCATGATTCCTTGTCCAAGGTTTCATCCTACTGTCAGCACTACTGACGTACTCTGGGTGCAAGATACACCCTACTTGCACAAGCCCATAGGGTTCTATAGGTTCTTCTCTAACTTCATCCATGAAGGAGCTATCCTTCACTCAAACCTACACGACCCTTCCCAGGGTTGGGTTGCTAAAGGTGATAGGTCATCAACTTCTCATGGCTCATATGGCATCCAAGGCATGTCCATCCCAAACACTCGGTCAACCATGACATCTAACTCATCATGTCATCTCTCTCTCTAACCTTCACTTAGGGTTAGGGTTAACATCATCCTCAAAGGATGTGCTAGGTCTCTACTTTTAATGGAGATCTCTACCTCCAAGACTAACTCTCTCTACTCATCATGCTACCAAGGAGGTCTATCCTCAGGTCTCTCCTGAGGGCAACACCAACTCGTGCCATACGACCTAAGCATGTATCTATTCATTAGTTTACGCATACTCTATTAAGCTTATGTCCATGAAATCTTATTTACATGCTTTTCATTAATTTGGTGGAGGATTCCTTACACCTTATTAACCTTACCCATACCTCAAGAGGGTGAGGATAAGAGAAAAAAACCCTAATCCTTAAGGTCCTTAATAGAATTTGAGTTGAGGAGGGATGAACAAGATGAGAGAGTCCTAAAGGTATCTTATTTTGATTCATACCCCAGGACTTTGGCCAGGCAGTCACACGGTTCCATGAGTCCTCGTATTCCGACTAGCGGTGCAGAGGAAAATATTGCCAGCCGCCGGTCGTGATCCTTTTCTAGACACCTCTATCTTTTAGATAATCCTCTAATAACTCCCTTGGGTTCCACAAAATTTGTAAAATTTAATAATTATTAAAGATTAATTGAGGAACCAATGCTCTGATACTAATTGTAATGACCCCACCTCTTGGTAACCCCCAATTAAGGGAGACTCAAAGGTCAGAGCCATTATTCAATTAACAAGACCAAAGGTTCGACAAATAATCAATAATAATTATGAAATTCTACTACTAAACTGAAAACTGGTATAAAATAAAAACATTACTTACCTTTTAAAAGTAGGGATTTCTATACTTCTATCCATGAAGATACTAATCTAACTAATCCTCCTGTGTACGTTATATCTCATTTAGTTCCACATATGCCACTTTACTGTTTGTTCTTTTCATTTGTACCTAAAATGCCGACCAACAAAACATCAATCAGAAAGAAGCTGGTATGTGGGGGAAACAATAATTGTGCAACTATATTAACAATGTAGTCATTCAAATATCCTTTAACATCCAAAATTACATTTTAAGCGATACTGCTCAATCCTTTCCTATCCCCTATCTCTGTGCTATCCCTACAGTGGACATGGATACTACCTCTCTCATGTGGTAGATCCTTACCCCCATGGCCCGACCACACAAATAGCCAATTCTTAGGGTTATGGAGTCGCATGGCCCTACCCAAGGGTACCCCAACCCCTGACTCATGATGAATTGATGGACCTACCCCATTGGTAGCCATTTACTAAGTCATTTAATGACCTGATGGACCTACCCCATTGGTACCCATTCACTAGGTCAATCTATAAAGCTATAGGGGGGACTAGGATCTGAGCTAGTAGGCACATCTCTTATGTGATAGTCATATTCACATTATAATTTTCATGAATTAAATTCAACCGACAGTTTAATTCAAGTCATCAATAAAACCTAAAAAATCCTTGAGAAACTAATTCGGGATATTCATAGGCGTAACCACATACCTGTCAAGTTGATGTGGGATAGAAATATTCCAATCAACCAATAGGCAATCAAGCATTCAATAAGATCCTGAAACAATCATACAATTTCCTTTTATTACTCATGTCATTAAGATCTATTAAATCTAGCTCGCTTCCTAGGGTTTCTAGTCCACTTTTAGGGTTTCCATTGTAGTTAGGGTTTCCCTTCATCTTTTACTATTTC
The DNA here is from genome assembly GCA_963693085.1 of Alisma plantago-aquatica. Taxonomy (NCBI): domain Eukaryota; kingdom Viridiplantae; phylum Streptophyta; class Magnoliopsida; order Alismatales; family Alismataceae; genus Alisma; species Alisma plantago-aquatica. The sequence continues at coordinate 627,296,056 of OY856414.1, read as the reverse complement.
AAACCCTAATTTAATGCAATTAATCACCAACCCTAATTATTTCAACATCTAATCCTCAATTCTGGATTAAAGGCATAATCAACCATTAAATAAGTCAATTAAGACTATTTTACATTAAAGCTACAATTTTAATCCCTTTAATCCACGACAAGATCATTATATGCATTTATCATCAATTCATAGTTCATTATGGTCCAATTCACATATGAACTCGATTTGCCATTAATTCTATTCTTTATTCATTCAAAAACCCTAATGTCTACATTAAGGTTATTTATCCACAAATTAGGAATCTGAACACTCGAAATAGCTTATAACCATGAAAACTCAGTTCTATACATGAAATCAAATAATTAAAGCCATTAGTAGTCCTAATTACCAACATTAGGGTTTCATGGCCCATTGAATCCTATTTATGCATATAAACTCAAAATTAAATAATTATATGCAAAGTTCATCCATTTTGTTCCTAATGTTCCTTTTTATCATTAATAGGCTAGTTATCAACTTTAATCATCAATTAAACCCTATTAATCACATTAATCATATCAAAATAGGGTTTCTTAATCATCATTACATTAAAGTTAATAACTTCTATTACTTTTCGAATTCCAAACATAATCATGCTCCAATTATATTTTTATTGGATTCCTCTCATTTTTCTGATCAAGTTTCATATTTTATGTATAATCATCCGAGCTACTATTAGGGAGATATGAATTTTATAAAATTACCTACTTTGGCCAATGGCATGCTGACACGTCAGCATACCCATGCAACACGCTGCTTTGGGAAACATAACTGAATGACCTTTTTGCCCCCCACTTGAGGATCAACTCTTTGGCACGCAAAAGGGTGGAACCATCCAGTGTGCCATGGATCATCTTCTACCTTGCTCCGACGTCTGCTGCCGCCCTAGCTGCCAAGGGCGCGGCTCTCCCGTCCCCCTACTGACCTCGACGGCCACTAGGGAGGGTGTCGTTGCCTCCACCATACCCTGGCACATGCGAGACACCTCCAAGCCGTGGCCAAAACGTCCGCTCCTAAGCTAGATCTGTTGCGCTTTGCTGATGCATTTTCTACAGCCTTGCAGTTCTACAGATGGTGCTGTTTGAAGACAGGAGCACGAGTTGATCTCCTATCCCTCCTAGGTTGTCGTGGAGGCTTCCTTCCTCCATCAAGATCACCAAATGAAGCTATGTTGCTCTGATGATAGAAACCCTACTCTTGACTAGGGTTTGCACAAGGAGGAGAGCATGGGATCTCTCTCTCTCTCTCATTGATTCAAACCATGGCTCTACCCTTTATATAAGGGTGGGTATCCATGCCCCAGTAGGCTTGCCCACGAAGCAACCAAGCCCTCTTCCAATTAGGAATGTGTTTCCTTTACTAATAAGCAAATTTCTCTCTTAAACATCTCCTTAAAACAACATATTTATTGAATTTTGGGAAATAGGAAAATATTCTCCCGTATTCTCTTTAATCTTGTCTTTTACTTTATTGACCACGATAATATATTTCCATTAAGTAGAAAATACCACTCCTTTAACAAAACCACAAAAACCATTAATAATGTATTACATTATTCTCTTATTTTGCCTTATTTGTATTTTCTCTTTCTTTACTCTATATTGGGGCTCCTTTGACCCCAAGGAACTCCAAGAATTCAAAATTCTTTTTATTGGATACTCATTATCCTTCTAGATGCATCTAACTGCATTATTCTTTATTATTCCTCATTATCTTGTTTATTTCTTATTAAAATATCTCTTTTTGAGGTTTTCTCTTTATTTCTCTTTTATTTTCCTCATTGGTATCCCTTTTATCATTAGAAATCCTTGGGATACGAAATTCCACTAAGGATAACTCAATTGTACCTCTTTTTACTTATTTTCCCCATTTTACCATTGTTTTCAATTTCTTTCTTAACAAAGAAATACTTAATTGATCTTTTTTTTTGCATTATCTTTGTAACATCCTTCTCCTCTTATAAGAATTTTGCCCTCAAAATTCCATCAAGTAAGCAAACAAATAGGATAAGCCTTTCAAATGTCCATCATGGCTCCCATGTGGATTCACCCTTTCCATGGTGCTTCCCAAGAACCTTCATCATCTCATATTCTTCCATCTGAGTTCTTTCTTACCTTGGTATATCGTACCCTGATATGTGACTCAGGACATTTCAGCCTCTCAAAAGCTGAATAGGTTCATGGCTCAACACATGGCTTGGGTACCTCACATAGTGCTCTAGATCAGACTTATGTAACACATTATACATCATGTTATCCTGAGGGGTAAGGCTAAACACAACCATCTTCACCGATCCATCTCAAATGGACCCCTATTTCGGGGACTCAGCTTTCTCAGCTGTAGATTAGAGGGGTCGGATTTTCACATCACATATTCTCCCACAGTGAACTGCATGTCAGTCTGCTTTGAATCCGCTCGTGACTCATGTCACCACGGGGCTCTCTCTCAGCCATTACACGATCAAAGCGACTTCATCTGCACACACTGAGGTTCTTTTCTGGCCTTCGTGAGGCCTCCTTCAACAACATCATCTTAATGAAGTGGTGACCGACACAACCTCTCTACAAGACTTCTTGCATCTCGATAAAGGCTATAGTTGTTAACATCACATCTTAAGAACTATCTCTATGTATCACCCTGAATGAGCACACATGCTCTCATCAGACCCTCTAATCTAGATCATACTGTCCATTAGTATGGGATGATAAACTGTATTATCACCGAGTTCTTCATGTATCCAGTTCCACCTCATGGAAGTGAACCTTGGTCATACCCAAGAACTTTTAAACTCGCATCATGGTGTAGTCAAACCATCTTTCTCTCTTAAGTAGTTCAACCGAATCTGTCCCATGACAGTACTCTTTCTTGCTCATGTCATCTCAGTAAAGCGATCTACCATAACCGATATTGCATCTTGACCTTCCTTGGTCTGGGAGACTCACAACATCCATATCGATGAACTCTCATTCCCTCTCGGGAACTCTTTATACTTTATATCCATGCACTGGGTTACTGGAGTTCGTCCTTCACCTCCTGGCTTGCATGGCTACATGCTACATGCATCAGGCATCTAAAGCACTACCATCACTTACTATAGTGTACCGTGATCTTAAAATCATGATTTCTTGTATGTCATGATTCCTCAAGATTGATTCCCTCAGAAACCCTAAACCACTCTCATCAGGGTTTCATCACTTTCCTTTCCAAAGAAGTACATATGAGGTTCGACAATCATCCTTTCATTATAGTACGGATTTGACTGGCTAACTAAGAAATCATTTACTTGATTAACCGCTATTGATACATCTGGGTGTCAGCCAAACTTATCTCTTTTCTCAACTGAAGGTTAGCCTAACAACCTCAACTTCTTCTAGCTTCCAGCTAAACTAGGCATCTATATCTCAACTAAAGCATTTATTACCACTTCTTATCCTTAGGTGTTAAGTATTGTTGAGGACATACACCTCCATGTATTATACTTATCATCTCATCTCAAACTCTAGTTTTATCTTCATCAAGAAACTCTGAGCTCATCCACCTAGTGATCAATCTCAACCTTGTATATCTTGCAAATTCCACAAAGCTTCTACTATGAACATCCTTAGAAGGTGATTATTTTAATATTTGTATCGTTTGTACCCGTCCATGCATCATTCACTGCACCAAGGAACATTTTCATCTCTGTCCTCATTCCTTATAGCAATGTTCCAACTCACATCATCCTTACCCTTGGTGTATGGCATGCGTACTATCCTATCTCTAACTCTCATAATAGGAAGAAATAAGCATTTGGCGGCCGTCCAAACACAAAGTTCTTCCTATTCCAAGAGTAGAGATGGTATAACTGACATTGCCAATACACCTTCAAATCTAAGTGGAAATGTGCAACTTATGTCTCTACATCATAATCATCTCGATATCAAAGTTACTTCCATGGAACACTAGTCTCAAACCTACTTGGGTTACTACACAATCCTCGGTCATCCCCTCTAGGTCTATAGGGTGTCGACACTTTTGGGGTCATCCCTCTTCCCTCATGCATCAGAGAGTGCCCTACTCATCTGCCCTTTGGGTCCCATGAGTTTATGAAGGTGATCAATCTCCTAACCCATGGCCCTCAGACAATGATAGTTGTTACCTCCCGACCCTATGGTCATGTGCAACTAGGGAATTAGGCAACTCCTTCTTCCATCGGTCTTATCCCTACTTGACCCTTGGATAGACTTAGGATTCTATTATAGTATATGTCCAACTTAGAACCTTCCCAAGCATTCATCATCTCTCTTCCTGCATTCGTGGGTTGACTTTCATCCTTTCATAGGGATCATGGAAACCTGCCTACCTTGGTCAAGCCCCATACCAGTTACCTCCATGGTAACACATCCACATGCACATAGAGATGGTTATCTATGGGTCTATAGGTTCATTCTCATGCCATGTACTCTTCACTTAGCTTCTCAAGATCCTATGAAACCTCCTTAGGTAACCTCAAAAACAACCAAACTGGTAAACTCCCTACCAAAGGGTCCCTCTCCCAGAATGGGAGGAAACTACACCTTGATAACAAAGGTCACAAGAATCCTTAGGGTTTACATTCACATGAACATGCTTAATCCAACAACTACTAAGGCACAAGCATACCTACAAAACCATGCTAGGTCACACTTGTTCTCATCCTCAACATTAGATCAACTTAGTCGTGAGGGGTTCATCAAACATACTGTTGGTATGTATGCCCATAGAGCAAGTCATATGATGATTGTAATGGGATACTTTGTAAATTATTTGAATAATAATAAAGGCAATTTCCGATCTATATGTTTAAACAGTTTCTGAGATGATGGTGTAACATGATAGATGTCTAAAGAATTGTTTTACTCAATGACATATGCTTTTGGGTTGAGGACCTAAACGATGAGCTCATACGGATGTTAAGAGTATACATTCTTGTTTGGTCCCTAGTCGGTTGTTATTGTGGAAATAACCATAGACATCAATAACAATAAAGACTAGATTGTGTGTTGGTTGATGACAAAATCTCATTAGTCATGATATAGTGATATCAAACCAAGCACATAGGTACTTGTTAGAGAATAAGGTACTGGAAAGACCCACCGTGAGAGTGACACATGGAACCATGACTTGGTAGTCATAGTCATCTCTCACAGTGATAGTGGTGAGTGTGATTCTTAGACCTGAAATCACTACACTCAACATATGTCGTTGGGTACACTTTGACATCATCAAATGCAGTCCTGAAACATGGGTTGTTGTAAAGGTGATGAATTGGTGGCTTTGACACATAGGGCTATTGAGGGGTGAGTGATACATATGGGATTTGTCCCTCCTAAGGGAGTTTGATGTCCTTGGCCACTATATGAGTAGGATTGAGAAAGGCATGTGCATGCAAGTGTGAATCAATATGTGATATTGATGTCACACACATCTCACCCAGTCTGCTCTGAGATCAAGGAAATGAATGAATGTTGACAGGATGATTGTTCCATGCCTTGAGTTCATTCAGGATATCAGTGTCAAAGGAATTATACATTCATTGTAACACCATTAACAGATTGTAGGATTGAAAGTTTTTCTCCAACTTTCTATTTCACTTGGGTAACACTGATGTGTGACTAGGCACCACTCTTTGCTTGTGAAGTCATAAGTGTTATGGACTTTCACTACCAACGTGAAATGGACTTGTAGGGTCACACACATAGGATTTAACCTGGAATAGGAGTTTGTCCACAAACATGTTTAGATTGATTACTAAAGGAGTTTAATATTTCAGTTAAACACTCAATCAATTGATAGCTCAGTATCATAGTGTTCAAGGTGTTGGACTGATTGTTTAGAGTATCGGATTGAATGAAACTGCGATTGACTGATTCTGTACAATTTGCACTCCCAACCGATCGAATCATGTGATGAACCAATCGGTTAGGTTTGGAGAACCGATCGGCTCAACTGGTGAGTCGATCGGCTCTTGGACAGGGTGAAATGATCCGTTCAAGTGTTGAAACGATCAGTTCAAGTCCAACCGAGCTAGTTGGGAAAGTAATATTGGTGAGAAATTTCCTTTCGTTTCACTTGCCCAATTTGATTGGAACAAGGATTGGTATTTAATACCAATTCGAAACAAAAGAAGAAAAGTCAATCGGGAACTGATCAGGACGATGAACCGACCGGTTCAGAAGTGAACCGACCGTTTCATGGGTCCCAACCGATCGGTCGAGGTGTCAACCGACCGAATCAGGTCCCCAACCGACTGTTTCAGTTATGAAACGATCGGTTCAGGTTACGCAGTTTGTTGTTTTTGTGGAAAATCTCGAACCCTTCTACTCCTTCTTTAGTCCCACATTGCCTGAGATAGAGAACCCTGTCCCATGACCTTCCTATATATATAGGGGTATGGGGGCTTCTCAAAGTACAACTCAGTGCAACCAGTTTCTCTGTAAAGTTGTCATTCTCTCTGGTTTTGGTAACCGAGAGAGCCCAAGCAAGTGCTACCCGATAAGGGAGGCATAGTAAGGGAAAGACAACTACAAAAAGTGACTGGTGGTAGGAGAGTGTGTCGGTGACTAGTACACTGACAGGAGTGTGCGACTCCTTCTGATTCCTTGTGGGACAACGAGATCGGAGTTCCAAGCAGTCCGTGTGGACGACTGTAGAGGCGGGAGACATCTGTCGCTCGGAGGACAACTGTCAATCCCAACAGTCCCAGTGAGATCAGGAGTCTTCAGTCCCGGTGTGACCAGGAGCTACACAGACACCGTCCAAGACCGGAGGTGAAGACCGCGCAAGGCGCGAGGTACTGTCGCCGAGCAAGCCTCAGGACAAGGTATGCATCCACAAACCATCTTTCCTATTGTATAGACATTGACGCGATTCTTTTTGTTCTGGGTTTTGGAGAGAATTTTTTTGTTTCCACTACTTCTTTGTCTCCCGTAAAACCCAACAGTGGTATCAGAGCCAACTCAACTGCTCTATATTTTAGGATTATTGATATGATCGATTTTGGTTTGTCGCCTTTATTTATTGCATACGATGCAAATAAAATTGGCTTTATGCATGTCCAATCCACGAATCCCAAATATACATATATGATATGTAATATTAATGCACTCGATACACGTCGCCCTTAAACGAGTTTTTTGGTAGATGTGTAGCATGATTATGGCCTATAAACCCTATATCTATGTTTGGTTGTATGTGGTTGCTTGCATCTCGGTCTGCGCACTGATTCCCTTTCTCCTATTGCTAATGTAACTCAAAATGATTCGAGATTTCTTTTCCTACCTTTGCTCCCCCTGAATGTAACTCGGGGTTTCACAATTCAATTGTAAATAGGATAGATTTTATTTCTTGTTATGTCAAAGAACGGCGGACGACCTGAGACGATCGGTTCAAGGCGTGAACCGATCAGTTGGTGTTCCAGATGACCAGTTCGAGGAGAGAGATGAGCGGGTGGTGATTTGAGGAGATGCACGATGATCGGTGAACCAATCGGATGGAGGCGCCAGTCGATTGACTGGTGGCACCCGAACGACCAACTTGATGGCGAGCCGATCAGTAATGAAGATGAGCTGATCAAACCTAGAAAGGCAGGCACATATTTCATCTTGTACAGGTTTCATGTGATGTAGACCTAGATGACCGTGATTCCTCTTGGCTCGAGGAATCACAATAGGATGGCCATAATTATTGCTTTTATCGTTTTGCATGTTTTCTATGGGATATAGCATGTATATGATACATACTATATATTGTGGTGATTGGATATGTATATGTATATAAAAACCAAATCCATCATTAAATATTAAAGTTTTAGATGCCTTCCAAATGCGACACACGTGAAAAGCTTGATCGACCAAGTGTGGGCACGCCCTAGCGTGGTGCACCGTCTATCTCGTAGAAGCGTGACAGATGAATGTGTGGGTCTTCCCTAGCACGGTGCATATTCATCGTGTTGGCTTTGGGTCGAACTTAACAAGGTGATCTAGATGGGATCTAGTACCTTGAGGCATGGAGATGATCATGGCAAAGAGTTGCATATGGCATCTTGGCAATAGTTGCCTACTTGGGAGATCTGAGTTGTGGGTGACAACCCTAGCTGGTCCATGGCTCAGAGGATTTCAGGATCTTGACCCACTAGAAGATTGTACGCTACAATCTTCCGAATTGATGGTGAGGGTTGTCAATTAGAGTCAAAATAGTGGGAGCGGTAATTAATTAAAGGCCTAATTAACTATCGTCAAATTTTATTCAAATCAAATCAAAAGGAGTTTTGACAAAAATGCAATTTTCTCTTGTAGAATGGCAAAGGAATCATCTTTTAAAATGGGCAAACCAAATCCATCATTAAATATTAAAGTTTTAGATGCCTTCCAAAGTCAGAGATAGAGATCTCTACTTCTGGTGTATACATGATAGAGATTAACTTCACTACTTCTTCATCATGGGTACTTGATACCGGATGCGGATCTCACATTTGTTCAAATGTGAAGGATCTTAAGAGAAGTAGGCCTTTAGGGAAAGGCGATGTTGAACTACGTGTTGCCAATGGGGCAAGAGTTGCCACCATTTCTGTAGGAACCTATGAGTTAACTCTACCAAGTGGGCTAATAATATAGTTGAATAACTGCTATTATGTACCTACCATAAATAGGAATATCATTTTCGTCTCTTGTTTGGACAAAGATGGATTTGAATTTCTTATTAAGAATGGAAAATGTTCCATTTCTAAAGATGGGATCTTTTATGGCAGTGGCCCAATGTCTTATGGTTTATACTTGATAGATCTAGAGATAAGTGTATACAATGTAAGCACCAAAAGGCAAAAACTCAACAACTCAAACAAAACATATCTTTGGCATTGTCGTCTAGGGCACATAAATGAGAAGTGCATTTCTAGACTCCATAAAGATGGTTATCTAGACTCTTTTGATTATGAATCAATAGAGACATGTGAATCTTGTTTATTGGGCAAGATGACCAAGACTCCCTTTTCAGGTAAAGGTGATAGAGCTAGTGATCTATTAGGACTCATACATACTGATGTATGTGGGCCTTTTAGAACTAATGCTAGAGGTGGGTATCATTACTTCATTACCTTTACTGATGACTTTAGTAGGTATGGCTATGTATACCTGATGAAACATAAGTCAGAAACCCTTGAAAGGTTCAAGGATTTCATGAATGAAGTACAGAACCAACTTGGTAAAAGTATTAAGACGCTTCAATCCGATCGAGGTGGAGAATACTTAAGCCAGGAGTTTGAGGATCTTCTGTGAGCCCGTGGTATTGTATCACAATGGACTCCACCTGGAACACCACAACATAACAGTGTGTCTAAAAGAAGGAATCACACATTGTTGGATATGGTGTGATCAATGATGAGTTTTGCTGATCTTCCAATTTCTTTCTGGGGTTATGCTCTTGAAACTGCCGCATTTACACTTAACCGAGTACCATCTAAATCGCTTCAAAAGACACCATATGAGATATGGTATGGGAAGCGTCCCAAATTGTCTTTTATAAATATTTGGGGTTGTGAGGCTTACATCAAGAAAATGTTTCCTGATAAGCTTGGACCCAAATATGATAAATGTTATCTTGTTGGATACCCCAAGGAAACAAGGGGATATTACTTATACCACCCTACTGACAACAAAGTGTTTGTTGCCAGGGATGCTGTATTCCTAGAGAAGGAATTTATTTCCAAAGGAAGCAATGGGAGGAAAATAGAGCTTGAAGAGGTTCAAGCCCAACAAGAAAACATTGAACCGGTAGATGTACGAGAGGAATATGAAGATTCACAAGGTGTTGTGGAATCTCAGTCTCCTCCGGTAACACAAGGACCTCGTAGATCTAGTAGGACCGACCTTGAACCTGAGAGGTTTGGATACCTTGTGACTCGGGAAGGTGGTGAGTTGATCATAGATGATGATCCAACAACCTACGTAGAGGCTATGGAAGGACCAGATTCTGAGAAATGGCTTGAAGCCATGAGATCCGAGATGGAGTCCATGTACTCCAACAAAGTATGGACTTTGGTGGAACCACCCGAAGGGATAAAACCCATAGGGTGCAAGTGGGTCTTTAAGAAAAAGACTGACATGGATGGCAATGTGCAAACTATAAAGGGAGATTGGTTGTGAAGGGATTTTGACAAGTTCAAGGTGTTGACTATGACGAAACCTTTTCTCCAGTTGCCATGATTAAGTCCATCAAGATCATGCATGCTATTGTAGCTTATTATGACTATGAGATTTGGCAGATGGATGTTAAAACTACATTCCTTAATAGGAATATAAATGAGGATGTGTACATGACACAGCCTGAAGGTTTTGTAGATCTAAATAATGCCAATAAAGTCTGTAAGCTGCAAAGGTCAATCTATGGATTGAAGCAAGCATCTTGGAGTTGGAATCTTCGATTTGATGAGGAAGTCAAAGTGTTTGGCTTTATTCAATATAAAGATGAACCTTGTGTTTACAAGAAGGTTAGGGGGAGCTCAACCACATTCCTCATATTGTATGTGGATGACATACTTTTGATGGGCAATGATGTCTAAGCCTTAGAGAAGGTAAAGACTTGGCTTGGGAATACTTTCTCAATGAAGGACATAGGAGAAGCATCCTACATTCTAGGAATTAAGATCTATAGAGATAGATATAGAAGGCTTCTTGGGCTAAGTTAGAGCACATACATTAACAAAGTGTTGAAGCAGTTCAGCATGGAGAACTCAAAGAGAGGCATCATCCCCATGCTACATGGAGTCACCGTATTTAGAGCTCAATGTCCCCAATCTTGTGAAGAGAGGGAGCGTATGAATGGGATCCCATATGCATCAGCCATCGGATCCATCATGTACGCTATGTTGTGCATACATCCAGATGTCTCGTATGCTCTAAGCATGATGAGCAGGTACCAGTCCGATCCCAGGGATGCTCACTGGATAGCTGTAAAGAACATCCTCAAGTACTTGCAAAGGACTAAGAATCAATTTCTTGTTTACGGCGGCGAGGAAGAGCTGGTTGTAAAGGGTTACACTGATGCAAGCTTCCAAACCGATAAAGATGATTACAGATCGCAATCAGGATTTGTATTTTGCCTCAATAATGGAGTTGTGAGATGGAAGAGTTCCAAGCAAGAAACAGTTGCCGATTCTACTATAGAGGCCGAGTATATTTCTGCTTCACATGCAGCAAAGGATGTTGTGTGGATCAGGAAGTTCATTTTTGAACTTGGTGTAGTTCCCGGTAGCTGTGATGCAATTGAGCTTTATTGTGACAATAATGGAGCTATTGGACAAGCTAAGGAACCCAGATCACATCAGTTGTCCAAGCACATACTGTGACGCTTCCATCTCATACGAGAGATCGTACAGTGAGGAGATGTGAAGATTTGCAAAGTACCAACTGAAGACAACATAGATGATCCACTGACTAAAGCCCTTTCTCAGTAGAAGCATGATGGTCATGCTAGGTCACAAGGACTGAGGTTCCTTGGTGACTGGCTCTAAGTGCAAGTGAGAGTCTGTTGGTATGTATGCCCATAGAGCAAGTCATAAGATGATTGTAATGGGATACTTTGTAAATGATTTGAATAATAATAAAGCAAATTTCCGATCTATATGTTTAAACTATTTCTGAGATGATGGTGTAACATGATAGATGTCTAAAGAATTGTTTTACTCAATGAAATGCTTTTGGATTGAGGACCTAAACGATGAGATCATACGGATGTTAAGAGTATACATCTTGTTTGGTCCCTAGTTGGTTGTTATTGTGGAAATAACCATAGACATCAATAACACTAAAGACTAGATTGTGTGTTGGTTGATGACAGTATCTCATTAGTCATGATATAATGATATCAAACTAAGAACATAGGTACTTGTTAGAGAACAAGGTACTGGACAGACCCACTGTGAGAGTGACACATGGAACCATGACTTGGTAGTCACAGTCAGCTCTCACAGTGATGGTGGTGAGTGTGATTCTTAGACCTAAAATCACTACACTCAACATATGTCGTTGGGTACAATTTTACACCATCAAACGCAGTCTTGAAACATGGGTTGTTATAAAGGTGATGATTGGGTGGCTTTGACACATAGGGCTTTTGAGGGGTGAGTGATAGATATGGGATTTGTCCCTCCTGAGGGAGTTTGATGTCCTGGGCCACTTGATGAGTAGGATTGAGAAAGGCATGCGCATGCACGTGTGAATCAATATGTGATATTGATGTCACACGCATCTCATCCAATCTACTCTAAGATCAAGGAAATGAATGAATGTTGACAGGATTATTGTTCCATGCCTCGAGTTCATTCAGGATATCAATGACAAAGGAATTATACATTCACTGTAACACCAATCACAGATTGTAGGATTGAAAGTTGTTCTCCAACTTTCTATTTCACTTGGGTAGCACTGATGTGTGACTAGGCATCACTCTTTGCTTGTGAAGTCATAAGTGTTATGGACTTTCACTGCCAATGTGAAATGGACCTGCAGGGTCACACACATAGGATTTAACCTGGAATAGGAGTTTGTCAACAAATATGTTTAGATTGATTACTAAAGGAGTTTAGTAGTTCAAGTAAACACTCAATCAATTGATATCTTAGTATCATAGTGTTCAAGGTGTTGGACTGATTGATTAGAGTATCACATTAATTGAAACTGCGATTGACTAATTCTACACAATCTGCACTCCCAACCGATCGGCTGAGCTTGGGGAACCAATCGGCTCCACTGGTGAGTCGATCGGCTCATGGACAGTGTGAAACGATCCGTTCAAGTGTTGAAACGATCGGTTCAAGTCCAACCGAGCAAGTTGGGAAAGTAAGATTGGTGAGAAATTTGCTTTCGTTTCACTTGCCCAATTTGATTGGAACAAGGATTGGTAATTGATACCAATTCGAAACAAAAGAAGAAAAGTCAATCGGGAACTGATCAGGACCACGAACCAACTGATTCAGAAGTGAACTGACCATTTCATGGGTCCCAACCAATCGGTTGAGGTGTCAACCGACCGGCTCAGATCCCCAACCGACCGTTTCAGTTATGAAACGATCGGTTCAAGTTATGTAGTTTGTTGTTTTTGTGGAAAATCTCAAACCCTTCTACTCATTCTTTAGTCCCGCATTGCCTGGGATAGAGAACCATGTCCCATGACCTTCCTATATATATATGGGTATTGGGGGCTTCTCAAAGTACAACTCAACGCAACCAATTGCTCTTTAAAGTTGTCGTTCTCTCTGGTTTTGGTAACCGAGAGAGCCCAAGCAAGTACTCCCCGATAAGGGAGGCACAATAAGGGAAAGACAGCTGCAGAAAGAGACTGATGGTAGGAGAGTGTGTTGGCAACTAGTACGCTAGTAGGAGGGTGCGACTCCTTCCGATTCCTTGTGGGACAAGGAGATCGGAGTTCCAGGCAGTCCGTGTGGATGACTGTAGAGGTGGGAGACATCTGTCGCTCGGAGGACAACTGTCAATCCCGACAGTCCCGGTGAGACCAAGAGTCTTCAGTCCCGGTGTGACAAGGAGTTGCACAGACACTGTCCAAGACCGGAGGTCAAGACTGTGCAAGGGGCAAGATACTGTCGCAGAGTAAGCCTCGGGATAAGGTATGCATCCACAAACCATCTTTCCTATTGTATAGACGTTGACGCGATTCTTTTTGTTTTGGGTTTTGGGGAGAAATTTTTTTGTTTCCACTACTTATCTACCTCCCGTAAAACCCAACACATACCCTTAACTTAAGGGATTTCCTTTACCTCTACACATGAGGAGTACCATGCTCGAAACTATAGAGACTCAAATCTCATCATGAGCATCGGGTACACTGCTTCCCCTCTTAGGCCTGGGAACCCTAGGTTCACCTTTAGGTGTCTGACTGTATGCTCAATCTCTTAATCACGATTCAAGCATGTTCAAGGTATGTCATGTACTTCCATGATGCTTCTACTTGCAACACTTCGGAGTTGAGTCGTCTTCCAGGACAACCAACTAGGTATAAAGCCTCACAACTGGTTACTTAAACCTCCTCAGGGTCTAAAGCACTCTTTATCTCATCCAACAGGTAATCACTTATACCATAGGTACTAGAAGCATCCAATCTCATCCACTATCATCCACTTAGGTCGCATCATCCTCGACTCCCCACTATTCCTCAGGTCTCAGAATCTAAGCTTCCAACCTTCTTTCTTGGGTCCTGCTTTCTCTCTCTAGATCTAACTCCACATCCAGTCTCACTTCATGAAGTTGGATCAAGCTTACCAGAATATCCCTACCTGGGTGAAGCCTTTTCTCAACTCATGTTTGGCTCAAGATTATCCTTAGCTCTTTATGTTTATCTCATAAGACATCCTTCATGATTCCTTGTCCAGGGTTTCATCCTACTGTCAGCACCACTGACGTATGATGGGTGACCCTACTTGCACAAGCCCATAGGGTTGTATAGGTTCTTCTCTAACTTCATCCATGAAGGAGCTATCCTTCACTCAAACCTGTACGACCCTTCTTAGGGTTGGGTTGCCAAAGGTGCTAGGTCATCAACTTCTCATGGATCATATGGAATCCAAGGCATGTCCATCCCAAACACTCGGTCAACCATGACATCTAACTCATCATACCATCTCTCTCTCTAACCTTCACTTAGGGTTAGGGTTAACATCATCCTCAAAGGATGTGATAGGTCTCTACCTTTAATTGAGGTCTCTACCTCCAAGACTAACTCTCTCTACTCATCCTCCTACCAAGGAGGTCTATCCTCATGTCTCTCCTGAGGGGAATGCCAACTCGTGTCATACGACCTAAGCATGTATCTATTCTTTAGTTTACGCTTAATCTATTAAGCTTATGTCCATGACATCTTATTTACATGCTTTTCATTAATTTGGTGGAGGATTCCTTAGACCTTATTAACCTTACCCATACCTCAAGAGGGTGAGGAGAAGAGAAAAAAACTCTAATCCTTAAGTTCCTTAACAGAATTTGATTTGAGGAGGGATGAACAAGATGAGAGAGTCCTAAAGGTATCTTATTTTGATTCATACCCTAGGACTTTGGCCAGGCAGTCACACGGATCCGGGAGTCCTCATATTCCCACTAGTGGTGCAGAGGAAAATATTGCCAGCCCCCGGTCGTGAACCTTTTCTAGACACCTCTCTCTTTCGGATAATCCTCTAATAACTCCCTTGGGTTCTACAAAATTTGTAAAATTTAATAATTATTAATGATTAATTGAGGAACCTATGCTCTGATACCAATTGTAACGACCCTGCCTCCCGGTAACCCCCATTAAGGGAGACCCGAAGATCAGAGCCGTTATTCAATTAACAAGATCAAAGGTTCGACAAATAATCAATAATAATTATGAAATTCTACTACTAAACTGAAAACTGGTATACAATAAAAACTTTACTTACCTTTTAAAAGATGGGATTTCTATACTTCTATCCATGAAGATACTAATCTAACTAATCCTCCTGTATATGTTATTTCTCATTTAGTTCCACATATGCCACTTTATTGTTTCTTCTTTTCATTTGTACCTAAAACGCCGACAAACAAAACGTCAGTCAACAAGAAGCTGGTATGTGGGGGAAACAATAATTGTTCAACTATATTAACAATGTAGTCATTCAAATATCCTTTAACATCCAAAATTATGTTTTAAGTGATACTACTCAATCCTTTCCTATCCCCTATCTCTGTGTTGTCCCTGCAATGGACATGGATACTACCTCTCTCATGTGGTAGATCCTTACCACCATGGCCCTATCACACAGGTAGCCAATTCTCAGGGTTATGGAGTCGCATGGCCCTACCCAAGGGTAGCCCAATCCCTAACTCATGATGACTTGATGGACCTACCCCATTGGTAGCCATTTACTAAGTCATTTAATGACTTGAAGGACCTACCCCATTGGTAGCCATTTACTAAGTCATTTAATGACATGATGGACCTACCCCATTGGTAGCCATTTACTAGGTCAATCTATAAAGCTACAGGAGGGACTAGGATCTGAGCTAGTAGGCACATCTCTTATGTGATAGTTATATTCACATTATAATTTTCATGAATTAAATGCAACCAACAGTTTAATTCAAGTCATCGATAAAACCTCAAAAATCCTCGAGAAACTAATTTGGGATATTCATAGGCGTAACCACATACCTGTCAAGTTGATGTGAGATAGAAATATTCCAATCAACTAATAGGCAATCAAGCATTTAATAAGATCCTAAAACAATTACACAATTTCCTTTTATTACTCATGTCATTAAGATATATTAAATCTGGGTCGCTTCCTAGGGTTTCTAGTCCACTTTTAGGGTTTCCATTAGAGTTAGGGTTTCCCTTCATCTTTTACTACTTCAAACCCTAATTTAACATAATTAATAACCAACCCTAATTATTTCAACATCTAATCCTCAATTCTGGATTAAATGCATAATTAACCATTAAATAAGTCCATTAAGCCTATTTTACATTAAAGCTACAATTTGTATCCCTTTAATCCATGACAAGATTATTATATGCATTTATCATCAATTCATAGTTCATTATGGTCCAATTCACATATGAACTCGATTTGCCATTAATTCTATTCTTTATTCATTCAAAAACCCTAATTTCTATATTAAGGTTATTTATCCACAAATTAGGAACTTTAATGCTGCAAATAGCTTATAACCATGAAAACTCAGTTATATACATGAAATCAAATAATTAAAGCCAGTAGTAGTCCTAATTACCAACATTAGGGTTTCAAGGCCCATTAAAGCCTATTTATGCACATAAAATCTAAATTAAATAATTATATGCAAATTTGATCCCTTTTGTTCCTAATGTTCCTTTATATCATTAACAGGCTAGTTATCAACTTTAACCATCAATTAAACCCTATTAATCACATTAATCATATCAAAATAGGGTTTCTTAATCATCATTACATTAATGTTAATAACTTCTATTACTTTTCGAATTCCAAACATAATCAGGGTCCAATTATATTTTAAATATAATCATCCGAGCTACTATTAGGGAGATATGAATTTTGTAAAATTACCTACTTTGGCCAATCGCATGATGACATGTCAGCATTACCATGCAACACGCTGCTTTGGGAAACATTATTGAATGACGTTTTTGCCCCCCACTTGCGGATCAGCTCTGTAGCACGTGAAAGGGCACAACTGTCCAGTGCACCCTGGATCGTCTTCTACCTTGCTCCGACGTCTGCTGCGCCCTAGCTGCCAAGGGCGCGGCTCCCCCTTCCCCCTACTAACCTCGACAGCCACCAGGGAGGGTGTCGTTGCCTCCGCCCTACCCTGGCGCACGCGAGGCACCTCCAAGACGTGGCCAAAACATCCGCTCCATAGCTAGATCTGCTGTGCTTTGCTGCACCGTTTGCTGCAGCTTTGTAGTTCTACGGATGGTGCTTCTTGAAGACAAGAGCGCGGGTTGATCTCCTATCCCTCCTAGGTTGTCGTGGAGGCTTCCTTCCTCCATCAACATCAGCAAATGAAGCTCTGTTGCTCTGATGATAGATCCCCTACTCTTTACTAGTGTTTGCACAAGGAGGAGAGCATGGGATCTCTCTCTCTCTCTCTCTCGGACTTGAACCATGGCTCTACCCTTTATATAATGGTGGGTATCCATGCCCCATTAGGCTTTCCCACGAAGCAACCAAGCCCTCTCCAAATTAGGAATGTGTTTCCTTTACTAATAAGCAAGTTTCTCTCTCTTAAACATCTCCTTAAAACAACATATTTATTGAATTTTTGGAAGTAGGAAAATATTCTCCCTTATTCTCTTTAATCTTGTGTTTTACTTTATTGGCCATGAAAATATATTTCCATTAAGTAGAAAATACCACTCCTTTAACAAAAGCACAAAAAACCATTAATAATGTATTACATTATTCTCTTATTTTGCCTTATTGATATTTTCTCTTTATTTCCTCTTTATTGGGGCTCCTAAGACCCCAAGGAACTCCAATAATTCGAAATTCTTTTTATTGGATACTCATTATCCTTCTAGATGCATCTAAATGCATTATTCTTTATTATTCCTCATTATCTTGTTTATTTCTTATTAAAATATCTCTTTTTGAGGTTTTCTCTTTATTTCTCTTTTATTTTCCTCATTGGTATCCCTTTTATCATTAGAAATCATTGGGATACGAAATTCCACTAAGGATAACTCAATTGTACCTCTTTTTACTTATTTTCCACATTTTACCGTTGTTTTCAATTTCTTTCTTAATAAAGAAATATTTAATTTATCTTTTTTTTTGCATTATCTTTGAAACTTTGGACTCCTTGGGACCCAAGGAACCCCTGTGGCACAAAATCCATCTTTGGATTAAGTTCTTTTGCCTTCTAGAGGTTTCCACACCTTTCTTTTCTCAAAAACTCAATTTTTTTTTGAAAGGGTCTCCAAAACTCAATTGTTCATTCATTAATTGGATTTCCTTGTTATTGGGACCAATAGACAATAAAGCCCACAACACAATAATCAAGGCTTTTGTAAATGAAATGCATTTATTCAAAACAAATTATATCTTTATTTGTGCAGATATCTTTTATGTTAGAAATTACATTTCTCACACAAAAGAATCCAAAATTGGGGTTGTAACAATTGTCCTCATCCATCACCTCAAACTTGTCTTCTTCCTCATTATCTTCATGTTGCTCTTACGATGAAAGGGAAGGTGGTCTACACTGAAGGGTCCAATCTGCATTGTTCCACTGACCATTTCAAAACAAGCATGTTGGTGGTGATGGTGACTAGTATTGAATCCTAAACCTATTGCTCCATCTCCCACTATTGTTCAAAACACCAATGTGTTTGTCCCCCAAGTTTTCCTATTTTCGAATCCCACAATATACATGAAACACTTATAGAGAAAGTCTAGTGGTGGGTAATACTAGTTTCCACCGCCTACATTTGCTAGGAAGATTAGAGGTTGCAAGATCAAAATATAGTGAATGAGCATAGCTATGAAATGAAATATAAATCACTAAGTAGATTGATTTCTTTGTTTTCTTTGGTGCCTTTAGTGTAACACTTCATTAATTTATGAAAATCTAGTTTTCTGTCCACATTCTATATGTGGGAGTTGATCCACTCAAGTATGGGTACTTAATGAATATTCTATCTATTAATTCCTAATTTAGACTCTAGTATGTCATTTATGATTGGAAGTGCTGACATGTTATGAATAGTATCAAAGTCAAAACATGGATCCATGTGCAATGTATGAGACAAACCATAGTGAGACATGTGAACTATAGGTAACCTTTATTGATATATCACATAGATGTGTTTAGGATTGGTATATGGTATGGATGATTTTATATAAACCTCCCTATTGTTATACTTCACCTCATTCATGTGAAAAATATGAAATAGTATGACAAAGTTAATGTTAGACCAAAAAAAGTTAATGTTAGACCCTATCCCATTCTTTTATTTAATCACACTTTATTTTCTACGATTGTAATATTTATATTTTTTATTATGTATTTTTTTACTTAATTTTAATATCAAAAACAATAATGTTGCATAATTCACATATGTGTTTTACATGATGCAGATAAACTATGGTTAAAATTTTCTTCAATGACATTTTAAAGATTTCAGCCTTAAAAATAAGTACCTTGTGTACTATGTTGATCCGTTGGATTCAAACATTGTGGTGGTATTGATCCTTGAGCTTGGAGTAGGCCTTGTATGAGACACTTCAATCATAATAGGTTGGTTAAATCAGACCGATCATAGTAATTTTACCACCCAATGCGTTCGATGTGTTTGTTGACATGGTCAAAGATAATCAACCTTGTCGATGTGTGGTTGGGTTGGTCGAAGTGTGTTTTGAGCATTTCGATTAGGCTTTTAGGTAAATGTGAGCCAAGATGTGGTTGATGTATACTGTGAAGGATCACATCATGTATTTCTTAGGTTCTTTGACTAGGTTTATGAGTTCAAGAGGGTTGGATAACGTTAAAGTGGGCATATTTTTAGTCTATGTGAGTTTTAATATGGCTATTTTAAATTTTCCTCATGAACCTAGTTGATATATTGACTTCGTTTGACCCCTAGACATTTGTTAATTTGTCTTATAGCTCACTAGATCTATTCATCATCTAGAAGAAGGAAATCTTGGTTGAAGATCCCTTGCATGTTGGTGGTTTTGTAATTTAGCAAGTTATTGCTTGGTCTATGTTGTAATTCACCTTCCTAACCTTCTAGAGGATGCATTCCTGTAAGTATATTCCATATAATCATTTTAGATATTGTTTTCTATCCTATCTACCTTACTAGATGAAGTTCTCCATGTTCCCCTATATAAATCTCTCTACTCTACCTAAAATACCATCTTGTCTCCTTCTTTAGCCTAGTTGGAGTCGTGTATGCAAATTTTTAGATTGGGATCTAGTTGGCAGAGTTATGAATCTAAAGTTTGATGCATTCTTGTTGAATAGACAAGTTATTTGTTGATTTTCAGTTATCTACACATGTTACGTCTTAACAAATGATTAACTAAGGATTTTGTTACTCTTGCATGCTAACAAGTATAAGTTTTCAGATATTATCAATCAATTTCTTGAAATATGAATGCTTTCTATTCTATATGCGTAAATCACATTCTAAATGTGTGTTTCATATGTTCTAAATACCCCTAAAATTGGTATTTTGTGAACTTACTTTATTCATTCTTATAATTGGCAAAATGGTACCCTAAATTTGATCTTTCTTAGTTAAACTAGGTGCTTGATGAATGAAAGAGATTTCATCCCTTTTGTTACTAAAGTTACATGTTATACTCATACTTAAAATATCAAAATAGTTATTGTTTCTTTAGTTTAATTAGTATGTGTATAAAGATAAATGAAATAAAATTGGATCATTATGTTTCTTAATCGATTTAGTCATTGATGTAGGGGTTTATATGATATGTATATAACACAATATAACAATATAGAAGCATGAACGAGAGTTCTAGATTAAGTTATTATTAAATATAGGTGTTCATTAAAAATGAATTAGTTTTGGTGTCAGAACCTAGTCATAATCAAGATCTTCCCTCCTACATAGAAATTTATGCTTCTAATTTCTATTCTTAATCTATATGGTCGTTGATGAATTGGATTAGAGTTGAGAAAGAAAGTAATATTATTAAAAAGTGATCCATGAGAGGATGCCATTTGGTATATTCATTGAGGTTGATATCTTGAAGGTTTAATTTGATATTCAATATATAATAAAATATGAAGAAAATTGAGTAATTCTAGAAATATGTGTGTGTTGACAACAAAAATGTTCTTATACACTTTTAGCATAAATATTTAAAAATGTTGCCACATATCATAGTATCACTGATACAAACTTGGTAAAAGAATGTGACATTGTTAACTACTTTAGTGTTTGATTATTTTTAAGAGATGTAAAATGTAGTGTTCTCATTTAGTAACCTCTCACACTTGTGATAGAAATGGTTATGGTATGACATGTTATACCTTGCTTAAAAGTGATAATTTATGGAAGATTTATATATGATAAAATGGTAATATCATGTGTCTTCCTTGTGCGTTTATGAATATGTACATTTCTTAAGAAATATATGACGGTCTCTTATATAAGGGTAACACTTAAGTATATATAACATAAAGGGGCATATGGCTCAAATGATAAGCCTAGTGTTAGAACCATGTTTAGAATGGTGATGAGTAAAGGCATGTGGTCATTTGATAGTATGTTGAATGAAATTTATATTTACATAGGAGTGCATGTATATCATATGTTGATCATTCTATTACATGTGCATTTTATTTACTGGTTAGTCTTTTTGTATACTTATACTATATCTTTACAATAATGGCAAAACCAAGACCTCTATTTGAGTCATACTAAGAAAAATAGTGTTCCTTTTTATTTAAAGGTCTTAAAATATGAGTGACTGGAATAAGTAATTTGTGAAACATAATACTTCAAACTATTCCACATGCACCTTAGAACTTACCCAATTGTTGACATTCAGAGAAGGGAAATGAGTATTCTTAGAGATATAATGATTGTGATGTGGTAATCCAAAATTTATATTGTTGAATACATGTGGAAGATTGAAAAATCATCTAAGGTATGGTACCCCTTGGAACACTAAAATCACCTATTGAGATTGGCCAATACCATATCTCTTATTCTTATATAGTAGTTCTAATAATTTCATTTAGGTGATGTTGATGTAATATGTAGACGTGGAAGTATTCTCAGTGATATGATAGGTATCTTGACCTATGTACCCATGATGGGATTGGTGTTTATGTAGGTCACATGTCGATGAGAACCTACTTCCTTATACGCACATTGACTTGAGAGTAAAAAATTCTTAGTGAGAATATATAATCTTGAGATTCTTGACAAAGGATTTAGGCACTTTTGCAATGAAAGTCTTATAGTTTAAGCATTACACTCCAAATTAAACAGGGAAATTATATGTAACATCCCTGACCTGGGTTATGGCTTAACCCTAGAATTTTATATAAGTAAGTTATTTACAAACTTGTTCTAATCTTCTAAAATGTAATTAAGACTCTTTGTGAAGTTTATTTTCAAGTGTGAGCTTAATTGAAAACTATTTGTGCATTATATTGTAGTCTGAGTGTAAAGTGTAATTTACCAAAGATACGGGGTTACATTGCAATATGTCCCATGTTGAATGTACCTTAATATCATAAGAGAGAGGGTGATTCTTAGTGGTGTCTTGTGGAAGGCCTAAATTCTAAGTTTGAACTTGTTTGAATAATGCTAGTGCCTTGTGCACCAATTTTGGTACAAATTGTAATTTGCCCAAAATGTAGGGTTGATATGAAAATTGTCACCTCTAGAGTGTCCCTACTTCCTCTATGTATCATTTAGAGGAGAAATAAAGAAGGAGACACCATGTTTGAATCATCTATGAATGATGGTACTCTTGGTGATGAAAAGACTAAGAAATGATTGAATGAGAAAGTCCTTGTTTGAGTTGCATTGAGTTGTAGACTTGATATGGGAATGCCTATCGACTAAGGAGACATAAAGGGGATACCATATTGGTTTGATAATTCTTGGAAAAGGCCATGATGGCCTAAGAAACTCAAGGAGGTGATCCATGATGAGTTAGATGCTCCTTGCAAAAAGTGTATTGGTTTGCATAACTTGTGAGATAAAGATGAGATATCTTCTCCAATAAGATAAAGGATGGAAGAAATATCAGCTCTAGATTATCCTCAAGAATTTTTCATGTCAAGATAAATGTGAGTACAAGAATGGACATGTGTCAACCATGCATGTTCACGTGTCACCTAGTATCATATGGTGAAGACACCTCTTATACACTCTTCCTTATGAACCCCAAGTATATATACCTCTTCTTTCACCCACTTATGGAAGTTTACGAACCCCACAACTCTCTTTATGGTATATATCGTGCATACCCTCTTAGATAACGTGCATAGTAGCTCAAGGAGTGAGGTGAGATCGAGCACCAAGCTTAAGGTAAGGCCATGGTCATCTTCAACCTTGGTTGAAGCATGATTTTTGGGTTATAGATATTCCTCTCTTATCTTCTTCACCAAGTTCTTAACTATGGTGATTCCTTGTAAATAGAGGAGTTGTGAACGAGCCTTAGACCTTGGATAAGCTCATATTCAACGTTAGGAACGTTAAGCTTTGGAGCTTGGAGCTTTTAAGTTGTTCATAAGGTGGGTTATATAACTTGAACCCAACTATGTTATTATTCAACTTCAATATTGTTGAACTTGTTGATCTACTTTCAATTTCGAATTCCTTTGATAAATTGATGATCCTTTGAGTTCCAAAAGTATCTTAGAACCGTTGTTCTTAATCTAGAACAGTAAGAAAAAGAATATAAAAGTTGATGATGATGACATCATCATGGTCCAACCCGATATCGGGTTGAAGAACCTCTAACTCGATATGATGAGGTGAAAACACCACAAACACGATATGTGGATGAGTAGGTACCTCTTACATGATATGATGATGAAGTGCACATCTTGTGCATGATATGTTGTTAAGCATACAGTTACACTTGTGCATGATATAAGGTCTATAATACACCTTATGCACAACATGGAGTCAAGCATATATCCCAATCTGATATATCAAACCCTAGGAGATAAGTAATCTGAGATGTTGATATGCACACACTATAAACACAATATGGCGAGGATTGTGTACCTCATGGGCGATATGAGTAAAACATATACACACCATGAGCACAATATGGGGTCAAGTATTCACCTCATACACAATATGGTGTTAGGTTTGTATCCTAACCAGATATGAATTGAAACCCTAGATGAAGGTATGAACCCAAGATAATATATAACTCGATATAGTGGTGAGTGATACCACATGAACAATATGAGTGATACCTCATGCACGATAGGAGTGCTACCTAAAAGTACCTTATACACGATATAAGGTCAGGTCCATACCTCATGCATGATATGGCACACTCTAACCGATATGGTGTTGAAGCCTTAGATGAGGAAGTGAAACCCGACATGCTTTTGAATCCATACCCTTATCCTTTTGTGTAAAGGGCCCTTTATGATAGAGTTCAGTTAGATATCTAGCTTGTCATCCAAATACATGATGGGACTGATTCCTTAAGAGTATAAATGGAAATGAGCATAAAGGTCTACCCAATATACAAACCCGATATGTTACCCAACATGGTAACTTGATATGATAATCCAACATGAGAAATCGATATGGTATTTTGTATATACCATTAAAATGATACAATGATGAGGCATATACCCTATGCCCGATATGTTGCGCAATTTGTGCACAATATGGAAGCAAGTGTACCCTTATACCCGATATGAGGTCAAGCTTTCAGATTATACACGATTTGAGGACAAGTATATCTAACTTGAAGCGATAAATTCTAAGTGATAGCCAATCCAATATGAGTACACGATATGGTTACACCCTAAAACATGATATAATGATGTGGTTACACCACATGCCCAATATGGATAGACGACATGGTGATAAGGTTGTATCTCAAGTACAATATGGTAGCATACACACATCTTGATACTGATATGGTGATTAAACTTCAATCATATATACTTGATTGAGTGACCTATGTTGTGTGTTGTGTTAAAAGTGACATTAAAAGATGATGAGTTTAGTGCAATTTGATAATGGTGATATGATGTACCTTAAAGAGGAGAATAGAGAAAAAAGTATGGTGCAATCAACATCCTAGTGAGGATGAAAGAGAAACTTATATCTGAATAACAATCGTGTAATGAGTATATGTTGATATTCCTAGTATGAATGGAGTATGAATTAGGGTTTAATATTTTATGATGTGATCTCAAAAATCTAAGTGGTTAATAAAGGTAAATCTTAAATGATGAGTGATAATATGATCTTGAATCCTTAATTTGTTAATAAGGGGAAAACCCTAACCTTAATAAAGGGTGACAGTATGCACTGAAAACCCTAAATGATTAGATTGATAAATCCTAACCCAAATCATGGGAAGGATGTATTCCTCTTATATCACATAGTAATGATGTGAATTTGAAACCCTATTCAGTTAAAATAGGCAATCCTAACCATAATGATGGGAATGATGTATTTCTCTTGAAATTGCATAGTGATGTCATATATTGTTAGTGTTTTTATCATGAAGTACAAACTATTCATGAATCATGCAATGACGAGCATAGCTAGGTATGAGCTAAGATGTCGTATATGTTACAAATTTAAATGAGCATTGTGAACCATGTTAAATATCTGAACAACAAGTATAATGTTTATACAGTCTGATATCTTATAAGATAGTTGTTGCCTAGTCAGAGGTGACAAGATATTTAGTAGACCATGTGAGCTATGTGAAATACTTGTACAACAAGTATGATGAATACCTTGGTCTGAGGACCTAGAGGTAACAGTTACATGTTACAGAGGTAACAATGTTTAATGATGATATAAGGGTTTGAATACCCAGATCTAGTAATCATGATGATGATGATGTTATGAGATGAAAATTCCTAGTAATGTGATATGGGACTGAGATCCCGAGTGTTATACATTCAAAGTGTTCCAAAGATCTTAAAAGTACTACACCCTTCTTTATAGCATTTGTTATAATTCATGTTTGAAACTTGGTTGATGCTAAAAGATAATGTAATGTACCTAAATAATCAAGAAAAATCTTATCTTGTAGTGCCCTGACCATAGATCGATCAACATCAGGATTTGTTGAATGGTGAAATGGGTTTTTCCCACAGGATTACCTAGAGCGCATATTTTTGAATATGAGGGGGTGTGAGCTTGGACGACCATATGTTGACCGATCCCCTTACGTCCGCAATCTTGGGGATTGGCTATATGCCATATCCTGGCTTGAGTGCGACAATGATCATAGACTCAGTAATGAGCATGGTGAACTGGATCATGGCTTAGAGTATGGTTATGTACCATAACTCAATGAATCCGTGGATGGATAACTAAAATCTCCCTGAAGAGAGTGCATGATGCGGTTGTAGCTATATAGAGAAGATGCCACTATACCCTGGCAAGCTATTTTGTAGATTGACACGTGATGTAACTACCAGTAGTCTCGTACTGACCAAGATGGGTGAGGTCATGGCAGTCGGCTCTGCCACTTACCTTGTATGGTATCGATGCTTAACGTAATCATGGTTGGTTGGAGCATGAGCGGTATGCCTCATCTCCTCAGGGCTTAAGTGTGATTGTAATATGTAATCATCCATGTAGTGTATTTTCTTAAGGATCAAATATAGAAAACATTGGTTGATGTACATTTCTTTTATACATATTAATTGGATAGATGTTATACATGTTTCTTTATATTCCCTATAAAGTGAATAAATGATTTATTGTTCTGTCATAGATAGTTGCATTACTTTAAGGGAAGCAATTACTCTATTTTGCTTATAACAATGATTAATCCTACTTGTTAATATAAAAGAAACTCTGCTCATTTTTATACAGTACTATTGATAATAATATTGTCAGCGGAGAGTTATATCTCTCGCTGGGACAATTGTCTCACCCAGTAGGATCCACAATTTTTAGGTGGATGTGCACGAGGATGTAGAGACCTCTCTATAGAGGGAGAACAACAACTGGGACAACAGTAACAACTCAGGTTGAGTGTATTGTTTGTCGTATCTTGTAATTAGAAGTCCTATGTGTCGTCTCTATACTCTCATGTCCTTGGAGTTAGAATGTGATAGTTTTATGAACAATCTCAGAGTTTGGCTTGTATACCTCGAGGTTTTATGTGGCTTCAGTATGTGTTTTGACAAAGCAAATGTTATATGTTATCCTCGAGATGAGATGGTACAATGTATGTACAAAGTAAACCATGATGTATATAAATTTTTGGTTCTTTCATAAGAGTTTCTTAGAAGAGGATCTCCTTGCAAAATGATTTTAATTTTTAGTGATTTTGTTAATCCACTGCTTATGGTTTATTCTGCAATTATTATTGGTGATGGCTTGATTTTATGTCAGGTTGTCACATTGTAAGCAGTGGGACTCGAGAGGGGATCCACATCCTACTACAAAAATACAAGTCATCATCCATATTAAAGATACACACCCAACTTTTATGCAATGATTAAACAACTATTATTTATTTTTCATAAAAGGATATCATAAAGACCAAAAATATAGTAATGGAATAAAATACCATGACTATTTACAATTTACAAGATTATAAATAATATCCTACGTTTTGGACCTACATGAAGGAAACAACTTCAAGGTCTAAGCACGGGGATGTCTGCTACTTCAAGTTTATCTCCCGCATAAGTTAGATTCACTAAGAGAGTCTAGGTTATCATATCAAATTCTACGGTGTTAAAAGCATACCTGAAAAAAGAAGACAAATGGAAGTTGTTATAATAGAAATGCCAATATAAGAAAATAAATAAAGATTCAACAATATTAAGAAAAAGGAAATTAACAAAAATTATCCAGGATTCCAACAAATAGGGAAAGTGAACATCCAAGTGGATATCAAAGAGAACAATTCAAAGTGTGTAAAATATGCACTTGGAATATATCAAAATATTAACATGTGTTGCATATGCACAATCTAATAAATTAGGGCACACAACCCACCATCAATAATAATCAATTTGCATGCAAGTGAGCTAAATGCAACACTAGTTAAATACAAATAAAAAATGATAGGTAGGAAACGAATTTCAAAACATGATAGAGTATGGCACATTATGAAACTTCAAATATATAAAGGTTGGAACATAACCTGCGTATGGGGCACATGACCTCCATCGGAATAATATGGGAACATAACCCACAAATTCAAAGAACTTATATATCTCTATGAATACTAAATCAAAAAGCACTCAATAATGTAAAGGAAAGTAAAAGTTTATTCATAATATGGTTTCAATAAAATTTCCATCGCAAAATGGATCATATTAGACATCCACCACAAAAGTGGGCAAAATAGAGTATATCCACAATTTAGGGATGTAACATGGAAGAGGATGAATAAGATACATCTTTAAAGTGAATCAAGCATATGAAATAATTTAAGAAGGTTAGAAGATCAAATTTGGAGTATAAACACTCACATGATCCAACATCATATGAGAGAGAAGGTTCATTGGGTAGTATGTCTTAAATGTAGTAAGATAGATGAGACATAGGTATTTGCCCAATATAGTAATAAGGGGATGCAACATAACTCAACTTGAGTATCATTAGTCATGGGAAAAACAAGACTTCTAGTCAGGGTATTCCTTCACCTAGTTTTACACTAAGTATAAATCATTAAATTAATGTGTACATTGCAAAGCCTAAAACTATAAACTCTTTGATACCATGAAATTTAGGTTAGAAAACTCAGACTAATCATTAGTATTTATTTTGATGGTTTCAAAGAGTATTATTTTATATAATTGTATTCAGCAAATAATTAATCATGAATTAGTTGTAATAAACATATTTTTTTATTTATTAAACAATATACATTATCAATTACGGAATTGCCTTTGCATCATGCATCAAAGGCTAAATGTGTGACGGCGTATGTTAGTACATTGTTAGAGAATTAATGTAACGTGTTAGTGAAGTAAATTTAAGGTGAAAATACTATCATTTATATTATAGTTTTGACTAAATAAAAATAAAAATAAGAGTAGCAAAGTAAAGTAATTGATCTTCTGGGCTATGGAAGCAGTAGAGGTATACAATGAGTGTTGGTATGTATGCCCAAAGAGACAATCATATGATGATTCTAATGTCATAACTTGTAGGTGATTTGATTAATAATAAATGCAATCTAACAATTTATTCTATGTTATTCAGTTATGAGATAATGAAGTAACATAATAAATGTCTGAAGGATGATATTACTCAATGACATATGTCTTTGGCTTGAGGACCTAATCAATGAGATCATACAAATGTCATGGGCATACATTCCTGTAATGTCCCTATTAAGTTATTACTATGGAAGCAATGTAGAAAATAGTAATACATAAGACTAGAGTGGGTGTTGTTTAATGACAAAATCTCATTAGTCATGATATGTGATATCAAACCAACCATATAAATACTTATTAGAGAACAATGTATCAGATAGACCCAACATAAGAGTGATACATGGAAACCATAGTTGGTGGTCAGAATCATCTCTCATAATGTTGGCGGTGATTATGGTTCTTAGACCTGAAGTCACTACACTCATCACATGTCATTCAGTATACTTTGACATCATCCATCGTGATCCTAAATAAGGGTTTCCATAAAGGTGAAGATTGAGTGCACTAACACATGAGGATGATTATGAGTGATGCAGATGGGATTTTTCCCTCCTATAGGTGTATGATATCCTGGGTACTTCATATATGACACTGAGAAATGCTTGGCCATGCACATGTGAGTCAACATGTGATATTGATCCTACATATATCTCAAACAATCTGCTCTTGTTCAAGGAACATAGATTGAATGTTGAAGATGATGACTATTTCATGCCTTGAGTTCACCATGGATATTAGTGAAAAAGGAACTATATAAACACAATAACACCAAATCACAAATTGTAGGTAGAAGTTGTTCTCCAACTTTCCATTTACTTAGGTAGCAATGATGTGTGATTAAGACAACACTCCTTGCCTATGATGTCATAATTGGTTGTGGACATTCACTACCAACGTAATATGAGACCTATAAGGTCACACACATTGGATAAAACTAAAAGAGGAGTTTAATCATGAATTATAATTGAATATATTGCTAAAGTTTTTTGATATTCAATTCAAGCAACAAATTAATTGAAAAGACTCCCAATTGACCAGTTCAAGTGTTGAATCGACTGATATTGCATTGCTTGATTTCTAGATGAGCTGGGGAGCAAAACAACCAGTTCACTTAGTGAATCAATCAGTTCATGGTTGCGAGATGGCCATTTCATGAAGCAACACCTGATTCATTGTGCAGTTGGATTGCTTCAAAGATTAGTGTTGATGTCATGTCGTGCATTAATTGGATTTGAATTGCCAATACATATGCGATTGGGAAGCATGATGAAATGATCAGTTCACTTAGTGAATCGATTGGATTGATTTTCAAATGATTGGTTCACTTAGCAAACTGACTATTTCTCCTATCATTGGTTGTGAATTCTCATGAGATTCTTGTCCCTTCCACTTCCACACAGACTGAGAACCCTAACCCTCCTATAAATAGAGGGGTATTGGGGGCTTCTCAGACATGTCAATTGCCTCTAACAATTGTTTGTCTTCTCTAGTTGTGGTAACTGATAGAACTGATAAAGCCCACCCGATTAAGTGAGGGAAAGAAAGGGAGAGAAATTATGGGGGAGCAAGTTGATGACTAGTACACCAACGGGAGGGAAAACTCCTTCTGATATATTCTAGAAGAAATATAGGATTGCTAGGTGGTTCGTGTGGACTTTGAAAGAGGCATGGAGGTTATTTCCTACCACTAGGAGGACAATGTTAGCCTACTGTCTGCGATGGAGACCAGGAGTTGCTGCAGACATCGTTCAAGTGAAACTAGAAGAAAGTTGCACAACAACAATGATGAGGAGATTGTCTATAGACTTCCTATAGGACCAAGTATATCTTCTAAACCATCCTTTCAATTATATAAATGTTCACACAATTTTCTCGTTTTTTGGGGAATATGTCAGTAAATTTTTTGTTTTCACTGCCTACCGATGTCATCTTTCCCTACAGTGGTATCTGAGCCACATCAATCTACTATATTTTGGGACAATCCATATGATATTATTTTCATCATTTATTTATTGCATATGATGTGAATATTAATGTCCAATCAAACACCACATAAGATCCCAAATTATAATATATATATATACATATATATATATACAATTTACACATGCCTACCTGAAAGGGAGTTTTTATGATGGATGTTAAGCACTATTATGGATCCATAAGCGTAATAATATGTGAGTGGTGGTTGTTTATTTAATTCATGTTCTATATTGTTTTTCAAATTGATCCTCCACCTTATCTTCCAATTGTAAAAGTATTATTATCTCATACCTTTGCTCCTCTCGAATGTAACTTGAGGTTTCTCTGTAATCATGTAATATTAGGATAGTTTAATTTCTTGTTACTATAATGAAGATGACTCACCCGAAGAGCTGAATCGATCGACTATAGGACCACTTGATCAATTGGAGGACCCAAAATCTGGTGGACCGGAGATCAGACGACCGAGGAGATGTCTGACCAACCGACTAGGAGGAAAATTGAGTGGTTCAAGGGTTGAACCAATCAACCTAGATTGGAAAGCATAGCTCTTCAACAACCATAGGTTTTTGCATGAGATGCAGACCCTATCTTGTGGAAATTTCTTATGGATCCAAGGAGTTATAATAGAATGACCATAACAATCGCTTATGTTGATTGCATGTTTTCTTTGTGGAATATAGCATGTATATTATATGTACTATATATGTGGTGATTGGATAATGTATATGTATTTATAAATATAAACTCCCTCAAATAAAATATTAAGTATAAGATGTGTTTCATTAGCAACACACATGAAAATCTTGATCGACTAAGCATGGGAACCCTAAGGATGGTATGTTATCTATCTTGTGGAAGTGTGATGGTAATAATGTGGGCCTGCCAAGAAGGGTGCATTATTATGGTGTTGGCTATTGGGGCAGGATTAACTGTGTGTACTTAATGGGATTAAGCACCAGAGTCATACATATGACTATGGCAAGGAGTTTCACATATCATCTATCCAAGAATCACATATGATGCAATTGGAAAACATTGTGTATCTTAATAATTGACTATGGATGATGGAATTTGTCAGGTTATAGGTGAATTGGTTTGGAGCTTAGCTTACAAAAAGGTTGTCTGGTGCAATCTTTCAAAACTAATATTGAGGGCTATGAATATGAATAAAATAGTGGGAGTGATAATTAATTAAAGGCCTAACTAAATATCATTAATATTTTCAAATCAAATTAAATAAAAAGGGTTTTGACAAAATGCAAATGTTTTCTCTTGTAGAATTAAATGACAATAAAATCTTCATTGTGATTTATCCTTATGAAGGAAAAACTTAGCGAGATAAATTTTCACGCCTAGTTTTAGACTTTGAGAAGGGTTCTCAATAAAGAGTGTAAGGGTTCTCAATAAAGAGTGTAAGCTCTATGTCTTAGAAGCACCAGTGTTAGAAATACCTACTCCCGATGCACTTAGGGTTGAGATGGATGCTTATTGGAAGCATGCCAACAATGCTTTGGATATAAAGCACCTTATTCTAAGTTGTATGAACTATGAGTTGCATGACCATTGTGAGGACATGGGCATACTTGAGATGATAACACATCCTAAGAACTTGAACCATAAGCACACAAAGCAAGAAAGATACAATTAATCAAAGGCACTCTTTGTGTGTAATATGATAGAGCTAGACTCATTATAGACCCATGTGCTCAATATGATTGGACATGTGGAACATCTAGAAGAACTAGGATTCTCTTTGACACAAGAGTTGTCCATGAATATGATTCTATAATCATTGCATGAATCATATAGCCATTTTATTTTGTGTTATCACTTGAATAATATGGTCATACCATTGTTAGATTTGCTTGGCATGCCAATTAATGTCGAAGAAGGAATGAAGAAAGAAAAATTTGTCAGCTAATCAACAAAGTTAAGTCCAAGGATGAAAGTAAAGCCATGAAGAGTTCTGAGGCTAAGATCAAATGTAGATCTTCAACACTCAATAAAAGGTGAAAGAAAAGTACAAGAGGAATCTATCCTTTGTACTTGCAGTCATTTGGGAAGAAGAAGATGGGTATGGTGATCTACACTTTAGGTATATACATTATTGAGATAAACCTATCTACTTCTTCATTGTGGGTACTAGATACTAGATGTGGATCTCACATATGCTCAAATATGCATGATCTGAAAAGAAGTAGGCCTTTAGGAAAGGGAAAGGTTGAACTGTGAATCTCAAAAGGAGCAAGAGTTGCTGACACTATAGTTGGAACCTATACTTTATCTGTGCCCATAGGGCTTGCAATATAGTTAGTGATGTGCTATTATGTACCTTTCATAAATAGAAACATCATTTTTGTATCTTGTATGGACAAAGATGCATATGAATTTCATATTAAGAATGGTTTTTGTTCTATTCTAAAAGATGGGATATTTTATGGAAATCCCCCAATGTCTTATGGTCTTTATTTACTAGATCTAAAGACAATGTTTATAATGTAAACACTAAAAGCCTGAAACTCAACAACGGAATCAAAAATTATCTTTGGCATTTCCATCTAGGGCACATAAATGAGAATCACATATCTATTCTCCATAAAGATGGTTATCTGGACTCTTTTGATTTTGAATCAATAGTGGCTTGTGAATCTTGTTTTCTGGTCACGATGACGAAGACTCGGTTTGCTAGTAACAATGTGAGTGATAGTGATCTATTAGGACTCATACATACTGATGTATGTGGCCCTTTTAGAACAAGTGTTAGAGGTTGGTATCGATACTTCATTATATTCTTTGATGACTTCTGTAGGTATGGTTATATTTACTTGATGAAACATAAATTAGAATATCTTGACATGTTAAGGAGTTCATTAATGGAGTACATAACCAATGTGTTAAAAGTATTAAGAAACTTCTTTCTGATCGAGAATATTTAAGCCAAGAGTTTAAGGAACTTTTGTGAGCCCATGGTATCATATCACAATGGACTCCACTTGGAACACCACAACATAATGGTATATCATAAAGAAGGAATCACACATTGATAGATATGATGCAGTCAATGATGAGTTGAGCTGAACTTACAACTACCTTTTGGGGTTATGATCTTGAAATTGTCACATTTACACTAAATCAAGTACCATCTAAATTGGTTCAAAAGACACCATAGATATGGTACGGGTAGCGTCCTGATGCATCCTTTATGAGGATTTGGGGATGCAAAGCTTATGTAAGGAAAATGTTTCCTAAACATCTTGGCCCTAAATCTGATAAATTTTATTTTGTTGGATATCCTAAGGAGACTAGAGGATCTTACTTATATTCCCTATCTGAAAGCAAAATGTTTGTTGTCAGAGATATTGTATTCCTAGAAAAGGAATTTATTTCAAAAGGAATTAGTGGAAGGAAAGTGGAAATTGAAGAGGTTTGAGACTGACAAGAAAGCATTCAACTGATAGATGCACAAGAGAAACAATAAGAATCACAAAGTGTTATGGAATCTAAAATTATTTAAGTAACAAAAGGATATCATAGATCTAGTAGGACATGCCTTGAACTTGAGAGATTTGGAAATCTTGTTACTCAGGAAGGCAGTGAGTTGGTCATAGATGATGAGCCAACAACCTATCTAGAAGCTACTAAAGGACCAGAGTCTGAGAAATGGCTTGAGTCCAAGAGATTTGAGATGGAATTCAAGTATACCAACAAGGTATGGACCTTGGTGGATCCATCTGAAGGGGTAAAACCCATTTTTTGCAAGTGGATATTCAAGAAGAAACTTGACATGGATGGCAAATTACAAACCTATAAGGGAAGATTGGTTGCAAAAGGTTTCAGACAATTTCAAGGTGTTGACTGTGATGACACTTTTTCTCCAGTGGCCATGGTTAAGTCCATCATAATCATGCTTGCTATTGCAACTAATCCTGACTCTGATATTTGGTAGATGGATGTTAAAACCATATTCCATAATAGGAATCTTATTGAGGATGTGTAGATGATACAAACTAAGGGTTTTATAAATCCAAAGGATGCGAATAAAGTATTTAAGCTACAAAGGTCAATCTATGGATTGAAGCAAGCATCGAAGAGATGAAATCTTCATTTTGATGAGATAGTAAAAGAGTTTGTATGGTCAAAAGTATTTACTCAAAATGAAGATGAACCTTGTGTGTACAGGAAGGTTAATGAGATCATGATTGTATTCCTCGTATTGTATGTGAATGAAATACTTTTGATGGGGAATGAAATCCCTACTTTACAATAGGTAAAGACAAGGCTGGGAAATACTTTTTCTATGAAATACTTGGGAGAAGCATCCTACATCTTAGCGATCAAGATCTATAGAGATAGATCTAGAAAGATTTTTGGGCTAAGTCAAACAACATACATTGACAAAGTGTTGTCATGTTCAGCATGAAGAGGTCAAAGATAGGAAACATTCCCATGTGTCACAGAGTTACCATCTCTAAGGATCAATGTCCCAATTCTTGTGAAGAAAGGGTACGCACAAGTATGATTCCATGTGCATCAACAATTGGATCAATCACGTATGCAACGTTGTGTACCCATCCCAATGTCTCATATGCCTTGAGAATGATGAGAAAATATCAATCAGATTGAGGTGATGCTCACTGGACAGCCATGAAGAACATCTTTAAGTATTTGAAATGAACTAAGGATCAATTCCTCATCTATGACAGAGAGGAAGGGTTGGTGGTAAAGGGTTACACGGATGCAAGCTTCCAAACTAACAAAGATGATTACAGATTGAAATCTAGATTCATATTTTTCCTTAACAACAGAGTTCCAAGCAAGAGATATCTGTCAAGTCTACAAAGGAGGCTGAGTATATTGTTGCATCAAATACAACAAAGGAGGCTGTTTGGAACAAGAAGTTCAGGTATGAACTTGGGGTAGTTCCAAGCATAAATGACACAATAGAGCTATATTGTGACAACAATGGAGCTATTGGACAAGCTAAGGAACCAAGATCGTATCAGCACTCCAACAGTATACAAACATGGTTCCATCTCATATGAGAGATCATACAATGAGGAGATGAGATGATTTGCAGAGTACCAACTGAAAATAATATTGCTTACCCCTTTACTAAATCACTTTCATAGAAGGAGCATAATGGTCATGTTAGATCACATGGAATAATATTCATGGATGATTTTCTCTAACTTCAAGTGGGATTCGATTGATAAGTACGCCTAGAGAGCCAGTCATGCAATGGTTATAATCAAATAACTTGTAAAATCATTTTATTAATAATAAAGGAAAGCTTCGAATTTAGTCTATTTTATTTAGTTATGAGATAATGAAGTAACATAAAAATGTCTAAAGGATCATATTACTCAATGACACATGTCTTTGGGTTGAGGACCTGAACAATGAGATAATACAAATGTCAAGAGTACACATTCTTGTAATGTCCCTAGTCAGTTGTTACCGTGGAAGCAATGCAGACAACAATAATACATAAGACTAGAGTATGTGTTGGTTGATGACAACATCTTATTAGTCATGATATGTAATATCAAACCAATCACATAGATACTTGTTAGAGAATGATGTATCAGATAGACCCACCATACGAGTGATACATGGAAACCATAATTGGTGATCAGAATTATCTCTTATAGTGTTGGTGGTGATTTTGGTTCTTAAATCTAAAGTCACTACTGTCATCACACATCGTTTGGTATACTTTGACATCATCCACCATGATTTCAAATAAGGGTTTCCATAAAGGTGATGATTGGGTGCACTATGACACATGGGGATGACTATGAATGATGTAGTGGGATTTGTCCCTCCTACATGAGTATCATATCTTGGCCACTTGATAAGTGGGACTAAGAAATGCATGGTCATGTACATGTGAGTCAATATGTAATATTGAGCTTACATATATCTCACACTATCTGCTCTAGTTCAAGGAACATAGATTGAATGTTGAAGAGGATGACTAGTGCTTGCCTCAAGTTTAATCTAGATATCAGTGACAAAGGAACTATGCAAACATGGTAACACCAAATCAAAGATTGTAGGTTGAATTTGTTCTCCAAGTTTGCATTTACTTGGTTAGAAATGATGTTTGACTAAGGAACTACTCCTTGCTTGTGTTGTTATAATTGGTTATGGTCATTCACTGCCAACATAATATCATACCTATAGGGTCACACACAAAGGATACACCTAGAAGAGGAGTTTAATCATGAATGATAATTGAATTCATTGTTAAACTATTTACATATTCCATTTAAGCAAAAAATTAACTGATTGGACTCCCAACCCATCAGTTCAAGTGTTGAACTGAGTGGTTGAAGTGTCTAGTTGATTGGATATTGCATTGGATGAATTCTGGTTGAGCTGGTTCACTTAGTAAATTGATCGGTTCATAGTTGTGAGACAACCATTTCACGAAGCGACATACTTGATTCATGGTGTAACTCGATTGCATCAGAGACTAGTGCTGACGTCATGTCATGAATTAATTGGACTAGAATTGCCTATACATATGTGATTGGGAAACATGACGAGATGACTGATTCA
This sequence comes from Alisma plantago-aquatica, assembly GCA_963693085.1. NCBI lineage: Eukaryota > Viridiplantae > Streptophyta > Magnoliopsida > Alismatales > Alismataceae > Alisma > Alisma plantago-aquatica. The sequence continues at coordinate 627,258,095 of OY856414.1, read as the reverse complement.
CTTGGTGAATCGATCAGCTCGCATGCCAAATGATCAATTTGCTTAGCGAACCGACTATATTGTCTGTTACATGTATGAATTTTCATGAGATTCTAATCCCTTCCACTCCCACACAGACTTGGAACCCTGACCCTAATCCTCCTATAAATAGTGGGGGATTGGGGGCTTCTTAGACACATCAATTGACTCTTACAATTGTTTGTCTTCTCTGATTGTGGTAACTGAGAGAACCTGAGCAAGTCCTACCTGATAAGGGATGGATAGCAAGGGAGAACAATTGTGGGAGAGCAAGTTGGTGACTAGTACACCAATGAGAGGGACAACTCCTTCATGTATGTTCTAGACGAATGATAGGAGTTCTAGGCGGTCTGTATAGACTTCCATAGAGGTGTGGAGAATGTTGCCTACCGCTAGGAGGGAAACATCAACCTACTATCCGTGATGGATACCGGGAGCTGATGTAGATGTCGTCTGAGTGCAACTAGAAGAAAGATGGACAACAACAATGACAAGGAGATTGTCATTGGACTTGCTCTAGGACCAGGTATATCCTCAAAACCATCCTTTGCATTATATAGTTGTTGACATGATCCGCTTGTTTTATGGGAAATATGGTAGTAAATTATTTGTTTCCGCTGCCTACCTGATGCCATATTTCCCTACAATGAGGACCAATGAATTGAGCGGAACTAGTAAGAACCACAGATCAAGGAGAATCAATGATAAATAAGTGAAGTCAGATAGAAGGAAAATGTGGTCAAAGCCCCACTAACAGGAGTGATTTAACCCAACTACAAAACAACATTCACAAAGGTTAAAAAGGGTGAAAATGAAAGATAGCACAAAGAAGGTGAAATTAGGGGTGGGGTTATTCTCATTTGACCTTTCTGAAACTTGTTGGATGGCCAAAAAGTTTTTTGGGAGTCTGAAGAAGGTTGAAAAAGTTGAGGTTGAACTGGGAGATAACCAAAATTGGGGAACATGGCAAAGAGGTAGCTGGAAATCAAAGATGGCTTGAAAAGGTTGTTGGGAGTTTTGTGAAGAACATGGAAGGGTTTCGTTATAGATATGAGTTATGGGATGAAAGGAGACTCAATGGAAATGAAAAAAGGTGGGGGCAGGAGAAAACTTGAGTGTGACTGGGTGTTTGGGCGCAACAAAATCCCAACAAATTTGGGATCCTTGAGTTTGGGGTAAAGAGAAAATTATGAAAATGAAGAGAAAGAGGGAGAGGAGGGTTAGAGTCAGAGATCTGGAAGAGAGGGGAGTCTTTGTATTGTGTTTCTCCCCAACAAGGAGTCATGCTTGAGGTGGGAGATATACTCAGAGTCACATGATCTCCATCCAAGTGATCAAACAAGAGTTGGATGCATAAAAGTTGGATGATAATTTAGTCCTAGGCAAATTTTAAAAATAAATTACATGCGTAAAACATTTGGGGAATTTGAATAAAACTAAGTCGTATTCTTAGAACAAATGCATTATTTGAATATTATCTTGTTAAATAAATTGTGATAGTTAGAAATATCCAACTAAGTTGAAACTTGACATCTTAGTTAATTGGGAACCAACAAACAAAAATTTGAGATTATATTTCACTTATGGAACTTCCTATTATGATTTATACTACAATTATAATTTAGGTTCATTATCTATATATTTATTATAATATCACATCATTACCATAAAAATTCATTAATTACAGTCTCAGTAACTCTATGTATCTATCAACATGGTTATCTTATATTGTTATGCACACATTAAGTTATTTTACACATTCACTCATTATGTCCGTCAATATCAAATTTAACTTATATAATGGTACATTAGTTCTCTCCACTTACATTATATGTCCAATTAATTATCTCATCACATATAGTAGTCGCATATACTTCTCATGAATCATTCATCCAAATTTATTAGATACTAAGCACAGTTAAGTCAATATGTTTATTTGTATTAATATATAAACATTATTGAGTGTTAATATATATTTTATTCAATTATAATGCCACTATGGGTATCATATAAAGATGAGATTCTATGAATAAAATGCTAGTTCTTATTTTTTAGTAATTGATCAGATATATATTGTTATGTACTTGTACACTTTTGCATGCACCCCATGTACACAATATAGCAATATACCGAGCCACATTTTTATTTCATGACATTTTCGGTACATGCTAATTTTGAAGATATAAAGATATGATGGATAGATGAAATTACCTAAAGAAACTAAAGCTAACTTGTAAGGAGAATTAGATAGATACTTCTTCTCATATGTATAGGTTTCTTGGAAGAATTTTATATAACTCCTTCAAGGATCATCTTGTAAACAATATTTGAATTAATGGAAGTTTTTTTTTCTATTATATATTATTTGGTTACATGTGGATCCTTGGGAATTTTAGGTAATGGCTCTCAACTTTTTGGGTCTTTCCTTAATTGGGGGCTGCTGAAAAATGAGGTCGTTACATTTGGTATCAGAGCCCCATATTTTTTAAATAATATTTAATAGTTTATAATTTCAAGTAATTTGTAGAAATGTAAGGAGACTTATTAAGGAATGACCTGATGGTGATGGTGTCTAGAGAGGATCATGGTTTTGGATCTGGAAATAATTTCCTCTACATCATTAAATTGGTACACAAGTACTCCCTTAGCCAATGTGATATAGGCCAGGCCAAAATTTTGGTAAATTTGATATACATAAACACAAGACTTGACAGAATAAGAAAATTTTCAATTTATATTTGAGATAATAACAATGGTAACAACTTTGTGGCATGGGTGCAACCCATGGCCCAAGTGAGGCCTATGAGACTATTTGCTTTGCAAATATGTTCTTGTGGTGCCAGTTAGATAAATGAAAGGAATCCGTGCATAACTAAAAGATATGGGCTTTGTGGTTTGTTAGAAAATGGAAATTATGGAATATTGGACAAGTTTCGAAAGGAATATAAAATATGTAGTGTTTTATATAAATAATGAGGCAGTTATTTAACCAATAATGGCAAGAGAATGTTTGGGTCATCAAATAAGAATATTTTAACCTGACTTTTGGTATACTTGGAAATAATAATTTAAATAAGAGAGTTCTAGAGTTTTAGAGAAAAATGACTCTCTATGTAGAGTAGAAATTAATTGAAAATTTTCATAAAGAATAAAGTTTCATGTATAAATGTTATCCTAGTAAATTCATCAAACTAGATAGAGATAGGGAAATACTTTACTAAGTTTCCCTCCAAATTTTATAGGAAAAGGAGGTTCCTAGAGTCCTAAAATAAATTGAGAAAATAAGGGGACCGACATGAAATAAATGAATTACATTCCTTTTTGAAGAAAGAGAAAAGGGGCATCAAGAAATATCATTTTGACACCCAGTCTTTCCAAATCCCACATTAAGTCATCATAAGGTTTCCATTATATTTTGGAGTCAATTGGAGGAAAGAGGAGAGAGTTTTTGATTTTACAAAATTTCATAAATCAATATGATATATTACATTTAATGTGACCAGGGAACATAAGTGTTGCCCTTTAATGTGTTGCACACATTTGTGGCTTCTAGGTCATTGATCAATGGCTCAAAATTTGTCTCCTACCTTTAACCTTATATGAAAACTAGGCTATAGTATTTCCTTTCCCTCTGTGGTCTCTCCCTCTCTCTAATCTATGATTGAAACTGAAACCTTTCCCATTGGTTTTAGGAGATAAAATGAAAGCTAACCATCCCTAACTCTCCCTATTTGCATGAGAGATTAGGTTTCCCCTAAATCACAGTCAGAGTCTGATGCCATAACTGACTGGTACCCCCTCCTATATATATATATATATATATATATATATATATATATATATATATATATATATATATATATATATTTATATATCTCTGTGTGTGTGTGTGTGTGTGTGTTGTCCACAAAACTTGGCTCTAAAGTTAGGGAATGATACCATCTGATTGAGCAATCAAGTGGGCATCACGCAACTTCTCGCTTGCTCCTACCTTCTCCCTTGATTTTCTCCCTTATTCCCAATATTCTGATGTCAAGCCAGACATTCTTTCTCCCATAACTCGTCCTCTCTGACAGATCCATGGAAACCATTGTGTTCGAGAAGAGGACAAAAATATCCCTACACCATCCTGAAGGCCTCTGGTTTCCAAGAGTGCAAAGTCAACACTTTGGTTGACTTGCCCAGGTGTAAGCAAGGAAGATCACAAGGAAGGAGAAGGGAATCTGGGAAAAGACTTCACTACCCTCACACCTATTGCTGAAATGCATGGGGCATCTTAGTCCTTTTATCTTGGTCCTAAGTGCTGCCTTAGTGGATAATGAAGCCGAGATGGCAGATGCCCATTGACTAGGATCAATATACTTGTACAAAGTAGGTAATATATAATTGTTGACATGGTGTTCTGCCACTGGCCCGTGAATATTATTCTTGCAATATTTATAACTAATTACTAGATGCTCTGATCATGACAAGTAATATATGTAAATTGTCTAGAAAATGATAGGAACACAAATAAAGTATATTTGACAACTAATTTATATCCCAATTTTGAAAGTGGTACTTGTATGTGTTAAAATGATGATTAGTGCATGAAAATGCTAGTTTTTGATGAAAAGGTTGTTAAGCATGTTAAATATGTTTCCTTGAGATGTATACTAATATTATGGAATATAATGTTGTTTTAGCATGTCCAAGATCATAATGATATAGAATTAATGTTTCTAATGTGAATAAAAATGCATATGAAGAATAAGGTTTTGAAGTTAAAGGTTACAAGTTGAGATAGTCTAAATGTGCTTACACTAATCTAAGTGTTCATAATGAAAGGATTTGATAGTTAAGGTTAGTAGGGTTTCATCTAATATGTTGGAATTAGGGTTTGTACCCTTATTTCTTATACAAACCTCAACATGACCCAAAACACTAGTTTAGGACTCGATTATGGTTTATTCTAATTAATGTGATGGTGATACTTTAGGATATACATACATGCAACTTGATTTTATTGCTTTATTGGATAAAATGCTTAAATTATGATTGCAAGATCTCCATGATTCTTCAAAAGGTACATGGTTACGATTATGACTATCCACAATAGTTTTCTAGTGTTCTTCGAGGATTTCTTTTGGATTGACTAAATAAATTATTGAGTTTTTATTTATATTCCTTTCAATTATAATGCCAATATGTATATCACATAAAAATGAGAATATGTGAATAATGTTCTGATTCTTATTTGAAAGTAATTGATTGAATATATTTTTTTATGTACTTACATTTTTTTCCTGCACCCCACACACATGGTATAGCAATATACTAAATCATGTTATTGTTTCACAACATTTTAGGCACAAGTTAAATATGAAGATATCAAGATATGATGCACATATGAAATTCCCTAAATATATTAAAGCTAACTTGTAAGGAGGATTAGATAAATACTTCTTCTCATATGTACACTTCTCATGTAAGGATTTCATATAAATCCTTCGAGGATAATCTTGTAAACAATATTTGAATTAATGGAAATTATTTACTATTATTTGATATTTGGTTAAATATGGATCCTTGGGAATTATTTGGTAATGGCTCTAAACTTTTTGGGTCTTGCCTTTGTTTGGGGAGTTGAAAAGTGAGGTTGTTGTAGTTTTCATGTAGGGTAGGAGTTTTTACTTAGGGGTGAAAAATTGAAACAGTCAGAATCTGATTTCCGTGGTTGTGATACCATCTTGTAAGAAGTGAGATCCAAGAGGGGATCCACTCCCTACTAAATCAAATAACAGTGATCATCCATATAACAAACAGACACCGAATGTTTTTTTAATTGATGAATATGTATTATTTAATCTTTAATAAATGGATATTACAAAGACCACAATATAGAAGTGGAACTAAATACCATGACTATTTACAATTTAAAAGATTACATAATAATCTACCACTTGGGATTACATGAGGACAACAACTTCATGATAAAAGTATAGGGATGTATGAGATACTTCAAGTCCATGTCCAAGCAACTTCAAGTCTATATCCCACATAAGTTAGCTACACTAATCCAAATCCAGGTTATCATACAAAACCCTACATGTCCTTCACATAAGGTGTTGGAAGCACACCAAAAAAAAGAAGACAAGCAGAATTTATAAGTATAAAAATGTTGATATCTGCAGAGAAATAGAGATTCATAGATATTAGGGAAAAAGGACATTGAAAAACATTATCAAGGCATCCAACAAAGAAGGAAGCTGAACATTCAAATGGATATCAAAGAGAATAGTTCAAATTGTATAAAACATACACTTTCCATAAATAAAAATATCAACATTTGTTGCATAAGGAAAATCAAATAAATTAGGGCACACAAACCATCATCAACAATAATTAATCTACATTCAAGTGAGGTAAACACAAAACTAGTCAAACATAAATCAACAATGGCGGTTAGGGAACATAATCCAAAACATGATAGAGAATAATAGATAAAGAAACTTCAAATATATAGAGGTGGACACATAACAAGGTATGAGGCACATAGAATCCATTAAAAAAGATAACATGGGCACATAACCCAAAAATCCTAAGCATTTATATAGCTTTAGGGATACTAAATTAGCAAGCATGCAATAATGTAGAGACAAGTTAAAGTTTAGTCATAATATGGTTTAATGAAATTTGCATAAAAAATGGATCGTATACAACATCCACCACAAAAGTAAGAAAAATAGTTCATCTCCACAATTTAGGTATACAACATGAAAAAGGATGAACAATATATATATTTAAAGTCACATAAGTTTATGCAACAATTTCATAAAGTCAATAGATCAACTTCAAAGTATAAACACTCACATGAGTCAACATCATATGAGAGAGAATATTCATAGGGTATTACATTAAAATTTACTAAGAGAAAGGAAACATATGTATTTTTCCAATATAGATAAAAGGGGATGCAACATTCCTCAACTTGGGTATCAACAAAAAACTCTAGTTTCAGCTACGGTATTTATTCACGTAGTATTCCATTAGGTATAAATCATTAATTAATTCATAAATTGTAACCTTAAAATGATTTGATTGTTTAATACAGTGAAACTAGTTTATGAAACTTAGACTTTCTATAAGGTTTATTTTTCCAATTCTGAAGAATATTTATTTGAATTTGTTATGAGTAAATGATTATCTATCAGTTAATTGAATAATCTAAATACATTGACAATTGCCCTTGCATCACCCATCAAAAGCTTTTTGTGAAACATGGTACATCAATACATTTTTAGCGATTGAATGGCATGCACTAGAAAACAAATCAAAGGCAAGAAGATTTGTGTGCTTATTACAAGAGTTATGAAATTAAAATAAAAGTAATGGCAACATTGTAAGGCAATTGATCGTCATCTTCCTTAGATTTCATAGAACATGGTGAAAACATAGAATCATCTGAGCTCAACTACAAAAACCCAAAGAACAAATTGGTGAGGAATCTATGTCAAAGCCTCATTGTTTTTTTGATCCCTGAGATCCTCTGATCACAACGACCCCAAATAATGGCCCTGTAGTAGCCAAAGTCACCAACACCTCGTGTCACCATGGAATTAGCAGAGGTAAACCACAAGACCATTTAATCGACGTAAACTACGGAACTATAGATCAGGGAGCATCTTTGATGAATAAATGAAGTTCAACATGAAGAAAATAGGTTCAAAGTTCCACTAACATACCTCATCGTACCCAATTGCAAGAACAACACCAACAAAGGTAAAAAGGAGGGATATGAAAGATATCATAATGAAGGTGAAATCAGGGGGTGGGGTTATCCCTATACTATTGGTATGTATGCCCACATAGCCAATCATATAATGATTTTAATGGCAAATCTTGTAAACAGTTTGATTAACAATAAAGGCAATCTTCCAAATTATTTTGTTTTATTCAGTTATGAGAGAGTAATGCAACATAATAAATGTCTATAGAATGATATTACTCAATGACATGTCTTCAGGTTGAGTACTTGAACAATGATATCATACATATGCTAAGAGTATACACATTTTTTTTATGTCCCTAGTCAGATGTTATTGTGGAAGGCTAATAGACAATAATAACACATACAACTAGATTGTGTGTTGGTTGATGACAAAATCTCATTAAATCATGATATGTGATATAAAGCCAAACACATAGATACTTGTTAAGAGAATAGTGTATGGGACAGACCCAATTTGAGAGTGATGCATGGAGACCATGATTGGTAGTCAAAATCAGATAGGAATGGTGGTTGTTGTACTTCTTACACCTAAATCACTACACTAGTCACATGTATTTCAATGTACTTTGACATAATCTAGCCTGACCTTGAATAAGGGTTGTAATAACGGTGGTTCTTAGATGCATTGTGACACATGGGGATGAATGTGAGTGATTTAGATGGGATGTTTTCCTCCTACAAGAGTATGATATTTGGGCCACTTGATAAGTGAGACTATGAAATGCATGTCCATGCTTGTGTTAGTCAATATGTGAAATTAAGCTCACACATATCTCATATAGTTTATTCTAGTTCAAGAAACATGGATTCAACGTTGAAGAGGATCGTGCTTCCATGCCTTGAGTGAAATCTAGATATCACTGACAAAGAAACTATAACCGTAAGACAAACCACATATAGTAGGTTGAAGTTGTTCTCCAACTTTCCCATTATTTGGGTAGAAATTATGTCTTCCTAGATACCACTTATTGCTTTTGATGTCATAAATAGGTTACAAACATTCATTGCTCACATGACTTGGGACCTATAGGGTTACACACATAGGATACATCTAGAAGAGGGTTTATTCATGAATGTTGTTTAACTTGATTACTAAAGTTTTAGCTATTCAATTTAAATAAAAATGGTTGGAAATTGATTGACAGGACTGTGAACCAACTGGTTCAAGTGTTGAATCGATCAATTCAAGTGTCAAGTCAATTAGAACTTTAAAATGTTTGTTCACCAAATGAAATGATCGACTCAAATCTATGAATCGAACAGTTAGCTTGTGAATTGACTGTTTGGTTAATCAATAAGATTGGGTCAAGGATTGATGTTGACATGATGTTGTGTATCAATTGAATATTAAATGTGAATATAAATGAAAATAAGAAACACAGTGAAATGATCAGCTCAAGTATTAAACTGATTGTCTCATGTGTGAACCCATCGGTTCAGTTGTGAACCAACCACTTTGTTGTTCGCAACATCCTAAAAAATTCATGAAATTCCTTTCCTTTCACTCCCACTCAAACTAGAAATATTTACCCTGACCCTCCTATAAATAGAGGGATAGTCAAGGCTTTCTAGAGACACAACAATAAGCTCTGACAATTTTTGTCTTCTCACAATTGTTGTAACATGAGAATCCGAGCAAGTTTTACCTGTCAAAGGGAGGAATGACAAGGGAGAGACAAATGGGAGAGAAAATCGACAATAGCACATTGACTAGAAGGGGAAACCTCTTCTTGTCCATTATTCTAGAATGACAAGAGTTCCCAGTGATCCATGTGGACTACTTTAGAGGCGAGGAGGCTGATGCCACCCGCTAGGAGGACAAAGTCAAGCACCATACATGGTGATCAACCAGGAGGCTATTGTCGATGTCATCTAGGTGCCAGTTGAAGGAAGAAGCACACTATAGTAAGGGATAGTCGATGGACTTACTCCATGACTGAGTATAAACCTTGCAACCCTCTTTCCTATTACATAGTTGAGACAATCTACTATCTAAGGGGAACATGGTTGTAAAATTTTTGTTTCTATTCTTGTATCTGATGTTATATTTTACTATAGTGGTATCAGAGCCAGGTTAATGTGATCGAATGAGTTTTGACTTAATTTTGAGACAAAATATCTTTTAAGGTCTGTAGGACGTGATGGAGTGAATTTTTGAAGTACTTACATGCCTAATGATATAGGTGAATTTGTGTGTTCAATTTATTTGGGGAGTTCCAAGTGCTTTGATAACTATGAATGATAATTGTGTTGACATCATGATTATGATCCATAAGTTTATGCCCTTTTAAAGAATGTATTTGAATGGTCAAATAGCTATTTTTTTCATCAAATTTAATTAGGATGAAGCTTGAGTTGCTACAATGATATGTATAAAGGTTCACAAAATTCCTGCAAAAAGTTATTGTGGTTTGAAGATGATTAAATGATATGGGTACCTTGATGTTTTGATTGAAAAAGTTCAGATCATAAAGCCTAAGTATGTACTCATCTAGATGGACAACTCCGATTAGAGAAAGAGACAATGGAGTTGATGGAAGTTACAAGCACCCATGATCACGTTGAGGAAGACATGGCTACGTGCAAAATTAACTGAGTAATTTAGTATGGGTCATGGAGCGGAACAAATAAAACCCGTACTTAAAGTTCGTGGGTAAGAGACCAACTAGAATAGATGCCAACTTCCTTCTTCTCCATCATAATATGCAAAGACGGAAGAAAGATTTGTTGTAGAAGGTGCTGGCGAGCGAGATACCATGGCTGATCTTTTGTCGGTGTCCCATCCTTGCAACAATGCTTGTGTCATAGTAGGATAAAAGCATGACAAGCTCTGAATCTAATGGAATCCAAAGCATTAGATGATGAGGCATGGATGTTTGGTTCTTCCAAGTTGAATGGGTTCTCCCTTGGGGCAGTGGACACAAGTAGAGAACGGGTAGATTAGAGAAACCTAATATGTCTACTTAGCTTGGGCACATCCTGAGAAGGTTTCTAAGAGGATTAGGAGGTACGAGAGACAACATGTCATGGATTTCTCATTGGGGCAGAGATTAGAGGTGACACGACCCGAAACCAAACATCAGATAATAATTAATGCGGAAGAAAACATTAGCAGTGGATTAACAAAAATCTCTAAAAATTAAAATCTTTTGCAAAGAGATCAATTTCCAAGAAACTCTTATAACCAGAACCAAAGTATTACATGTACATTCTGATCCACAAGTATATACCATGTACCACCTCTTTTCGAGGATTACATACATCAATTGCTCTATTAAGTCTACACATGAGCAACACAAAACCTTGAGGCATTCAATTGCTCTATTAAGGAGAACATTGCATCTACCCATGGTAGAATTATACATCATCTATCTACTTTGCAAGGAATGTAAGGAAACATAAATATATCATCTATCAACTAAAGATGCATAAAATAAATGTAACATCAGCCAATGATTTCTGTATTCAATCCTCAAGTAAAAATGTTATATTGCTGATTACATTTTATAATCACACTTATGCCCTAAGGGGATGAGATATACCACTCATACTCCAACCTTCAGTTGTGAAACCCAAAGTCGGTGCCATACAAGGTCAATGGAAGAGCCATCTACCATGACCTCCCTTATCTCAGTCAGTACGGGATCCCATGCAGGACATCTTGTGTCACTACTATATAGGTTTCCAGGGTATATTGGAAACTTCGCTATAGACCTACAGCAGCGGCTGCACTCTCTTTGCAATCGAGAGATCTCATGTTTATCTCACATCGATCCAACATTGTTTATCATTGGGAGATTTGTGATACATCCATCCTGATATCGGGAGATTAGTGATACATCTATCCCGACATATATAATGAAGGATTGAGAGATTTAATGTTTATCTCACATCAATTCCTCCATTTGGGCGTATGGATATTTTCACCCATCACCCCTATATTTTCAAAAATATGCCTTCTGGGTTATGTCGCGGAGCAACCCGTTTCACCATCTAGCAAATCCTGACGTTGATGGGTCTATGGCCAGGGCACTACATGATAAGATTCCACTTGATTAATTAAGTACATTATTGTATTCTTTTAGCATCAGTCAAGTTTTCAAAAATGAATTATTGTGACAAATGCTACAAAGTACAGTATAATACATCTATCAAGTACCTTCCAAAACTTTATATAACATTGGTATCTCAATCCCTTATCTCATTGCTGGGAATTCACATCCCTTAAAAACATCATCACCAAGTTTACTGGATCTGGGTATTCAAACCCTTAGTTCATCACTGAGCATGGTTACCACTTATTAGGTAACTATTACCTCCAGGTCTTCTGACCAAGGTATACAAGGTACTTGTTACACAAACATCTCACATGGCTCACAAGGCCCATTAAGTATCTTGTCACCTCTCACTTTGCAACAAATTATCACATGGCTCACAAGGCCATTACATCTTGTCACCTCTCACTAGGTAACAACTTATTCACATGGCTCACAATGTCATTGCATATCTTGTCACCTCTCACTAGGTAACAACTTATTCACATGGCTCACAAGGCCATTGATCATTATACTTTTATTCAAGTATTTAACATGCCTTACAAGATTTATGCAATAAAGAATTACAACCTTCCCATAATTAGGGTTAGGGTTTCCCTTTATAATCGATTAGGGTTTCTCTTACATATCATCACCCTTTATTAGGGTTAGGGTTTTCCATTATTAACCATTTAGGTTTCCAAGATCATATTTATTAATGATCAAACCCTAATTCATTTCTCCACACATCTAGGAGCCAACATTGATATCATAAGTATTCAATCATAGTTATTTATTCTTACCATTTATCATTAAATGAATTATCAACACAAGATATGATTTCCTCTCTCATATTTACCAGAATATGATCACATCATATTTTATTAACTTGGCTTAACCTTTTCTTAAGGTATGTTAGCCTACACTTATCAAAGTGCATTACATCTCAATGTAACAATTGTCATGACACACTTCATGTGTTACTCATCAAGTATATTGGATTTAGGGTACATCAAGGTGTATCAACCTTGAGGTGTTGAATGTGATATCTATCATGTCTTGCTGTATCTCTTCCCTCATCAATTGTAACTTACTTAAGTTCGTCAACTTATCTTGTATTAGGGTATTTCCCATCCTAATACTTTATGCACCAGTTCATCACATTTATCATGTAATGTATTGGTCATCAGTCACTCATTTGAATTATTCAACCATTATCAATAATATGGACTCATCTTGGGTTAAGGCATTATTGATATAAGGTTATCCATTATCAACCACTATAGGTGTTTCACATACCAATATATTATTCACTATTCCATTATTTGGAATAGGGTTTTCCCCTCTTAATCAATTAGGATTTTACATAACATCACCCTATGTTAGGGTTTCACATAACATCACCTTGTATTAGGGTTTCTCATAACATCACCCTACATTAGGGCTTCTCATCTTTATCAATTAGTTAGGGTTTTATGATTGTCTCATTAATCCAAACCCTAAGTCAGTGCTTCCACATATCTTAGAGCACATAACATTATATAAGTATTAAATCATACTTATTATTGCTCCATGTACTTAGGAACACACATCACCATCATACCTTATTCAATTGACTTAACCATGCACTAAGTACATGAACATATGCGTATCATTGTGCATTGCATTTATTACTTTCATGGGCATGAAGTGATAATCACTCGAATTATACTAATCACTTAAGTATTTTAGAGGTACTTCCATTGAAATCATCCTAGAGATACTCTTCAACCACTTATGGGGTTATTAGTACTTACATGGATTGAATTAATTGGACATTCCAAACGTTTTTAACTAATTGAACCTACAAACGGTCTTGGAACAATTGACCCTTCAAACGGTCTTGAAGTCACTTGACCTTCAAACGGTCTTGAGGTCACTTGACCTTCAAACGATCTTGAAGTCACTTGACCTTCAAACGGTCTTGAAGACCATTAGACCTTAAACGGTCTTAGTTCAATTGAATCTCCAAATGGTCTTGAACTTTTTGTACATCCAAACGGTCTTGAGGTACTTGACCTCCAAACGGTCTTGAGGTGCTTGACTTCCAAAAGATCTTGAGGTGCTAGACCTCCAAATGGTCTGGATCACTTGCTCATCAAATGGTCTTGAAGATTGATCAACCCTAAACGGTTTGAGACCGTTTGATCTTTAATTGATTTGAATATTGATTAACCCTAAACGGTTTTGAGACCATTTGATTTGAATACTATTTAACCCCAAACTATTTGAGACCGTTTAGTCATCAAACGGTCTGAGACTATTTGATCATTTCAGCTTGAAACTGTTTAACCCTAAATTAGGGTTTTGTTCCTCAATTGACTTAGGGCTTTAAACCCAATTGAGCTAGGGGTCTGAAATTAATTGAATTTGATTTGTTTGAAGTTATTAGGTCATGATACCAATCAATCCTTCAACCTATTGAAACCATATGGTCTCTAACGGTTTGAAATTTTTTGCCCTCCAATCGGTTTTGAAACCGTTTGGTCTAAAACGGTTTGGAAACTGTTTGACCAACACAAAGAAAAATTGTTTGCTCATGATATTTCTTGAGGTGTTTGATAAGATGATGTCATCATCATCAAGCTTCAGACCTCTGATTTCTATTTCCATATATAAGAAAAATTAAGCAATTATTCAAGAAGAAACAAAGGATCCACATATGATGAGAAATTGAAATCAATAATAACGTTGATGGGTTCAAGTTATATAACCCGACTTCAAAGTTGAGTCCAATCTTAAAGATTCACATATTTAATGGTGAATGAAGCGTTCTCAACTTCCCAAGGTCCATCCTCAAGTCTTTGAGTGAAAAGAATGGCTAAAGTTGAAGATTGAATGGAGAAAAGAAGAAAATAAGCATTGAATTTCAATTTCCACCATGAAATCAAGGTTGGAGATCATTAAGGAGCTCACCTAGAGGTTGTGGTACGTCCCCCTATTTTTCCTAAGCTCCCCTGTGTTCGTCCAAAGCAAGGAAAGAAACAAGAGTCAAAAAAGCCTTTCATGTGGGTGAAAGAATGGAGTGTATAAGGGAAATTCAAGAGAGAGAAAGTGTTATAAAAATCCTTCAATTCTATAAATTGGTGCCACTTATCCAGACCACTTCCTTTCATATGAAGCCATCATCCTCCCCTTCGAAATACTCTTCTTTATCCATGAATCAAAAGAAAACAATTAAGCACCTTAATCAATTTAATAATAATATCCAAAAATTAGTCGATATTACTTTTTCTTTAACTAATGTGAGTGGGCTCTCCACTCACTTTAGATATTTAGGTGCCATTGCAAGGCAAAATGACGTCCATACTTATATAAATTCAACCATCACATTTTTTGTTTAAGGGCACTTCCATTAATATATTTAATTTTGCATTAAATTGAATTAGGGTTTCAATTATGCTTAAATCTTGATTATTTTAATATCAAGATTCTCTTTCCCCCAAAGAGATTCAAATGAGATTCACCTCTAATTTTCTTGGCTCTAATAATACCAAGAAACATTAGGGAATCTATAGAAGTGGTATTTTGCATATTGAACCCTAGGTTTTGGGTAAATTGCACATTAAACTAAAACTAGGTTTTAATGCACAAACATTGCTTAATAAGCTCTTTCTTGGTGCTCCAGCTTCCACAAGCCATACCTCTGCATCATTTTCATTCTTATGATGCGTCAACACTTGGAGAACATTTTATCATATAACATTTGCAAGTTAACCCCTCAAGTTGGGTAATTTGCACTTTAGTCCAAAATGGGCAAAACATTATTTTCAACATTATTCAAAAAGGACTAAAATTGAAACATAAGTTCCTCTTGAGCCTTAATTACTTTTCAAAAGATAAGAGCAAGAATATAATTATCTTTCTTAAATAAAACATCTAGGGTTAAAGCATAACCCAGGTCTGGGATGTTACAAGAGGGGGCATTGAAACCAGGAAGCCCCCTTTGGAGGAGTTGCTCCTCTGTGATTGCCTCCTTTTTCTCGTGTCTGGATACGAATGCGGGACAAGGGAAGCAATCAAGCTTTTAAATTTGTAACCCAAAACCTTATAAGACACCCATAACTTTTATTACGGGGTCAGAGTAGATATACGGGGTCAAACATAGGGACGTGGTGACGTTTAGGACGCCAGAGATTTCGTTCTTGGGTCAGATAAGCCAAAACTATAGTCAGTACAAAAGGGGTGCTAGAACTAGTCTAGGGGGTTGTCACGAATTAAAACAAAACAAAGAAAAGAAAATAAAGGAAAACAAAACAAAACAGAGTTCGTGGGATTCTACTAATTAAGAGAGAAGGAGTCCCTGGCTATGTAACCTCAACCTGGGCAGTCTATGCACCCATTCTCAGGTGTAGACAACCCTCAAACACCTAAGCAAGCATCTTAAAACCAAACATAGTATGCATTGTGGTATCCATTTATGTGGGATCATCCCACTCACTCTCGCGATGCATGACTAAAACCGTCAATGATATGCCATCTAACCTCTCTCGAGGATGACAAATCAACACCCTAGAATATGCTAAGTTCCCACTCTGGTCTTAGGAAATTTGAGGATATTAGGAACAAGGTACCTTGGATCTTCGTCCTCCTGGGTTCAGATCCAAACTATCTTCTCTTAGCTATTCCTATAATGGATCTCTTGATACAGGTAGAAATAGAAGTTCAAACTAGAAAGAGATCAACCAATCTAACAATCACAACCAAAGAGAGAAGATAAAACAAGCAACGTATATAAATATGTTATAAAACTACTTGCTTAAGGCAAAAGTACAAAAACATGCCCAGACCAGGCTACATAGCCAAGAAGGAGCCCAACTAGCCATGGACAAGCATAGTTGGCCCCAAACAAAGATGGGAGAACATCATTGTACAAGAAACCAAGGGGAATAGAAAAAATAAGGAGGAAGAAGAAGAGATTAAGCCAATAGAGGAGAGGTGTATCTCACTCCTTAGCCTCTGTACAGGTTAGATCTCATCTTTCAGGCCTTCCTCCTTGGTCATTCGGACACCTTGGCCTCCTTCCTCTCTAGATCTTCCCCAAATAGTAGCTCGGTCCGTGGATGGAGGTGGAAAAGCAGTGGAAGATGAAAGCATGATGAAGAGGCAGGTGTAGAATGAGCACTTCGATCCCTTTGGACCTCCAGACTCTCCCACGGTGCTCCGGGAACCTCAATGGGTTAAAATTGATTGTGGGAAAAACACCCCAGATCTGAACCCCTCTTCAGGTGGTGGGGGACATGTATTTATAGGCGGTGTGATTACGGCTCTGAACAAGATCGTGGCTTCAACTACCATGGTCACGGTTATGCAGCCGAGGTGCCTTCCGCAGTCGCGGTTGAGGCCGGCTGAACACCTAGGTTGGGACTGGGCACCACGGTCGAGGTGTAAACCTCAGTTGCGGTTAGTACTGTCACAATTAGTACAGTTGTGGTCGCGGTGTGCGTCCTGGCCGCGGTCGCTGTTACAACCCCAATTTTGCGTATATTTTTTTATAAGTGAAATGTAAAGATTTTATGGATTGGACTAAATTAAAAAAGGTTGTATGTTTTGTTTCAAACAATGGATTACTTTGCAAATATCCCTTTTGATAGGAATTTCATGATTCCTATTACTAGATTAATCCTTTAATGGATATAAAAGAGAAGAAAGGAAGAAAAGTCCAAATAATAGAAAATACAAGATATTGAATATTAAGCAAAATAATTATTAGAAATACTTGGAAAGTGGAATTAATGCCCACAACTGAGTAAATTTCATTTATATGTAATTTCTAATAATAGGACAAGATGAAGGGAAATGAAGAATAATGAGAAATAATTAAAAAAAAGAAGTCTGTTAATAAGGAAAAGATAGGATTTATGTGGTGGTGCCTCTCGTGGTCTTTTAGGATAAAAGAAAAGGGCATATATAAAGGAGTATTTCTTTGTTTGATGTTAAGATTATATAATCCTGGAATTGATTTTGTGGAAAGTTGTAATACTCCTTGCCCTTTCGGATTAAGAAATAAGATACGAGGAGGAATCTTTCTATATATGTAATTATGTATGGGAACCCAAGATAATTAAATAAGAGAACAATCTAGATGGGTTGCTAACCAAGTGCTTTAATCAAGATGTTGACAATTTGTCCAATAAGGAAAGTGGGATGGAAACCTCTAATATCCTTTCCTTGTTTAACATTGGCACTACCAAGTTATGTATAAACAACTAAGGATACTAGCACTTTGTGGACTCATGAACCCTAAGTGCTATAGCCTATATATATAGAGATAGACGCCATCCCTTCACGTAGAGGGAACCTCAACTCTCTTTCCCCTGTCATCTGCTCCTAGTTTAGGCAGTGTTCTTCCTTGAAACGGTTGGAATCTTGGTCAGCCAACCACCTTTACCTCTTGGTGTCGAAGCACTGGAGGCCATGACAAGGGCGGCGAGGAGCAATGGAGAAGGGCAAAGGGGGCTTCGAGGACGGAACAAAACCAGGTTGATCTTGGCAACTGCGTCACAAAGCTTGTACAGCCATCACCGTAGCAGGTTAGGTCGGACGTCTTGCAAAGGTGAGGAGGACCTTAGGCAGAGGTCGAGGATGCCCTGCCAACATCTGACTTTCTGAAAAGGCAAGTAGGTGGGCGTCCAGCCTTGGAGACGGCGGCGTCCGTCCTGGGCGCTGAGAACGCGACAGAGCGTCGTGAGTTGCAGGAGCCGAGTGTGCGGGCGGCCAGGAGAAGCTGGGGGAACGGTGCCCTCAGCCTTGGGGAGGCTCGGCATGTTGAGATCACCTTTGTGACCCCATGAGGAGGGGTGGCATGAGGAGATCAAGCCTGGTGGTGGGCACCGTCAACACTCCAAGGCGGCGTCGAGGCCTCGCCCTACGCGAACGCGATGCATCGTTGGGCCTGAGTCGCGACCCACGTGAGGAAGAGGAGGGACAGAGTCAAAAGACTCTTATGCCCCTGTCTGCTAGTTCAAGATGCAAGGGTACGCTTGTCTTCTATTTTTTTTGCAAGTGGCTGCTGATTTAGGTATATATAATGATGTGGCTTCCTACAATTGGCTGATTAATGCATATTGTGAAATAATGATAGTAAATCATTGGTAACTCAGATTAAAACAAGTCTTATATGAAATTTGATCCTCAAAACAAGAGGAATACGAAGAAATTATATTTGAAGTCTAATTCTACTTGGAACTGAAAAAGTATAGGTTTTACATATTTTAATGCATTAATTGACATAAAAACCCTAGAATGATATAAAAACAATCATGATGAATCTTTTATATGTTTTTGATCAATCTTAACCTGTTATGAATGGTAAGATCATAAAAGGATGATTCATATGTTGCTTTTAGGGTTTTATGACCATGAACATGGTTTAATGGACCAAAAACCATGTTTTGGGTAAATATGAGTTCTAGTGGTCATATCTGAAATTACAAGTATACAACTGTAATATAATGACCCACAATGAAGATATTTGAGATGATTAGGGTTTTGTGAACAAGAAACATGAGAAACTCTAATTGAGTATAAAGGATGAAACTTTGTGGTTTAATGGGTAAATTTGGGAGGTATTAACTTATTAAATATTAAAGTCGAGTTTCAATCTATTTCACATGAAAAGTTAGCTAATTTAGGGTAAAAGAAGAGATGACCATATTTAATTTGAAAATATGGAAATATGTTGTTAAATGATGATCCTAATTCTATTAGGAGAAATAAGATGAGAAACTGATGGTTATATGTAGTTTTATCTAATTAGGGTTTATGATATTAAAAGTAAAGTCAAAACCCTAATTGCAAATGAAACCCTAAAAAGAGAAATAGAAATCCTAAGAAGTAAGTTGGATTGGATAGATCTTGATAAAAGGAAATTGCATGTTTATTTCAGATTCTTTGTGTATATTTGTTTACTTGATTGGATTTCCCTACATGGTTGACTCTATCTCAAAAAGCTGGATCGTGATAAAAGTAGAACATGTATGTGGTTACGCTTATGAATAATCTTTCTAGTTTCACAGTGATTCCTGAAGTTTTATCGGTTGCTTGAAAATAACTGTTGGATGTCTATTTATTTCATGCAACTATAAAGTGACTATGATTATCACCATAAGTATACATATAAGTGGCTAGATCTGAGTCCAACTCTATTTCTTTGAAAAGGCTAAAAAAGGGGTTATCCTAGAGCAAGGTCTAGGTTACCGTGAGTTAGAAACTGGCTACCTACATGTAGGGCCATGAGACTCTTTAGCATCCCATGAATTAAGGAGTGGTCTACCTACGGGTAGTGTCATGTGACTCAACCCTAGAAATTGGTACACCGGATAGGTGGATCATGAGGGGTTTAATGGGGATCTACCCTAAGAAAGGTAGTATCTAATCCACTGCAAGGATAGCATAGAGGATAGGGTACTCATGGGTCATGGAGTTATATTTAAAATGTAATCTTGGTTGTTAAATGACTAATTGAATGATTACGTTGTTAATATATTTGCTTGATTCTTGTTTCCCCCCCACACCAGCTTTAGCTGACTGACGTTTTGTTTGTCGGCGTTTTAGGTACAAGCTAAAAGGACAAACGGTAAATCGTTATATTGTGAAATACATGAAGTAAAATACAAGGAGGGTTAGTTAGAATAGAATTCGTAAGTGGATAGAAGTTTAGAGATCCAAGTTTTCAAAAAGGTATGCAAAAGTTTATTTCCTTACAACTTTTTAGTTTAGTATGTTAAAATTTGATAATTATTCTTGGTTAATTGTCGAACCTTTGATCCGAAAATTATGGGTGCGGCTTCGACCTCTCACTCTCCCTTAATTGGGGGTTATTGGGAGGTGGGTTCTTAACATTTTGTATCAGAGAGTAGGTTCCTCATTTAACCATTAATAATTATTAAGTTTTACAAACTCCATAGAACCCAAGGGAGTTATTAGAGGATTATCCGAAAGACGGAGGTGTCTAGAAAAGGATCATGACCGGGGGCTGGCAATATTTTCCTCTGCACCGCTAGTCGGAATATGAGGACTCCCAGATCTGTGTGACTGCCTGGCCAAAGTCTTAGGGTATGAATCGAAATAAGATACCTTTAGGACTTTCTCATCTTATTCCTCTCTTCTCATCACAAATTCTATTTAAGGACCATAAGGATTATGGTTTTCTCTCTCTTTTCCTCACTCTCTTGAGGTATGGGTAAGATTAATAAGGTCTAAGGAATCCTCCATCAAATTAATTAAAAGCATGTAAATAAGATGTCATGGACATAAGCTTAATAGAGTAAGCATAAACTAAAGGATAGATACATGCTTAGGTCGTATGAAATAAGTTGTCATGACCTCAGAAGAGACATGAGGCTAGACCTCCTTGTCAGGAGGATAACTAAAGAGAGTTAGGCTTGGAGGCAGAGATCTTCATTATAGGTAGAGACCTAGCACATCCTTTGAGGATGATGTTAACCCTAACCCTAAGTGAAGGTTAGAGAGAGAGATGACATGATGAGTTATATGTCATGGTATACCGGGTGTTTGAAAGGACATGCCTTTGGGATGCCATATGATCTATCGATAACCTAGCACCTTTGGCAACCCAACCCTGGGAAGGGTCGTGCATGTTAGAGTGAATGCTAACTCCTTCATTAATGAGGTTAGAAAAGGACCTATAGAAACCCTATGGGCTTATGTGAATAGGGCATAGCATGCACCCAAGATACGTTAGTAGTGTGAGCCATATGTTGAAGCTCTGGCCGAGAGAGTTTGTGTTACGACCCATATCAGGGTTAGTCAATAAATACCTTGAATTACATAAAACACCTCAATTAGTGCTAAGCTTTTGTTAAACATCATGAATAATCAAGATAAGGCAACATGTGAATCAATAGTCAAGATTTAATCATCTGAGGTAATTAATGATAATAGTAATGATGATTGTTGAGTTAATTGAGTTGAGTTGAGTGCTGACAAATGCAATTAGTGTTGAATATCAAATTAAATATCATGGTTAATCAAATAAGTTAATATGTGAATCAATAGTTGAGTTTGAATCACCCGAGGCAATTAATGATATCAATGTTGATTATTTAATACATTAAGTTGAATCAAGTAATCACAGTTGTAATTAGAGTTTTGATCCAGTGAAATAGTCTTTTTATCATGTTTTGCACTTTGAGGTTATAGAGAATTCCGTGCTTAAACCGTTGCAAGAAAAATCACTCAAAACCGACTTCCGAGTTAAAAGATACGGACTTTTGAGTGTTTAGGGACCTAGTTGTAGTTTTTGATTTTTGCTAGGTATTTTACAGCTCGCCCCCTAGTCCTTTCTTCCTTATTCCACTTTCGTTCTCATCCGATAGAACGAGCAACTGCTTGAAGCGGCGCACAACAGGGAACAGAGAGGGCGATCATGGGTGCGATTGTGGGAACCGTAGCTTGATTCAGCTGCGCCCCTACCTCCACCCACCCCCGTCATCCTTCCACCTCCTTCCTTCCTCCTCTATTTCGTGCCTTAGCAGCAGGTCGACGCCCTAGCCATGGTGGCCGTCCAAGCAGCAGCTGCTGCAGTTACGACGCCTTTTAGAGGGTGGCTTGGTGCAGCCAGCACCTCAGAAAGCTTCCTTGAGCTCCGACCTCAAGTTTCCGGCGGGATATCGTGGCCATTAGCTACGATTCAGCATCTAACTAAGTTCCATCCTCTACCTGTGTGTGAGCAAGCACTTTCGTCTTGCAGCAGGTCTGGCCAGAAGCATCTAGGGTGCAGCTAGCACCCGAAATCGGTGCCCTTTAGATCCGACCTTGAGGTCCCTACTTGGGTTCGGAGTCTATAGCCATGGCTAATGGCTAGCCCAGCCCCTCGTCAACCTGTACATGTGAAGGAGCTGTTGTTTGCAGCAGCATGTTCGATTAGGATCGACCTGGGTGAAAGGAAATAAAGAAAGGTAGTTTAGCTTTTGATTGAGATTCCAAATCTAGAATCTGTAGATTATAGCCTTAATTAGGTGCTAAATCGAGTTCATCTACAATAAGATTTCCATTTCTGCACAGGTTGCACGGCGTGCAAAGTTACAGATAGCGGAACGAGTTTCTGCCTAGGTGCACGGCGTGCAGCCCAGGTGCACGGCGTGCACTCTGCTGTAAAGGGAAGAATTAGGCGTGGTTGTGAACGTTTTTCGGTGTATACGAACACACCAAAGTGGGTGAGTAGTAGTTCATTTAGAAATCAGTATTTAACTCAATTTAAATACTTAATTGCTTCTGTATCAATTGATATAACTTTTAAACAGTGTAGTACATAAAATAGAGTATATTAGATTCATTGGAATTGAATTACTTAATATGCTTAGTGAAAATGATGCAATTTCCTGTATTATAGTTGCTATGTATTTACTGACTTCAAAATAGACGTTTAACATAGAAACTGGATAAATGATTCTTCTTCATGTTTAATTACGATAAAGGATATATATGCGCTTCTTGTGATGTTCAGATTGTGCATTATGTATGGAATGTAATTTTCCTGTTTATATGTTTATTTGTTAATCAAGTATAGACCTAGATGCCCTAACACCGTAGAACCCCTTAGACGGGTCTGCAACTTTGGGGTGAAACTCGTGTTGCAACATCATCCGTGCTTGTGTCGCGGACAAACGAGGAAAGAGAAAGGCAGTGTCTAACAACAATCGTGCTTGTGTCACGATGGCATTGCGATAACAAAAGAAAACATGGTTATCTAACACCATTCGTGCTTGTGTCGCGAAGGTAACCCTGTGACTCTCCGCCGGTGTACTCAGGTTTTAGGAGGAGTCGAGAGCACACGTGGTTGTGCAGCATACGTGGTTGTGCGATGAGGCCGAGGAGCCTGTGTCCTGTGCAGACCAGGACGAGTAGTCAGACTTAGCATTTCCCGGGTGTGTCGCTAAGTCTTGTACGGTGGGACCGTAGCATGGACTTGTTGCGGATCTTTATATGCAGAGTACACTGCATATATTTAGGGCATAATAATAAAATGAATAAATAATCAAGTAGGTTCACAGTAAATTTATATAACTGTTCATTTATCTAAATTACCTGTTGATGCTTGGAAATGTGATTATATTCTGTAAATCTATTATGTTATTAGAACTGCCTTGCTTAGTTCTGCATTTATGTTTATTTTCAGTTTATAAACCTGATGAGTTGTTTAATGATAGCTAAGTGAAATGCTATTCACTGAGCGAGTAGGCTCATACCTCTACTCAAAACATTTTCAGGTTATCATCAGAAGCAGGAAATCAGAAGGATCGATTTATCCTTACGCCTAGTCGATAGAAGGTTCGTAGTTAGTAGTTAGAGGTCTCTTAGTCCATTCCCCTCGATCTTTGGGACAAGGTGTGAGTGAGAGAGTGAATGTGTATAAGATGTAAATTATCTGTTATGCTTTATTTTATGTCGGACAATGTAATATGCTATAGACTCTGTTTATCTTGCTAGTCAGTTAATAAAGATGCTTCCGCAGTTTGTTTAGTTTCATTTTACAGCATAAATCAGATTTTCCTATTAATATCTTTAGAATGTTTTAAAAAGTGAAGAGTGGTTGGCTTATGTGTAAATCCCATCCTGTTGCGTCCTAATCCTGTGGTTTGTGGTTAATGTGAGATTGGGGCGTGACAAATTTTGGTATCAGAGCCATGGTTTGAGTACATAGTTACTCAAGGTCAGGGGACGATAAGAGACCAATAGGATTAAGGTTTAGGTGTCTTTCTTCTATCTGTAATTTTCTAACAGGAAGTGTTCTGATATAATATTGCAGATAGCAGGAAGAGGATGTGGTCACGAGAATCAAGTAATGAGTTTAAGATGAGTCGTTAAGAATCAATAAGGTCAAAGAATAAAGTTATAAGTAAGGCGAATAATGAATGATGTGTTTTAGCTCTGGAAGGTCTGAGTGTTTAGATACCCTGGCCAGGTGTCTGAATACTTAGATTGACCAGTATCAAGCTACTCTGTCTGTTCTTCTCTGGATGCCCTGGCCAGGTATGCAGAGGAAGGATAGGCTAGAGAGAAAACCCTAGAAATCTTAGGGTTAAGAGATCAGAAATTAATAAAGGAATAAAGAGATTACATATAAGATGTGATTCAACTCTTGTCTATTATTGTTTATCTGATTTAAAGATCACTAGAAATGCTTTTATATGCATGAAATGAAATTTCCAGTTTGTAAAGTAAACATGATTCTTTTATATTGTTGTGTCATGAAGTGAATTGTTTAATGTTTGTTTTCTTTGTATTAAAGTAGACCCGAAATTATGTTTAATTGAGTTGCCCTAGGTGGATATTCTTTCCACATGTTTAAGATTAATAGGGGTTGATTAATCTCGAGTAGCTCTTGGCTTCAGGACTACAGGTTCGGCCTGGTCCGGCTGGCAGGATGCGTTACTGGGATCTAATGACTCCTATTAACAAGTAAAATAAGAATAGAAGTATAAATGTTCTTTTGTCTTGAGAATTAGGGTTTGAGAAGCATAGACCCTAATTGGCCCAAATTAGGATTTTAATGACATATGAATACAGAATTTGATAAATAGAATGTCTCACTAAATGATTTTTAGTATTTTATGTGTAACTCTGATTTAGCCCAATTTTGGATATGATTTGGATGTATGAAATATAAACAACATTGGAGAATATCAAAATTTTTGAATAATGTTCTGACTTGTTAATCGGCCGAGTTTCAAACTCGACCGATCACATTTTCTGAATAATATAGCAGTGTAACAATTGAATTTTATCTTTTTATTGGTATATCCAATTGATCTAAAATTTTAACTATGTTTGAAAATCACAAATTTTAGACACTTTATTAATTTGGCGTAATTTTTGGATGACTTTTGATCTCTACAGTAAGGTGTCGGTCGAGTTGCAACTCGACCAAATCTGCTGCAGACTGCTATATAGCAGCGTACTGTTCGATTTTTAATTAATTATTAGTAACTTGAAATGACCTGAAATTTTTACTGGAGGTCTAAACCTTTATTAGGCACAACATATAAAATTTTCAGAATTTTTGGAGCTTCTGTTAGCAGTTTAATAAACGAATTACAGAAACTATTGTGAAAACTGAATTTTCAGCTAATGTAATTAAAGTTGAGTGTTGGGCTAATATGTTATTGACCCAAGCAACTCAATTTGATTTATATAATCGATCACACATACACACAATAAAGCTATGTTACTGATATGGACCAAAACCCTAGAATGATTAAAGTTGTAATAGTTTAAGGGATATCACTAGTGATGTAACCGTGAATACTAGTATCTTTGTAAAATAAGACCTTGAGATTTGTTCTATGAAAAGTAAACTGGCTTTGATAGTGATCTAGGGTTTTGAAGTAGATAATCTGATCGGTGCATGAACAACATGAAATGATTTAGAGGAATGAGTAAGACATAAACCTAAAAATGTAACAATAAGTAAGTAACATAGAAAGCGGAGTATTATCCGATTATGATCTAAAGATAGTTGATGTAGTTCATGTTTTAAAGACATGGTGTCACTATCTTTATGATGTGACAATAGATTATCACCCTAGTAAAGAGAATGTGGTGGATGATATTTCCAGCAGAAAGTCAAGTTCAACAGCCAATGCATTCTCTATGACAGGTTTCAATAGAGACCAGTTAGTAGAAATGTGGAGGTTGAACTTAGACTTAGGGGTAATAACACAGAGTGATTTGATTGTACAGATGTAAGTTAAGCCTACTTCTTATAATCAGATCAAGGAACTACAAAAGAGTGATAGTGAACTAAGCCAGACCATGCATGACCCGATAGGAGGAAAAGAGACTAGAGTTTAAGTTTTTAGATGGTAAGGTGTTGTATTAACATGACATGTTGTGTGTACCTCGAGATAGAGTAAAATTCTTTTAAGGGGAAAAGGCTGAAAGAAAGGATTCTTATGGAAGTGCATGTATTGATGTATGCTATGCTTTCGGGAAACATTATATGTATATGAGTCTCAAGAAGTTGAAATGGATAGTCAGATATGCAGAAGGATGTAGCCAAGTATGTGGTTAAAAGTAGTGTATACTAGTAGGTTAAGGCTGAACCCTAGAAATCTACAGATACCTTGTAATCTTTTCTATGCCTGAATGGGAATGGGAATTTATCACAATGGATTTTGTGGTAAGATTACCCAGGACACCTAGAGGTTGTGATTTGATATGAATGACTGTGGATAGATTAATTTAGTCTGCTCACTTTCTTCATATTAAGTCAACCTTTGATGTCTCGAAACTTGATTAAGATATTCATGGATGAAGTAATTAGGTTGCTTGGTAATCCAGTTTCAATCATATCACATTGAGTTTAGAAACACACAGCTGATAATGGTACGGTTTGAGTATGAACCCAGAAAGCACAGATTTGGTAAATCATTAGATGCATGATTTCAAGATAATAAGACAGCATACAAAATATGTAAATAAACATAATTGCATGCTTCCTGTTATGGTAATGTGTATGACTTGACATTTGTATGAATTGGCGCATTTCTCTGAAGATATTATCAAGTACTAATAAATATGTGTGTGATGATACGTAAATAACCTTTAATTGAGTTATGTGGTGCATAAACCAGGAATTTGGTTAATATGCACGTACTTCGAGAAATTTCAGATAATTGATAAACATTACAGACAGTTTCTTATAGGTGAAGTAAATTACTCTTATTGGTGTAATAAGATGATCAATTACATGGAATTCAGTATGTATGTGCCAAAATTTGATTTGAGTTTGGGATATTTATGAATTTTTAATCTGCCTGCATGCATAATATAAAGATTACTCAGTAATTACAATGATTTTGAATATACCGCGCTGCCAATTTTAGAATGATACCGTATTATGAATTGAATTGCAATCAAACAGATGAGATAATGGAAACCCTAAGAGTAGGGTGTTGCCATGTGATTAGTGAATGAGATAACCCTAAGAGTAGGGTGTTGGCATGTGATGAATGAACAAGGCAAATGAAACCCTGAGGATAGGGTGTACGATGAATCAAGTATCTTGATATCAATTTTCATTATGAAATGTGATGATGTTTAACAGTTAAATTGCATGATTTAATTTTAGTACCAAATAGACATGCATTTTGTTTATTTAAGAATTTTAATTTGTTTGTATGAACAGTATAATAATTTCTTGGTAATTACCATAAAGTGAGATACTGCTATAACAATTTTGGAAAGACAATGTTTTGTGGGTTGATCTGGAATCAGATCAGATGTATCCTAGGCTAAGGGACCTATACGGATGATTGATCAGTGGATCAAGAAACTCAAGAGTTGAAAAATCTTAACCTAGAGGAAGGCACATGGAAACACGAGTCAGGAATGAATGACAAGTTTCCTTTTCTCTTTTAGGAATTTCGGGATGAAATTCTTATAAGGGAGGGAGATTGTTACGACCCATATCAGGGTTAGTCAATAAATACCTTGAATTACATAAAACACCTCAATTAGTGCTAAGTTTTTGTTAAACATCATGAATAATCAAGATAAGACAACATGTGAATCAATAGTCAAGATTTACTCATCTGAGGTAATTAATGATAATAGTAATGATGATTGTTGAGTTAATTGAGTTGAGTTGAGTGTTGACTAATGCAATTAGTGTTGAATATCAAATTAAATATCATGGTTAATCAAATAAGTTAATATGTGAATCAATAGTTGAGTTTGAATCACCCGAGGCAATTATTGATATCAATGTTGATTATTTAATACATTAAGTTGAATCAAGTAATCACAGTTGTAATTAGAGTTTTGATCCAGTGAAATAGTCTTTTTAGCATGTTTTACACTTTGAGGTTATAGAGAATTCCGTGCTTAAACTGTTGCAAGAAAAATCACTCGAAACCGACTTCCGAGTTAAAAGATACGGACTTTTGAGTGTTTAGGGACCTAGTTGTAGTTTTTTATTTTTGCTGGGTATTTTACAGCTCGCCCCCTAGTCCTTTCTTCCTTATTCCACTTTCGTTCTCATCCGATAGAACGAGCAACCGCTTGAAGCGGCGCACAGCAGGGAACAGAGAGGGCGATCATGGGTGCGATTGTGGGAATCGTAGCTTGATTCAGCTGCGCCCCTACCTCCACCCACCCCCGTCATTCTTCCACCTCCTTCCTTCCTCCTCTATTTCGTGCCTTAGCAGCAGGTCGATGCCCTAGCCATGGTGGCCATCCAAGCAGCAGCTGCTGCAGTTACGGCGCCTTTTAGAGGGTGGCTTGGTG
Organism: Alisma plantago-aquatica; assembly: GCA_963693085.1. Lineage (NCBI taxonomy): Eukaryota > Viridiplantae > Streptophyta > Magnoliopsida > Alismatales > Alismataceae > Alisma > Alisma plantago-aquatica. The sequence continues at coordinate 627,228,980 of OY856414.1, read as the reverse complement.
CAGCCAGCACCTCAGAAAGCTTCCTTGAGCTCCGACCTCAAGTTTCCGGCGGGATTTCGTGGCCATTAGCTACGATTCAGCATCTAACCAAATTCCATCCTCTACCTGTGCGTGAGCAAGCACTTTCTTCTTGCAGCAGGTCTGGCCAGAAGCATCTAGGGTGCAGCTAGCACCCGAAATCGGTGCCCTTTAGATCCGACCTTGAGGTCCCTACTTGGGTTCGGAGTCTATAGCCATGGCTAATGGCTAGCCCAGCCCCTCGTCAACATGTACGTGTGAAAGAGCTGCTGTTTGCAGCAGCATGTTCGATTAGGATCGACCTGGGTGAAAGGCAATAAAGAAAGGTAGTTTAGCTTTTGATTGAGATTCCAAATCTAGAATCTGTAGATTATAGCCTTAATTAGGTGCTAAATCGAGTTCATCTACAATAAGATTTCCATTTCTGCACAGGTTGCACGGCGTGCAAATCAATTTGCACGGCGTGCAAAGTTACAGATAGCGAAACGAGTTTCTGCCCAGGTGCACGGCGTGCACTCTGCTGTAAAGGGAAGAGTTAGGCGTGGTTGTGAATGTTTTTTGGTGTATACGAACACACCGAAGTGGGTGAGTAGTAGTTCATTCAGAAATCAGTATTTAACTCAATTTAAATGCTTAATTGCTTCTGTATCAATTGATATAACTTTTAAACAGTGTAGTATATAAAATAGAGTATATTAGATTCATTGGAATTGAATTACTTAATATGCTTAGTGAAAATGATGCAATTTCCTGTATTATAGTTGCTATGTATTTACTGACTTCAAAATAGACGTTTAATATAGAAACTGGATAAATGATTCTGATTCATGTTTAATTACGATAAAGGATATATATGCGCTTCTTGTGATGTTCAGATTGTGCATTATGTATGGAATGTAATTTTCCTGTTTATATGTTTATTTGTTAATCAAGTATAGACCTAGATGCCCTAACACCGTAGAACCCCTTAGACGGGTCTGCAACTTTGGGGTGAGACTCGTGTTGCAACATCATCCGTGCTTGTGTCGCGGACAAACGAGGAAAGAGAAAGGCAGTGTCTAACAACAATCGTGCTTGTGTCACGATGGCATTGTGATAACAAAAGAAAACATGGTTATCTAACACCATTCGTGCTTGTCGCGAAGGTAACCCTGTGACTCTCCGCCGGTGTACTCAGGTTTTAGGAGGAGTCGAGAGCACACGTGGTTGTGCAGCACACGTGGTTGTGCGATGAGGCCGAGGAGCCTGTGTCCTGTGCAGACCAGGACGAGTAGTCAGACTTAGCATTTCCCGGGTGTGTCTCTAAGTCTTGTACGGTGGGATCGTAGCATGGACTTGTTGCGGATCTTTATATGCAGAGTACACTGCATATATTTAGGGCATAATAATAAAATGAATAAATAATCAAGTAGGTTCACAGTAAATTTATATAACTGTTCATTTATCTGAATTACCTGTTGATGCTTGGAAATGTGATTATATTCTATAAATCTGTTATGTTATTAGAACTGCCTTGCTTAGTTCTGCATTTATGTTTATTTTCAGTTTATAAACCTGATGAGTTGTTTAATGATAGCTAAGTGAAATGCTATTCACTGAGCGAGTAGGCTCATACCTCTACTTAAAACATTTTCAGGTTATCATCAGCAGCAGGAAATCAGAAGAATCGATTTATCCTTACGCCTAGTCGATAGAAGGTTCGTAGTTAGTAGTTAGAGGTCTCTTAGTCCATTCCCCTCGATCTTTGGGACAAGGTGTGAGTGAGAGAGTGAATGTGTATAAGATGTAAATTATCTGTTATGCTTTATTTTATGTCGGACAATGTAATATGCTATAGACTCTGTTTATCTTGCTAGTCAGTTAATAAAGATGCTTCCGCAGTTTGTTTAGTTTCATTTTACAGCATAAATCAGATTTTCCTATTAATATCTTTAGAATGTTTTAAAAAGTGAAGAGTGGTTGGCTTATGTGTAAATCCCATCCTGTTGCGTCCTAATCCTATGGTTTGTGGTTAATGTGAGATTGGGGCGTGACAGTTTGATGGTTAGCTTATGTGATAAGCATAAGGGGTTATGGATAACATAAGTTGAACATAGGATTCACCCAGGTAGGGGCATGCTTTTGAGGTTGATCCTTCATGAAGAAAGGACCTCTAATGGTGAGGTTAGTTGTAGGGTTAGCTCTTGAGAGAGAGCAGGAAACCCAACAAGAAGGTTGGAATCCTAGACTCCGATATATGAGGAGAAGTCGGGAGTTGAGGATGATGTGACATCAATGGATGATAATGGTCACCACATGCTTGATCCCTAGAGGTTGATTATGTCTTGGTTTCCATGGGAGGGACCAAACCCTAGAGAGAGGATGAGGCTTTGGCACCTATGTGCCTATGGTATAAGTGTTTACCTTCTGAGAAAGGAAGGAGAAGTTTTGTATACCCTGGAGAGGTTTAGTAACAGGTTGTGAGGCCTTTTACCATGTTGGTTGTCCTTAAGGAGGACTCAAATCTAAGTATTTCTCGAGAAGATGGATGACAGGAAGTGTGTGCCATACCTTATACATGCCGGATTCATGGTTAAGAGATTGAGCATGTAGTTGGTCATCAAAAAGTGAACCTAGGGTTCCTAGGCCTAAGAGGGGAAGTGGTATACTTAATGCTCATGACGAGAATTAAGTTGCTATAGTTTCGAGCATGGTACTCCTCATGTATAGAGGACAAGGGAAACCCCTTAAGTTTAAGGTATGTTTGATGAACCCCTCATGACTATGTTGAAAACATGGGAAGGTATAATCTTGACCCAATGTTGAGGACGAGAATAAGTGTAACCTAGCATGGTTTGGCAGGTGGTCCTCTTGTGCCTTAATGGCTTTCTAGGGTCAAGCATGATCATGTAAATATAAACCCTAATGACGTTTGTGACCTTTGTAATCGAGGTGAAGCTTTCCTCCCATCCTAGGAGAAGGACCCTTTGGTAGAGGGTATACCAGTTTTGTTGGTTTAAGTTAACCTAAATGCTTATTTCCTCTTGTTATGGGAGTGAGAGATAGGACAATACGCATGCCATACACCAAGGATAAAAGATGAGGTGAGTTGGAACGTTTCTATGAGGTATGAGGATAGAGATGGTAACATACCCTTGTGGAGTGAATAATATATGGATGGTTTACAAACAATAAGAGTATTAAGGTAATCATCTTGTAAGGATGTTTAGCATGAGCTATGTGAAATTTGCAAATGGTACAAGGTTGAATTCAAAAACCAAGAGGGTGAGCTCAGAGTTTTCTCGATGAAGTTAGACTTAGAGCTGAAATGAGATACTAAGTGGAATACATGAAGGTGTATGTCATCAAAATTACCTAATACCTAAGGAGGTGAAGTGGTAATGGATGCTCGGTTTGAGATATAGCTTCCTAGTTTGGCTAGAAGAGATTGTTAAGCTAACCCTAAGTTTGGAAAGGAGCTATGTTTGGCTAACACTCAAATGTAACGAGATATGTTGAGAAAGGTAGTGGTTGTTTGATTAACCTAGTTCTTGATATAATAAGAAGGATGGAGATAGAACCTCAGATGCACTTCTTTGGAAAGGAAGGTGATAAAACCCTGATGAGTTTGGTTTAGGGTTTCAGAGAAATCAATTTTGATGAATCATGACGTACTGGAAATCAGGATTTTAAGACCACCAAACATCGTGATACTTCAAAGATAGTAAATGACAGTAGTACTTTGAATGCTTAAGATGAAGTTGTATGTGGTAAGTTGCCATGCATGATAGAAGGTGAAGAATGAGCATCGGTAACCCAGTGCATTGATATAAAGGATAAAGTCCCCAAAAGAGAAAGGGAGTTCATTACTATAGATGTTGTAAATCTCCCCCCGACCAAGGAAGGTCATGATGCAATATGGGTTATGGTAGATCGCCTTACCTAGATAAATGAGAAAGAAAGAGTTTTGTCAAGGGACAGATCTAGTTGAACTACCCATGAGAGAGATGGTTCAACTACATCATGAAGCGAGTTTAGAGGTTCTTGAGTTTGACCTAAAGGTTCCCTTCCAAAAGGTGGAAGTAGGTACATGAAGAACTCAATGTTAGTACAGTTTATCACCCTTATCTAATGGTTAGTATAATCCAGACTAAAGGGTCTCATGAGAGCATGTGTGCTCATTCAGGGTGATATATAGAGACAGTTCTGGTCCTATGAAAGACGTGATGATAACCACCATAGCCAGTATCGGGATTTAAAGAAGCTCTATAAGGGAGGTTGTGTCAGTCACCACTTCAATAAGGTGATGTTGGTGAAAGGACCACGTGATGGTTAGAAAAGGACCACAGTGCGTGTAGATGAAGTCTCTTTGATCATGCAATGGCTGAAAGGAGATTAGAAACGATAAGAGTCATGAGCTGATGCAAAGTAGATTGACATGTGGTTCACTATGGAAGAATATGTGACATGAAAATCTGACCCCTCTAAGTTATAGCTAAGAGAGCTGAGTCCCCGATGCATGGGTTCTTTTGAAATGGTTTGGTGGATTTTGATCTTACCCCTCAGGATAAAGTAAGGTGTGATGAGTTCCATGTGTCCAATTTAGAGCACTATGTGAGGTACCCTGACCATGTGATGAGCAATGAACCTAGTGAGCCCCAAGGGAGGCTGAAATGGCCTGAGTCCACCTATGCAGTTTATAGACTCCAGTATGAAAGAACTCAGAGAAAAGAATGTGTGATGATAAAGGTTCTTTGTAAGTGTCATGATTAAGGTAAAGCCACATAGGGGCTAATGATGGACATGGAAAAGTCTTATCCTGAATTGTTTGTTCACTTAATGGAATTTTGAGGACAAAATTCTTTTAAGAGGGGAAGGATGTTACAACCCCAATTTTGCGTATATTTTTTTATAAGTGAAATGTAAATATTTTATGAGTTGGACTAAATTAAAAAAGGTTGTATGTTTTGTTTCAAACAGTGGATTACTTTGCAAATATCCCTTTTGATAGGAATTTCATGATTCCTATTACTAGATTAATCCTTTAATGCATATAAAAGAGCAAAAAGGAAGAAAAGTCCAAATAATAGAAAATACAAGATATTGAATATTAAGAAAAATAATTATTAGAAATACTTGGAAAGTGGCATTAATGGCCACAACTGAGTAAATTTCGTTTATATGTAATTTCTAATAATAGGACAAGATGAAGGGAAATGAAGAATAATGAGAAATACTTAAAAAAAAAGAGAAGTATATTAATAAGGAAAAGATAGGATTTATGTGGTGGTGCCTCTTGTGGTCTTTTAGGATAAAAGCAAAGGGCATATATACAGGAGTATTTCTTTTTTTGATGTTAAGATTATATAATCTTGGAATTGATTTGGCAGATAGTTGTAATACTCCTTGCCCTTTTGGATTAAGAAATAAGATACGAGGAGGAATCTTTCTATATATGTAATTATGTATGGGAACCCAAGATAATTAAATAAGAGAACAATCTAGATGGGTTGCTAACCAAGTGCTTTAATTGAGAAGTTGACAATTTGTCCAATAAGGAAAGTGGGATGGAAACCTCTAATATCCTTTCTTTGTTTAACGTTGTCACTACCAAGTTATGTATAAACAAATAAGGAAACTAGCACTACGCGGACTCATGAACCGTAAGTGCTATAGCCTATATATATAGAGATAGACGCCATCCCTTCACGTAGAGGGAACCTCATCTCTCTTTCCCTTGTCATCTGCTCCTAGTTTAGGCAGTGTTCTTCCTTGAAATGGTTGGAATCTTGCTCAGCCAACCACCTTTACCTCTTGGTGTCAAAGTACTAGCGGCCATGACAAGGGAGGCGAGGAGCAATGGAGAAGGGCGAAGGGGGCTTCGAGGACGGAACAGAACCAGGGATATCTTGGCAACCGCGTCACGAAGCTTGTACAACCGTCACCGTAGCAGGTTAGGTCAGACATCTTGTAGAGGTGAGGAGGACCTTAGGCTGAGGTCGAGGATGCCCTGCCAACATCTGACTTTCCAGAAAGGCAAGTAGGTGGGCGTCCATCCTTGGAGACGGCGGCGTCCATCCTAGGCGTTGAGAACGCGACAGAGCGTCTTGAGTTGCAGGCACCGAGTGTGCGGGCGGATAGGAGAAGCTGGGGGAACAGCGCCCTCAGCCTTGGGGAGGTTCGACATGCTGAGATCGCCTCTGTGACCCCACGAGGAGGGGGCGGCATGAGGAGATCAAGCCTGATGGTGGGCACCATCTGCACTCCACGGAGGCATCGAGGTCTCACCCTGCGCGAACGCGATGCATCGTTGGGCCTGAGTCACGACCCACGTGAGGAAGATGAGGGACATAGTCAAAAGACTCTTATGCCCCTACCCGCTAGTTCAAGACGCAAGGGTACACTCGTCTTCTATTTTTTTTTCAAGCGGCTGCTGATTTAGGTATATATAATGATGTGGCTTCCTACAATTGGCCGATTAATGCGTATTTTGAAATAATGATAGTAAATCATTGGTAACTCGGATTGAAACAAGTCTTATATGAAAATTGATCCTCAAAATGAGAGGAATACAAAGAAATTTTATTTGAAGACTAATTCTAATTGGAACTCAAAAAGAATTGGGTTTACATATTTTAATGCATTAATTGACATAAAAACCGTAGAACGATATAAAAACAATCATGATGAATCTTTTATATGTTTTTTATCAATCTTAACCTATTACGAATGGTAAGATCATAAAAGGACGATTCATATGTTGCTTTTAGGTTTTTATGACCATGAACATGGTTTAATGGACCAAAAACCCTATTTTGGGTAAATATGAGTTCTAGTGGTCATATCCGAAATTACAAGTATACAACTGTAATATAATGACCCTCAATGAAGATAATTGAGATGATTAGGGTTTTGTGAACAAGAAACCTGAGAAACCCTAATTGAGTATAAAGGATGAAACTTTGTGGTTTAATGGGTTAATTTGGGAGGTATTAACTTGTTAAATATTAAAGTCGAGTTTCAATCTATTTCACATGAAAAGTTGGCTAGTTTAGGGTAAAAGAGGAGATGACCATATTTAATTTGAAAATATGGAAATATGTTGTTAAATGATGATCCTAATTCTATTAGGAGAAATAAGATGAGAAACTGATGGTTATATGTAGTTTTGTCTAATTAGGGTTTATGATATTAAAAGTAAAGTCAAAACCCTAATTGCAAATGAAACCCTAAAAAGAGAAATAGAAATCCTAAGAAGTAAGTTGGATTGGATAGATCTTGATAAAAGGAAATTGCATTTTTATTTTAGGATCTTTGTGTATATTTGTTTACTACATTGGATTTCCCTACATGGTTGACTCTATCTCAAAAAGCAGGATCGTGATAAAAGTAGAATAGGTATGTGGTTACGCTTATAAATAATCGCTCTAGTTTCACGGCGATTCCCGAAGTTTTATCGGTTGCTTGAAAATAACTATTGGATGTCTATTTATTTCATGCAACTATAAAGTGACTATGATTATCACCATAAGTATACATATAACTAGCTAGATCTGAGTCCACCTCTGTTGCTTTGAAAAGGCTAAAAAAGGGGTAATCCTAGAGCAAGGTCTAGGTTACCGTGAGTTTGAAACTGGCTACCTACATGTAGGGCCATGAGACTCTTTAGCATCCCATGAGTTAAGGAGTGGTCTACCTATGGGTAGTGCCATGTGACTCAACCCTAGAAATTGGTACACCGGATTGGTGGATCATGAAGGGTTTAATGGGGATCTACCCTAAGGAAGGTAGTATCTAAGTCCACTGCAAGGATAGTACAGAGGATAGGGTACTCATGGGTCACGAAGTTATATTTAAAATGTAATCTTGGTTCTTAAATGACTAATTGAATGATTACGTTGTTAATATATTTGCATGATTCTTGTTTCCCCAACATACCAGCTTCAGCTGACCGACGTTTTTTTTGTCGGCGTTTTAGGTACAAGCCAAAAGGATAAACAGTAAATCGTCATATTGTGAAATATATGAAGTAAAATACAAGGAGGGTTAGTTAGAATAGAACTCGTAAGTGGATACAAGTTTAGAGATCCAAGTTTTCAAAAAGGTATGCAAAAGTTTATTTCCTTACAGCTTTTCAGTTTAGTAAGTTAAAATTTGATATTTATTTTTGGTTAATTGTCGAACCTTTGATCCGGAAATTATGGGTGCGGCTTCGACCTCTCGATCTCTGTTAATTGGGGGTTATCAGGAGGTGGGGTCGTAACAGTCGCGGTCAGGACCATGTGGGCCGCAGCCACGGCTGTGGCGTGGGTGAGGACCACGGTCATGGTGTGCGTCTGGGCTACGGTTGCGGTCAAGACCATGTAGACTGTGGCCATGGTGTAGACTTTGCTACTGTAAAAATGTGTGGATTTGTGGAGAAATCATGGAGTAAATATGTCTTCTCAGTTTTGTGCCTGCAAGTCCCAAAATTGGCTAGTTGAGCAGTCTTTATTTAGAAAAGGGAATAAATTACAAGGATATAAGAAACATGGTTTATTTAGGAAAAATTAAGACTAAAGTGACAAGAAACTATAGATAAAATGCATAGATAATACGCGTTGATTTGGGTGTAATCAACTACCCCAAGAATAAAACTTTCTTGTCCTCAAGCAAGACTGTGCTCAAAGAACAAAAAGATAACATACAAATTAAGCTTGGTAATAAATGCTAAAGTTAAGAAAAATAGTTTAAAGCATCTATTCTCCTGATCCATGTCATTTCAGAACAAACCCCCACCAATCAACCACAGTCTTGCCAAAGCAAGATCAAAGAGTTTCCATGCAAGATTAAGCAAATGCACTACAGCCTGCCGATACTCATGAGAGTTTGAATCATAATTATTAAACATGAAAGAATTATCACATAGGTGTTCACACGGGTGATGAACAATGAGCAATCACCATGAATCCATGTATACCAATCGGGAACAACGCGCCTCTCACTTATTCATGTCCTAAGAAACAAGAAAAAATACTCTAATGACATCTGAGGATCCTGATCTGCGCTAGGTTGGTCCATGTAGCGAGCAACAATCCCTACAGTCTGAACCAGTTGGTCCAAAGTAGTGAGATGAACTCCTCGTAATGTGCCCGAACCAACCCTGCTACTGGGATGATCTCATAGGTCTCCTAGGGGTTCCTAGTGACTCTCTAATGAGCATTTGGAGTGATACTACCAGGCACAACATACCCGCATTTGTGAGTGCAGTCGTACATTGGCTGAGCACCATCCTCAACTCTCCTAAAAGAGGCAAGAACTCTCATTTATTATTCACACTCAAGCTTTTATTCTCTGCATTCTATTTTTGTAGGCTTGGGTGAGAACTATATAGATATTTTTGGGATTTTTGTGGGTGACCAAGCCTCTTTTGCACATTTGTTTTATATATTTTTCATCTTTTTGACTCAATCTAATGTGAGAAGGCACATAGTCCATCAAGGAAAACATTTCATCTTGATCATAGCTCAAAGCCCATCATAATACGCTGGACACCTGTGTGAAAAATTGCAATTATGATTCAAGAAACCCTTAGGATAGAGGCAAGCTCGTGAATTCATAGCTAGTAGTCTTTAATCGTGTTTTAGTTCATTCTAACGGTCCTTTACCATGGATTTGCCATTCACAACATCAATAAAGGGAATTTATATTTAAGCTATGTAAAAGGGACATAACCTTATATTTTATTAACAAATTCAAGGAAAGAGTCAAAGAGCAAATCAAGCAAAAGGTCAAGCAATTTCTAAGATGAAAATTGTGCATTTAGGCATAATGTCCAACATTTATCTATTAGATTCACACCATATAGCCATAATTGCAAAGCTAAAAAGCTGATTTTTTTTTGAAAATTTTAAAACTAAATACGGGAAGTAAACATGCATGCTAGAAGGATGGAGAGATAGAAGGGTGAAGCCTACCACCCCAAGCTTAAAACTTTGCTCATCCTTGAGCATGATCTAAACTTAGAATAGCAGGGTGGGAACGCATGTAAGATAGGGATGGAAATTTATTAAAGTCCTAAATGATGCATGAATACAAGGAAAATAAGAATAAATAAAACAATAATATAATAGGTAAAAGAAGAAGGGGGGGTACACCCTGACCGTCTCCCCAAGGTTATAATTCTTGCTTGTGCTTGAGCAGTTGTTCTTGTCACAATGGGTGAACAAGGTGAGCAGATGCTTATTGGTAGTCGCTATTCAAATATTGATCCAAGTTGTCTAGACTGCTCGGTGCATTTTTGAAGTTCTGATTCGGGTCTTTCTGAAACTGATTGCCTGATCAAAGTTTGGGGTGGCTGATAGACGTTGGGTGTAGGTTGATAATATGACCCGGGGGTTTGTTGAAACGGTTGCTGATAAAAATTTTGAAGCTCTGGGGGAAGACCATATTGAATCTTTCTCTAAGATAATGCATGTCTTGCTCCAAAGTGTTGAATCGCCTTCTGGAGTCAGCTCTGAAACCTGTCATGAAGTCGTAGAAGTTCTCCTGATTATCAAATGGCATGTACGACTGTTGGGGGTTTTGTGAATATTCAGTAGTAGCTATCCCCCCATAGGGTCCTTCTCGATAAGGTATGTAGTTGGAAGTCGACCATGTCTACTGTTCCCCCTCATGAATCCTTGCTACTGGTGGCACAGAAGAAGAAGCTCCCATAGCTATGCTCATATGACGAACGTTACCATGGGCGTCCAAAAGAGAGACGTCCATAAATGACGTTTGACATGCGAACTCTACCTTTACTGACAATAACATTTTGTGTTTGTAGTAACCAAAGATGTAAAGATAACCAGTGTTGCACTCTCTGATCATTCCTGAACGGATCAAGTGGTCTAAGTCTAATCTTGACCACTCAGAAGTATCTTGCATGAGTGCTAATTGTTCATCCCCAATTCCCAAATGGCACGCTATAAACGTTATGATACCTGCCATTGGCATGAAGTGGACTTGTTTCTTGAAGGAGTTGTGAATGTGACGAATTATGAAGTTCCCCACATTCACTTTCCTTCCCATTACTGCACACCATAGAATGTAGAGGTCAACTGCACTGAGTGCCCCCTGACTGTCTTGTTTCTCTAAGACGCAGTTGGTTAGGACCTGGTGTAGATAACAGATTGTCGGGTTGTGGATGTGTGAGCTTTTGGAGCTTTTTGCGGAGTACTTGCCTTCCCCCGTGATCATTTTCCTTGCTTCGATAGCGTTGAAGTTGTGGTCCATATTCTCCAGCCGCCCCCTAGTAATTTTAGCATAGTCTTCAGTGGATCTTGATAACCAACTATTTAGTCTTTCCATTATAACCTCGTGGGGTTGGTTAAGGAGACGGAAACGTAGTACAGTGTACTGGTGATCCTTGCATGGTTCTAGTGTGGCATAAAACTCACAAGTGAGTCTATGGTAATCATTGCACTGTGCATATGCAAGCACATCAAGGCCAACGCATGCAAGGTATCTGTCGACTTGCTCCTGGATCCCGAGTCTAATCAGTGTTCCTAGATTGTCATACCTCGGGCCTGTAAGTCTACGTTTGTCTCCAAGAAGAGCATCAAAACTTAGCTTTTTCTTTATGCTCGGAAATAACGGTGAGGGGATTGAGCTATGATTGACACCAATATGAGCTTCTTGGTGTTTGTTCCTCTGGAAAGAATATCTTGAGGAAGTTGACCATCGTAAGAAAATAGAATGCTCTATGGACTTTCGGCGTTGATCTCCTACAGATGAAGCTCTATGAAGGACTGTCGGACCATCCTGATACCCGATTGAGGTTTAGAGTTCAACATCACGTCGCCCTGTCTCTATCCTCTCTCGTAATGCCTCTTGTATCGACCTTCCACTATGGGTATCCATAGGTGAGCCAATGAGACTGAGGAAACCTGAGTCGAAATCTTGTGAACCGAACCCCGATGTGCAAAGCATAACTTCATATTCATATAACGGGTTCGTAGTATGGGAGATGTGTTGTGGGTAGGGGCTCCCGTAATTTGATGGCGAAGTTGAGCTCCCCTCCCCTTTCTTCCTGGTCATGGACTTCTTGAGCTTTTTGAAACCACTCTTCATGGCATCCATGATATTGATATTTTAGATGTAGACCTGTTAACCTTGACTGTGGCTGACGGTAAAGGAGATCCTAAAAAACACACTGAATCAATCTACAAATTGGGTTGTGACCCAGCTGGAGACCACGATCGCGGTATAGAAGACCGCAACCACCATTTGAGGTTAAGGCACCACAACTTAACTGCCTACAGTTTGTGGAACTACAGTCACGGTGTATCCAGGGATATTGTGACCTCATCATTCGTATTACCGTGATCGCGGTTGTTTAGGCAACCGCGATCTGATGAACCATGACCTCAAAGACTAGGATCCTTCTCTAACCCTCCACTACTACAGAAATGGCTTATAATGTCACGTTTAATGGTGTCGATTGTAATAATACACCGACACCTAAAACATACAGTATCGGTTTATAAAATAAGCTGACATCAATCTCTGAACGGAGACCAGACACGAGTATCACTTTTCTTTTAGTGTCGGTTCCTTAATAAGAAACTGAAACCTAAAAGTAACTGCCAAAACCAAAATTTCTAGCGAAAAAAACTACCTCCAAAAATTGACATACATCGTCCGCTGTTAAAATAGAAACTGACGACGAAAGGTTTTCTGCGAGACAGAAATTTTCTCACATTTGATCGACGGTTTTGTGACAAAAACTGACGCCATTGTGTTTTCACGCGAATAACCGCAAAAATTTCCGCCTCCCTTTAGTGTCGGTGTTTTGTTGCAAACTGACACTTAAAGTGTGTATTGTCAGTTTTTGTTCATAACTGACACCTATAGTTAACTTAACAACGTGAGGCAGACTCTTCTGCTTCTGTTTCATTCATTTCCCATTGATCAGGGTTTTTGCTCTAACGATTTCCTTTGCTCCTCCACCTCCGCCTCTGCTTCTCTGACACTGCCGCCACTCGCCGCCTCTGCTTCTGCCAGCCGCTGCCTGACCAGAGAAGCAATGCCGCCCGCACGACCAGAGCAACAACACCGACCGCCCGACCAGAGCAGCAGCGCTGCCCACACGGAGCAGCACTGCCGCCCGCAACAACGTCGTCGGCAAGGAGCAGCAGCGCCGCCCGTATAGAGCAGCACTGCTGCCTGCACGGAGCAACGTCGCCACACGGAGCCAGCAGTGTCGCCGCTTGAAGAAGCCAGTAGGGCCGCCTCTTCGAGCTGCTAGAGGGGCCGCCAGTTGAAGCACGACCAGCCCTCCTGCGTGCCCATTATCAGGTTTTCCCTTAACCTGCATTGTTCTATGGCAAACTGCATTTTGTTCTGCACATTATTACTCATGTTTACAACATACTCACATATCAATTCAGGGTTAATGTGGGGATTTGGGGGCGGGATATCGCACTACAAGTTCTTCAAGTTTTAGAATTCTAGGTAGTTTTAAGCTACATCTTCACTACTTCAACCACTCAAAAGTTTTGATATGTAGATTCATCAAGTTGATGAATGCATTATTACATTGTTTAAAGCTTGATTAATTGTGGTAATCTAATCATTATGTTTTAAAACTAATGAGAAAATTTAAACATTATTTGATTCACATAATTAGGGTTTGAGAATTGAAAATCCTAATCGACAAAAATTAGGGTTTTGGTAACATATGAATACAAAATTTGATCAGTATAGTCGTGTACTAAATGATTTTCAGCATTTTATATACAACTAGGATTTAGTTGAAATTTGTACTTGGTTTGGAGAAATTAGATATTAGTTGGAAGAATTTTTTGACTTGTTTGTCGGCCGATTTTTTAATGATGTTTGAACTCTATAGAGATGAGTGGCGGTTGAGTATTCCCTAGATTAACTCGACCATCCATGTTGCATAATATATTGATTGACGGTCCATGGGAAATTCTATGGATATATGACTATGCTATTTCATGTGAATATTGCCTAAAAATCAGGTCAGTGGTCAATATACTTGGGAATTGAATTGACATTATAAAATCATATTTGAATTGTATTAGAATGAATTATACAAGTGTTTGTTGAGTCTTACTGAAATTGAATATGATATATACATAAGGATCAGTGTGAGGTGGCAATATTCCCTATTTAGGGTTGTGTTGATGGATTACTTAATTATGTAATTCTTATGATGTTGAAAAAAGGATGACTTCTTGAAAACCCTAGAAGTTTAGTATTAAGTTGTATGAGTGATAAAGCTAGAACTTGTATATAATGTTGCAAATGTGATGAATTGTTGAAGTGTAAGTATTAATACGTGTATCAGATGGCTGACCAGGACCGTGCTGATGATCACCCTGAGGGTGAGGACATTCTTGCACCGCCTGCCAATGTAAGTTTTAAGAATATATCCCTATATGTTCATTTATAATTATATTATGTATGTGTGTTTTTTATCAAATCTTAGGTTGGTGATGTACCCCCTAAAGAAATTACAGCACTTGATGAGCAGCAAAAGAAAATCGAGAAAGTGAGGGGCATCACAATGATGAACAATTTAATACAGCAAAGGGCCAATGGACCCAAATTGGCTGTGGATTTCGATCAGGCAGGAAATCCATATGGAGTGAACCGCAACTCATTTGTTTCATATCTTGGGGTTCTTACTCGTAGCCATTACAGTGTTATCCTAGAATCATGGCATAGAGTTCCTAAGGATAAGAAAGACCACATATGGAAGGAACTATGCATGATTTATTATTATTTGTAATTCTATTTGTGTAGATTACTAATTTTTAGGATACTAGTTAATAGCAATATATTCTATTTAATTTGCAGAGCATATTTGATCTGGATGAAAAGTTACATCAAAAATGTGTGATGCAACGTTGTGGGAGGGTCCTAAGAAACTATAGGACCAATCTCACCCAAGATTACATACGCGATGTTTAGAATAGGTTCTTGATAGATTCCAATTCTAGACATTGATCAGTATTTCACTAACTTTACACTAATAATTTTTTATTGTATTCTCTTTGAAAAATAAATATAGGAAGAAGGAAGCCACACAACAATGGAACTACTTGGTCCCCAAAGACTGGGAGGAGTTTGTTACCCAAAGAAAAATAGATGAATTCAAGGTATTAAGCGCCACCACTCCCAATTTAATTAATATATGTTTTTACGTATTCACCTATTCAAGATTAACCTTTAGTGTTACTAACCAAATCAATGTGCTAACTAACTTGGCTAAGAGTGATGCTCAACGAGCAAGGCGTGCACTGAATGTGCACGACCACACAATGGGTCCAAGAGGATATGCATGCATTCTCCAAAGACTACATGCTGAGCCTACTCAGCCTACTGCTACTTAGGAGACTGTAGAGTCCTCTACTACTGCTCCCGCACCTCTGTCTCATCATGTTATGTGGATAGCTGGGAGGCAAAACAATAAGGGAGAGATACCAAAGCCCGCAACCGCTGAGGTGGCTACAAAAATGGTAAAAATAAAACTCTTAGAGCAATCTATCGATATTGATTATTGTTATGTTTATTTATGAATTTTTGTTGATGGTGCTTAGCGGGAGCTGCACGAGCAGAGGAAGGAAGGCAAGTTCATCCCTCAGGGCACAAGGGATGAACTGACAGTTTCTCTGGGTAACCCAGAGCATCCTGGATGTGTAAGGGGTGCAGGCGCTGGTGTGGGCATCAAAGCATTCTTTGGGCCATCCCAGCGTAAACCTATCCCAAAAGTGGGAATTTCACAAGTTGAGGTAACTTATTCTTATTTTAGAATGTTATTGCGAAAGGAAATTCAATAATCAGCAACTAGCATTTCTTTTATCCATGTATAGGTAGATTCCTTAATTGAAAAAAGACTCTAGGAAGCATTTCACAAGTGGCAGGCGACTCAGACTGCCAGTCAGACAGTACCTATGGAGAACCTCTCTTCTCCTACTCCTCGTACTGCAGAGGTTGGGAGTAATCCTATACACCCACCTAGCACGTCCTCTGTAAGTATTTTTATGGCATATATAATAGCTAGTCTGTCTAAGATGATATGTTTGTGTATATATGCATATAACATTCTTGAATTACGTAAATTTGTAGGGGTTGAAGCCATGCCGACTACAAAGTGAAGGATATATCATTGTAGATGCATCGGCTTACCCACCCCTTAAAGGGTGCATGTTTCATGGGAGTCCAGTACCAGATGGCATGGTACGTGTGAGCCCCATACATATACTCACTGGCTGGATGGATCTAGAACTGCCTCATGCACACCCAGATGTTGAAACACTTGGTGAGGCAGTAGGCGGAGTGATACTGTGGCCCGAAGTGGATGTCCTCTATACTAATATTGTATGATAAATTTTCATTACTTTAATTTGTTAGTGTGTGTATATATACGAGTCAATTGATATGAAATTATATATACACGTCAAAAAGATGAGACCCGCTACATCACAGCTTCCACCTCCTCGACTACCAAGTTGGCTTCTAGGGGACCTACACAACTCGATAGGTCCTAATTGTAGGAGTGTGGTAGTATGGATCGGCGAACATAATTTAAATTGCCCTATAAATGTTACTATTCCAGAGAATGCTGCAGGTAAATCATACGATAACAATTAATCTATTTATACAAGTTTAGCATATGTATTAATGCATACATTATAGAAGTTTTGGATACATATTAATGCAGGTCAAACATTCGGAAACAACATATTTATACAAGATATTTTGGAGTTGTTTAAGTATGAATGGTTGAACACATCTATGATAGAGTTGTGGATATGGTGATATTAATTAATGCATACGACAATCTGGTTTATACATCCATATACCCTATTTTATATACGACAATCTGGTTTCTTATATATTAATGCATACATAATACATGTTTTGCAGCCACTTATACAAGACATGTAAAGATTTTGAGTTTTCCCATGTGGGATTTTTGGTTCCATCTTTGATTAGTCTTGTAGAAAAAGTCATTTGTTCAGTTACTTCATACTGATGTGATGCTTTTAAATATTTTGGTAAAAATAATAAGACGGTGATAATAGCTCCATTCAATGTCGAGTAAGTTTACTTTGCTTGTAATTTGGACTTAAGCAAATTACATTTTTATTGCGGATATTGAGTTATTAATTTTCTACTTTCTTACCTGTAGTTCTAAGCATTGGGAGTTATTAGTTATTGTCCCCAAGACATTCACTGTCTATTATCTAGATCATGCAGGGAGTGAGTTGGATGTATTTGGACATGCAATTAAAAGGCCATTATTCTCGTGAGAAATATTTTATGTTTTTGTATCTTTTAACACTTGTTATTGCAATACTATTTAATTATACAATTTAATGTGTTACATTAACATATATACAAGGATTTACAAGAGTACAAAAAAGTTGGAGGAAAGGTCCCCAGGAAAAAACATCTGTAGCTCATTTGGATGAATGTGAAAGTAATTTCCTGACTCCAATGTATATATTATTTATGTGAAGTGTGCTTATTTGTATTTTTGAATATTTTTTATGTTTCAAATTTATAGTGTTCTACACAAGACAACGGCTGGGCATGTGCCTACTATGTGATGTGATTTATGGACCTAATTATCAAACATGTTGTATTGGAAATTGATAACATACAACAGGTATTATACATAGTCTCATTAGATAATATGAAATATATGAATCTTATTATATATTATTATAATTATGTATGTACGTCATTCTCTTTGTAGGTCTTTAAAACTGAGGACTTCAACATTGGTGCAAAGCTTTTCGATGTACATGCTCCCTATACAAGAGATGAATTAGATGATGTAAGAGAAGATTGGGCAAAAGCCCTGCAAAGAGTGGGAATTTTTCAATATGATTTGATGACAATGATGACAATGACGATGATGAATAAAGAATAACTTTGTTTTCATAATTAATTTTGTGTGAATGTGAATGAATTTTTATGAATTGTCGTATATGTGTGTGAAAATCATCAATACATGAATGTTTCTACATGTGTCTAAATGTGAAAAGAGATGAAATAAATGGAAATGCATGTTGCTAATGGTTTCTACATGTGTGTGATGAAAAAATAATATGAATTAAATTTCTTATACATGAGTGTGAATCACATATATAATAATTTGTCCATCATGTTAATTTTGCAGGTTTGTGGCCTGTTGTTGGCTGATATTAATAGATTTCGTAAAACATGTAGTTCATAACTGAAATGCAGGTTTCTCATCCTGCGACCAGCCACAGCAGGTCTACAGACTGACAGAAAAAAAAGCAAATCATAGGCGTCGATTATTTGTATAAAACCGATGACATACGGTTATAGTGTCGGTTTCCTTACTAGTACCGACGTCGATTTCCCTACACCACGGTCGTGCTGGCCAGCACAGCCGTGGTAGCAGACCAGACATAAAATACGTGTCGGATATCTGTGTAAAACCGACGATATATGGTTACAATGTCAGTTGCCATACTAGTAACCGACGTCGATTTACTAGATACCACGGCCGTGCTGGCCAGCACGGCCGTGTAAGCGGGTGATTCAGTGTCAGTTTCCTAGCAGTTAACTGACGCCTAAATCCCCTTTTGACATGTTTTCGGCATGTTTCAGTGGTGCGCGAAGGGTTTTGGCGTCGGTTTGAGAACTGACATGTCAAGATTGGGCTTTTAGCGGCGCCCACATAGGTGTCGCTTAGAAACTAACACTAAATGCCTTAAATAACTGACACTGAAGGCCAGTTATGTACTAGTGCTCTGAGCTAGGCGCTCATTTGACGAGTGGCAGGGCCACTGACTAACGACCGTGGGGGCAGTCTAGTCACAGTTGTCGCCGCTATGTTGACGTGCACGCTCCTTCCCTGCCGCCCTACGGATGGAGCAAGGAGGAGGAAAATAGGAGGAATGCCAAAGCAGAGATGGGGACTCGGTGGTAAGGGCGGAAGGGGGTAAACGCCATGATCGCAAGGGTATTTATAGCCCAGCATCAGGCCTCTCCCTCACGTGGAATGCTAGAAGTAACAGACAAAATGCCAAAAAAATCAGAAAAGACAGAAAAAGCTCGGTCAAAAGGTCAACAGTTGGTCAAAACTCATATACATCCTCACATGTCATACAAACTTGGCCTAAAAAGCTTCCCCTGGGCATTCATAACTGTGGTCGCACCCTGACTCATGTGAGGCTATGGTCATGGTTCTAGGCAACTAGACTACGGTCACGATCTTACCGCCATGCCGCGGTCGTGGTCCTCTCATAAACCACATTCGCGGTTCTAGCTAAACCCCCAAGGGAAACAACTCGAGAGATAAGCCGTAAGAGAAATAAAAAAAATCAGGGAAAGTGAACAATGCTTAAGTCCTAACTCTAGCCTTCAATTAATTGACAGTAGTCAAAACTATAGAAAAATTCAGGAGGATAGGTGGACAAAAATAACTGGCCTTGCAGAAGTAAGATCCAAGGCTGAAAAAGGTATAAGAAAAAAAGGAAAACTATTCAGTATATATGGACAAGTACATGTAAAGTTAGGGGAAAACTATGCATATATATACATGCTTACAGTGACACAACAAAATCTTTTAGGCGTGTAAACATGAAAAACCACGTCCCTAGCAACATCACCAAAAAGTTGATCACCTTCTTTTTCTCGTGTCCGGATACGAACGCGGGACAAGGGAAGGAATCAAGATTTTGAATTTGTAACCTGAAACCTTCTAAGACGCCCGCAACTTTTATTATGGGGTTGAATACAGGGACGTGGTGACATTTAGGATGCCAGAGATTTCATTCTTAGGTCAGATAAGCCAAAAGTATAGTCGGTAAAAAAGGGGTGCTAGAACTAGTCTAGCGGGTTGTCACGAATTAAAACAAAACAAAGAAAAGAAAACAAAGGAAAACAAAACAAAATAGAGTTCGCAAGATTCTACTAATCAAGAGAGAAGGAGTTCCTGGATATGTAACTGCAACATGGGCATTCTATGCACCCATTCTCTGACATAGACAACCCTCGAACACCTAAGCAAGCATCTTAAAACCAAACATAGTAAGCATTCTGGTATCTGTTCCTGTGGGATCATCCCACTCGCTCTCGCAATGCGTGACTAAAACCATCAAATAGATGCCATCTAACCTCTCTCGAGGATGACAAATCAACACCCTAGAATATGCTAAGTTCCCTCTCGGGTCTTAGGACATCCAGAGATATTAGGAACAGAGTACCTTGGATCTTCCTCCTCCCGGGTACAGATCCAAACTATCGTCTCTTAGCTATTCCTACAATGGATCTCTCAATACAGGCAGAAATAGCAGTTCAAACTAGAAAGAGATCAACCAATCTAGAAATCATAACCAAAGAGAGAAGATAAAACAAGCAACATATTATAAATATGGAATAAAACTACTTGCTTAAGGAAAAAGTACATAAACATGCCCAGACCAGGCTACATAGCCAAGAAGGAGCCCAACTAGCCATTGGCATGCATAGTTGGCCCTGAACAAAGATGGATGAACATCGTTGTACAAGACACCAAGGGGAACAAAAGAAATAAGGAGGAAGAAGAAGAGATTAAGCCAGTAGAGGAGAGGTGGCTCTCACTCCTTAGCCTCCGTATAGGCCAGATCTTGTCTTTCAGGCCCTCCTCCTTGGTCATCCGGACATCTTGGCCTCCTTCCTCTCTAGATCTTCCCCAAATAGAAGCTCAGTCTGTGGATGGAGGTGGAAAAGCAGTGGAAGATGAAATCTTGCTGAAGAGGCGGGCGTAGAACAAACACTTCGGCCCCTTTGGACATCTTGACTCTCCCACGACACTCTGGGAACCTCACTGGGTTGAGACCAATTTCTGGAAAAACACCCTAGATCTGAACCCCTCTTCAGGTGGAGGGGGACGATTATTTATAGGCGGTATGATTGTGGATCTGAACTAGATCACGACTTCAACTATCGCAGTCGTGGCGAGGACCTCTGGTCGTGGTTATGCGACCGAGGTGCCTTCCATGGTCACGGTTGAGGCTGAATGATCACCTAGGCTGGGGTTGGGCACCACAGTCGAGGTGTAAACCTCAGTCGCAGTTAGTACAGTCACAGTCGCAGTCGGGACCATGTGGGCCACGGTCGCGGTTGTGGCAAGGGTGAGTACCGCGGTCACGGTGTGCATCCTGGCCACGGTCTTGATCGAGACCATGTGGACCGTGGTCGTGGTGTAGACTTCGCTGCTACAAAAATGTGTGGATTTGGGGAGAAATCATGGAGTAAAGATGTCTTCTCAGGTCCGGTGCCTGCAAGTCCTAAAATTGGCTAGTTGAGCAGTCTTTATTTAGAAAAGGGCATAAATTACAAGGAGATAAGAAACATGGTTTATTTAGGGAAAATTAAGACTAAAGTGACATGAAACTATAGATAATATGCATATATTTGGGTGTTATCACTCTGCAGCCTCACGTTCAGGTGTGACAATGAGCATTAACAACCTGAACCTCTCAGAAATATGCCTTGATGGTGTTCGAGCTCACAGAAAGGACAATGGAGTTAGCAAACGCCTTCAAGGAGAACCCAACCATCACATATTCCTCACCAGAGAGGAGGACCATGACGGTGTTTGACTACTGAGGAGTAGTGATCACACACACTCTCAACGACAAGAGGAAGGGCGAGTGTCCAGAGGCATAGAGGGAGAAAGGATGAAGCTCAACGAAACTTGAGTCTTTCATGAGGAGCACTGGTGGATGGCCAATCACACTTCGGAGATGGGCTTTGTAGCGGTGTGGGAGGAGAATAGAGGGAGAAATATCGCGATATGCGATAAATGGAAAGAAGAGGGGCATGAACCGACTAGAGCCCACACGTGAATCAGACAAATCCTAGTCTAGATCTTGAACCATCAACCCAGCACACAGAAGAGACACACCCTCATAGGGCAACGTGGTAGATCAAGATTGGTCGATGAAGCTAAATGCCCTCAAATACCTAGAAATTGCATAGATCATAAAAATTCATAAAAAATTGTCAGTTTGTCAAAAAAAAATTAACTACTGAAATGCTCAGAGAAATGAGTAGAACAACGTGGCGCCGTGATATCTGGCTTTTTGATGCACTAGTATGAGGAATATTATGTAAGTTTTGAAATTCTTATTTCATGAGTAATAAATATCAAATGATGACCTAAAATTATGAAAATGCATCAATATCTCCTAAATGTAACTTACAATCCATATGATGTCAATAATTATAGTGTTGATGCAAGAAATCATGGAATTTACTCCATATACCTAATGAGGGCTAATAACCCTAATTAATGTGAAATAATTGCAAAGATGCTCAACAAACCCTAAAAATTGCAGAGTAATCTTAAATGAGTAATAGGAAGCTAATATATAATTATGAGATCATAATTATGCATATAATTAAGGCTTCACGTCTAAGGATTCTATAATGATGTGAAAACCCTAATTGGATTAATGTAACTAATATAAGGTTAATACATGCAAACAATGAAAACTAATGTTCATACAAACGAACCATAATATGGATCATTATCTCAGTAAGATAATTACAAGACAATAATACAAGTAAAAAGGAGAATATCCAATGATCTAAGTCAAACCCTAATGAATCGATTAGGATTAATGATGATGAGAACTTGATGGTGATGTGTTATCTTGTCTTAATGAGCAGTTGGTAAGGATATAGATGACTCAGGAATATATGATTATTAGGATATCTATGATGAAGGTACGCCATTACCTCTTACTTGGCGTATTTATAAAATTTTCTTCCATTATATGTGTAGTAAAAAACTTGGCATACAGTATTGAATGAAATTATTGTTCTTGTGTGATATCCTACTCAATCTTCCATACTTATGGCTATGAACATATGAAACATAATATATCAGTTCCATTATATGAAAGCACTAATTCTCTTTGGTATCATAGTGCTGGAAAGTGATCATTCTCTTTGGTAGTAGATCCCATTGTACAATGATCTATCTCTTTGGTAGTAGATCATATGGCCTTGCGTCTCAAGCTCTTTGGTAGAAAAGATGATGCATTATTCCCTCAGCTGGAAAATGCATGAATGATATAATGGAAAATGTGCATAAAACATGTGTTCTATTTGGCCAATAAACATCCTTTGTTCAAGTATGCTTTTGCTATATTTCTTCTGTAATTGCCAAGTATTAGTTTTATCTTATTTCCAAGTGTAGTAATGAGAGGTATATAGAAGACACGTAGGCATACTATTACAATATTCTTGAATATTATGATGACGTGTACCACATGTAATATTTTGTTTAGTTGACGTGGACATATGATCATGAAGAACGATGATAGTTGAGAGTTGTATGGCGAGCTGATGTATTTGTGGACTTATTGTCTTAAGATCATGTTGTTTAGTTGTAATACATGTATATGTAGAAGTTTGTTGTTCAATATGAAATATCAAATGTTGTAACAATTCATTGTGTAATAATATGTTGAATGGGGAACATGTGTTGTATGGTTTTATTATTGTTCATGTGCATGTGCTACTGTTGTTTTGTTTTGACTTCCTCTAATTTTATTCTTCTTAGCCTAGTGTGGGGTGTTTAAATTGGAATTCTCTCTGAGGTGAGAGATTCAATTTAGATGTCACACATCATATTAAGTTTTAGAAAATATGGGGATGTCACATGTGGTATCAGAGTAGGAACATTAGAAAATCCTGACATTTGCTCATTATGCAACTCAAAACTAAAAAACCTTGCACTTAAACAAATCCTTAGGGTTAGATTAGTCGTCTTTTAGAGACTAGATTATACCTAGCCTCTAGGTTAGCACCTAGATGTATGAAAACTAGGCCTGGATTGGTGCTTGTTGTAAAGTAGGTCCTTAGGTGTCATTCTTTCCTTATAGTGTGGTGGTATGGGACGTTGTGTTATTTTCAAAAGACATTGTGATAAAGTGGTTTTTCTCTTTCCTTTATTACCTTGATTTCTTCACTTTAATCTAATTCAAAACCATAATTCACCTAAAGATTAATTGATCACTCAAAGATTGGAATCTCGAGCCCAAACGTTTCCAACATCTAAGGATCGTTCATGTGGAGCTATGTTCCAAATTTCATGTCAATTGAACATTCCTAACCCTCTCTATGAATTTTCAAAGTTTTTATACTATTTCATTCCTTTTAAATCACATCTTTATGCAACCCAATGTTTTGATCAATTCAAGGGTATTTTTACCCTGTCACGTGGAGCCTAAGTCAGCGATCTGTGGACTGACCTCATGGAGTCATCTCGACCATCTGATGGCATCCGAGATAGATCAGACATCCAGAGAGTCATCTCTAACCTCCGCTCAACTTGGAATGCTGTGGCCACAGCCACGAGTCCACAACCTTGACCACTCCTCGTTCTGACCCACTCCGCATGGAACCAACTGAAGCAACACCTCCACCTTGTCTCCATGAACCTGCTGACCCCTCGTACAACCCACAGTGATGACCAGAACCACCCCCACGACTACCACCCATGGCAACTGGCTCCATCGTGCCCAACTTGAATTGGGCTTCTCACGCTCAAACCCTCTCCCGTCCATATAAACCCCATCATAGCTCCGCCGACACCTCTTTAGTCCGCCCTTGCCTTCAATTCGCCTGAAGCAAGCTCAGATCGCTCCGCCCTCAAACTCTTCCTCTCATCCTGCCTACCGCCACTGAGCTACTTGACTAGGGTCCTAATGGCCTGCTCGTCCCCAATTGAATGCTCCCCAAGCTCCGAGGGACCTCCACCCACCTCAACGGTCCCTCACTCTGATGCTCCATCACCTGCTGCTCCCGCTATCCTCTCCCTCCGCCGCGAGCTGTGCAGCTCGCCGGTCGTCTAGCCGGCCCGGTGTCTCAGGAGGAGCCACATCCTAGCGACCGGCCGTCCAGCTGTGGAAGGCTCCCACAAAGCAGCCCAACCTCCACTAGCGCACGAAGAGGCCCCAGACTTCGGCAAAAGCTCACTGGAGATCGATCGTTCAACCTGCTGTGAAGCACTGAGCAAAGAAGAGAGGGACCCAACCGAGTCTAGTTCGACCATTGAGGTAAATCCACCTCATCAACGCAGATATTTTCTAGTTTACACGAGCGAGATCTCGACCATTGAATCTGAGCATCCAACGGTCCTTCCTGTATCTCGATTTCATTTTACTAACTCGAAATTCAGTAAATAACCTAATTTTAGGAAATTCGTTATAAATCGTAGGAGTGTCAGAAAAATACAAACAAGTACTCTATTTTGATCAGAAAATATGAGGATCATGATTTTGACATCTGTTGACCGTAAATCTGACTCAAATAAAGGATCCCAAATATGTTCATATCTTGTTTAATTATTTAGAAAATACTCGAACCTGATTAAATCACCAAAAACCTATGATCATCATCTTTTTGCATCTATATTATTATGGAATGATCAGATCCAAATATTGTGACTCAATTATCAATCAAACCTAATTATCACTCCTTTCCTTATTTTAATCCACCAAAATGTGCATAATTAGTCGATATGATCTAAAGACCATGATTTTGACCTTATAACCATACTCTGATATGACATTATTAATCTTGGATTCAAAACCATACTCTAAGACTCATAGTCAACTCTCATGACTCCAAACTATAAAAGGGCCTTTTACACATACTCTTTAGAATAATGGTAATTTGAACAATATAACTAATAAGTACCAAATCTCCAATAATTTTAGGAAATCAAAGGTACCAGTGAGGAGCATCCATGGACTCCCCACTTATGAATAGAAGGTACACCATTACCCTCATTTGGCTCATACTAGTGAATGGTTGTATTGTACTTATAAAAGACTTGGCATATGATAATGTTTGAAATAGATATCAATGTATGATCAATTTTGAATGATATTTTGTATAAGGTATGTTACCACACCTGAACATAAAATGGTTGTTCCATTATATTATAGCAATATATCTCTTTGGTAAGCATAGTGCTTGAGGGTGATCTATCTCTTTGGTAAGAAGATCATAAGGCATTAAAGCATCTATCCCATTGGTAGGAAGATGCATGAGTATATAATTGAAAAATAAACTTAAAGCATGTCTTTGATTTTTCTATTCAAACATCTTGGTTCATGAATATGTCTGACTATACTATACTTTGCTAAAGTTCTAGTTTTAATACTCCTTCCATGTCTCTTGTGTTTTGTTTTGCCAAGATATGATGAGTGGTTTATTTGGAGACACGTAGGCGTACTCAGTACAATATATTTATACATTGTGCTGATGTGTACCAATTGTAAATGTTTTATAGGTACCTTATGCTTATGATGCTTATGATGAAAGGAAGATGATATTGCTACTCTATATGCTGGCTCACTAAAATCAAATCTATCATGGGGATGCTAAAGCTAAATGGGACTCTTAGATTATGTTCTTTTCTTCTGTAATTTGTTTCTCATGTATTAAGTTTTCTTGTGTAGAAATCCTATGCATTCGGACCCCTATGTAATGAACAATTTGGTTTATGGATGGAAGCTCTTTATTAGATGCATTTATACATTCATGTGTTTGATCCAATCAGGGACGGGCAACTTTAACTCTATTGTACACCTTATGTTGGCACCTGACGTGTAGAGTGGAGTTAGGTTGTTAACCTGTGACAGATGGTATCAGAGCAGGCACATGAATCTATATAGGTGTACCAAATAATTAGTAACCTTACCTAGACCTAGGGTAACCCACATTTAGAAGTTAATTTCCAAGGTGTCTAAAAGGGTACCTTGCGGAAGGTTCTGACATAATCACTCTCCCCATCCATTTTCATGGTGCGAGGGTTTCCGCCACAAGTTATCTGCCTAACTAACGCAATTATTGTTAAAGTGGGCACACTTACCTTAGAAAAATCTTTCCTCTCATCTTTTCTCAATTAAGGACTACCCCCAACCAACCTATTTAGTGAATAATACACACTAGGCTTCTCATCTACTTTCTCTCTCATGACCATGATCAATGATATACTCTCTCTATTATGTGGGTAGATTAGGAGAAATGGGAACAACTAAAAGACATGAAAAATTGGAAGAATATATGCCATGATTGCTAAATCTTTATTGCTTGCTTTATGATCTATCTCAAATAAACCTCTAAACTATATGTTATACAAACTTGCAGATGCCTCCAAAAACTAGGTCTAATAGAACAAGATCTAGTGATGGCTCTGGTGATGAATCTCAATCATGCCCTAGTAAGACCATGGTTGTAGGCAATTGGGAAGAACAAAAGAAGGTGATGTTGGAATGTATGCATACCCTAGCCCTAAAAGAAACCAACAATAGTGCCTCATCCTCTAGGACCAACCCTGAAACCACCATTCGTGACTTCCTTAAGCTCAAACCTGAAACCTTTCATGGAGAAGACTAAGGTGAATTCCTAGATAAAGTTGATGCATGGATCCTATCTATTGAAAATGCCTTTAGAGCCCTTAAGTGTCCTGATGAAGATAAGGTCACCTTTTCTACCTACCAACTTAGGGGGTCCACGAAGTTGTGGTGGGAAAATTATTACCATACATGAGCACTTCCAGATGCCCCCATAGGTTGGGAGGAGTTTAAGGGTATCTTTACCAACTGTTTCATGCCCATATCTTCTAGGAAGGAGAAGAAGAAATATTTCAATAACCTAACCCAAGGAAACCTATATGTTGCTGACTATGTTAGGGCCTTTAGACTCCTACAGCGTCATGCTCGCAAACTTGACGAAGATGAAAAGATTGAACACTTCATAGATGGACTTAACCAAGAAATCAAGGTTCACCTTTGCACCTCCACCCATCCTACCTTTGAATTTGTCATCAACAATGGCCTTACCCAAGAAAGAACCTTAGGGAAGAGCAAAACACCAAGCTTGGGATACCTAGGTTTAACTGATGCATCTGTCACCAAGGGAAAGGAGAAGGAGAAGGATAGGAAGAAACCTAATAGCCAAGGCATGGGAAGAGGAGGAGGAAATCACCAAAGAGGGGTCAATCATACCAAGGAGGACCAAACTGGGGAGGCTGAGGTCAAGGTGGATCATACTGGGGATCATCTTCGGACCCCAACCGTTGTAGAAATTGTGGACGAGTACATGCTGGAAAATGAAAGTTTGAGAAACCGGTGTGCTACTACTAGAAGAATGAAGGGCACATGAGGTACAATTATCCAAGTCTGGTCCAGGGGGCACCTCAGAACCGTCCTACCCCATTACCTCAGCCTGGAGCTCCACCTGTCTAGCCAGCTATCCCTATAGCTCTGGCTCAACTAGAACGTCGTCAGGGTCGAGTCTTTGCAATTGATACAGAGGAAGTTAAGGCCAATGACAACCATCTGATTGAAGGTAATAATGTTAATAATTCTTTATCATAATGAATCTTTGAGAACCATGATCTCATACAAAAATCATAATGTAGGCATGATATGTCTCCAAGATCATCCTGTTGTGGCCCTATTCGATTCAGGATCGACACATACTTTCATATCTAAAAATCTTGCTTCCATGCTCAAGTTAGAGATAAAAGATCTAGGTTATATCTTAGATGTAACAACTCCCAATGGCAAAATTTATACTTCTCTTCATAAAACCAAAACCTTGCCTTTTTCTTTTGGTGGTCATAAATTTCAATCTGCTTTCATTCTTCTTGACATGGAGGATTTTAACTTAATTCTAGGGATGGATTGGCTCTTTTCCAACTTTGCTATGCTTGATTGCTGAGGCAAGAAAGTAGTCTTTTGTGCACCCAATTCTAAACCTTTGACTATTTCTAGGTGAAAAGAAAGAAACTGAAATATGATTATTTCTTCTCTTAAAGCCGAACCTTTGATAGCCAAAGGATGTAGAGCCTATCTTGCTATTGTATCCATGCATGATTCTAAGGTGAGACCTTTAGAGAGCTTATATGTGGTGAGAGATTACCCAGACGTTTTTCCCGAGGAGCTTCTAGGGCAGCCTCCAGTTCGTGAGATTGAGTTCTCAATTGAGTTAGCACCAGGCACCGCACCAGTCTCTAAGGCACCTTATAGAATGGCACCTGCCGAGCTTGCAGAGCTCAAGAAACAACTAGTGGAACTTCTTGATAAAGGCTTCATCCATCCTAGTACTTCTCCTTGGGGTGCTCCTGTCCTTTTTGTTAAAAAGAAAGATGGGTCAATGCGAATGTGTATTGATTATCGCATGATCAACCAATCCACCATTAAAAATAAATATCCCCTCCCAAGAATTGATGACTTGTTTCACCAGCCTCGTACTGCCACTGTGTTCTCCAAGATTGACCTTTGATCAGGTTATCATCAATTACGAGTGAAGGATTGTGACATTCCAAAGACAACTTTTAGAACTAGATATGGACATTATGAATTTGTGGTGATGTTTTTTGGCTTGACTATTGCTCCTAGAGTGTTTATGAATCTGATGAATACTGTCTTCCAACCATTCATTGATAGCTTTGGTGTGGTCTTCATTGATGATATTCTTATATATTCAAATTTTGTTGATCAACATTGTGAACATCTCCAGAAAATCCTTGATGTTTTGAGAGCCCAGAAATTGTATGCTAAATTATCTAAATGTGAGTTTTGGATTGACCAAGTTATGTTTCTTGGCCATGTCATTTCGGGTGGGAAAATTTCTGTTGACCCTACCAAAGTTCTAGTTGTCCTTGATTAGAAAGCCCCTACCAAAGATTCTAAAATTCGTATTTTCCTTGGCCTAGAAGGCTATTACCATCGTTTCATCCTGAATTTTAGCAAAATAGCCCTACCCATGACTAAACTTACCAGAAAAGATGCCAAATTCATTTGGATTCCTGAGTGTGAAGCTAGTTTCCAAGAATTGAAACCCCTCTTGACTTCTGCTCATGTTTTGACCCTACCTTCTGGGAATGATTGCTTTGTAATATATTCTAATGCTTCTAAAATGGGTCTGGGTTGTGTCCTCATGCAAAATGGTAAAGTTGTTGCCTATGCCTCTAGACAATTGAAACCTAATGAGGTCAATTATCCAACTCATGATTTGGAATTAGTTGCCAGTGTCTATGCTCTCAAAATCTGGAGACAATATCTGTATGATGCTACTTTTGACAGATTCACAGAACATAAAATTCTCAAATACCTCTTGACTCAGAAGGACCTCAATCTTTGACAGAGGAGATCGTTGGAGTATCTCAAAGATTATGATTTCACAATTGCATATCATCCAGGCAAGGCCAATGTTGTAGTTGATGCTCTTATTCATAAGAAGTCGATTTGTGCATCAATGTGTATGGAACCTTCATCTTCTGGGTCATCTCAAGAAGAATCTGACTCTATTATTCTGGAAAACATCAATATTATTCCTAGTCTTCTTTATGAACTCCTGATATCTCAAAAGGACAACCCTAGCTTGGAGGAGATGACCGCTCTCGTGGCTAAGCCCCAGATACATCTATCTGTTGGTATGGACGGTGGACTAAGGTACACACATAGGATGTGGGTACCTGAAGAGTCAGAGATTAAGAAGCATATTCTGCAAGAGGCACATGGGTCTAAGTATTCCATACATCCTGGATCTACTACGATGTATAAGGATATGCAGAGACACTTTTGGTGGAGAGGTATGAAGAATGATATTGCTAAGTTTATCTCTAAGTGTCTCACTTGCCAGCAGATTAAGGCCGAGCACCAACGTCTTGGTGGTCTATTGCAACCCTTACCAATTCCCGAATGGAAGTGGGAAAATATCACCATGGATTTCATGGTGGGACTACCCAGGACCAGGAAGGGTTATGATGTGGTTTGGGTCATAGTAGACCGGTTGACCAAATCTGTGCATTTCTTACCTATGCGAACAATGACCAAGGTTACTGAGCTTGCTGAGTTTTATATAAAGGAGATTGTACTGTTGCATGGAGTACTAGTTTCTATTTCTTCAGATCGGGATCCAAAGTTCACATCACATCTGTGGAAGCAGGTGCAGAATGAGTTGGATACATAGTTGAATTTCCGCACGGCATATCATCCCCAAACTGATGGCTAGTCAGAACGCACTATCCAAATCTTGGAGGATCTTCTCAGAGCATGTGTTTTGGATTGGGGAGGATCTTGGGATTACTACTTTCAATTAGCAGAGTTCACATATAATAATAGCTACCAATCAAGTATTGATATGCCACCCTATGAAGCTCTCTATGGTAGGCCATGTAGATCCCCTCTCCATTGGGATGAAGTCGGAGAAAGGAAAATGCTAAAATCCGAGGAGTTGCAACTTTATGCTGATAAGGTGTCTTTAATTAAGCAGAGGTTGAAATAGGTCCAGGATCATTAGAAGACATATGTTGATGCACACAGGTCTGACAGACAGTTTAAAGCTGGTGACTATGTTTTCTTGAAGATCAGACCTATTCGTGTCATAGCCAAGAACAAAGGGAAGCTTAGTCCAAGATATGTGGGTCCTTTTGAAGTCCTGGAGCACATTGGTGAATGTGCTTATTGGCTTGATCTTCCTCCATAGTACAACATGATGCACAATGTCTTTCATGTATCCAACTTGAAGCAGTATGTGAAAGATGATAGTGATGTGCTGAATCACGAACCTCTTGAGTTGCGAGAGAATCTCTCTTATCCAGAACAACCTACAAATATTATTGACTCCAGGGTCAAAGAACTTAGGAACAAGCAAATCTAGATGGTGAAGGTGTAGTGGAACCATCATGGTGCCGAAGATGCAACCTGGGAACTACAAGTAGATATGGAGCAATGTATTCCTCACCTCTTTCATCCAGTTTAATTTTGAGGACAAAATTTCTTTTAAGGTTAGTAGGATGTGATAAAGTGGTTTTTCTCTTTCCTTTATTACCTTGATTTCTTCAATTTAATCTAATTCAAAACCTTAATTCACCTAAAGGTTAATTGATCACTCAAAGATTAGAATCTCGAGCCCAAACTTTTCTAACATCTAAGGATCATTAATGTGGAGCAATGTTCCAAATTTCATGTCAATTGGACATTCCTAGCCCTCTCTATGAATTTTCAAAATTTGTATAATGTTTCATTCCTTTTAAATCACATCTTTATGCAACCAATGTTTTGATCAATTCAAGGGTATTCTTACCCTGTCACACGAAGCCTAAGTCAACGATCCGTGCACTGACCTCATGGAGTCATCTCGACCATCCGATGGCATCCGAGATAGATCAGACGAATAGAGAGTCATCTCTAACCTCCTCTCAACTTGGAATGTCGTGGCCACAACCACGAGTCCACAACCTTGACCACTCCTCCTCGTTTTGACCCACTCCGTGAGGAACCAACTGAAGCAACACCTCCACCTCATCTCCACAAACCTGTTCACCCCTCGCATGACCCGCGCTGATGACCAGAACCACCCCCACGACTGACACTCATGGCAACTGGCTCCAGTGTGCCCAACTTGAATTGGGCTTCTCACGCTCAGACCCTCTCCCGTCCAGATAAACCCCCTCATAGCTCCGCCGACACCTCTTTAGTCCACCCTTGCCTTCAATTCGCCTAAAGCAAGCTCAGATCGCTCCACCCTCAAACTCTTCCTCTCAGCCTGCCCATCACCACTGAGTTGTTGGACTAGGCTCCTACCAGTCTACTCGTCCCCAATTGAATGCTCCCCAAGCTCTGAGAGACCTCCACCCACCTCAACAGTCCCTCACTCTGAAGCTCCATCTCCTACTGCTCCTGGTATCCTCTCCCTCCGCCGCAAGCTATGCAGCTCGCTGGTCTTCTAGCTGACCCGACGTCTCAGGAGGAGCCACGCCCTAGCGACCAGCCGTCTTGCTGCGGAAGGCTCCCACAAAGCTAGCCCAACCTCCACCAGTGCATGAAGAGGCCCCAGACTCTGACAACAGCTCACTGAAGATCGATCATTCAACCTGTTGTGAAGCACGGAGAAAAGAAGAGAGGGATCGCCTGAGTCTAGTTCGACCAGTGAGATAAATCCACCTAAGCAACACAAATATTTTCTAGTTTACGTTAGCGAGATCTTGACCATTGGATCTGAGCATCCAACGGTCCTTCCTGTATATGTATTTCATTTTAATAACTTGAAATTCAGTAAATAACCTAATTATAGGAAATTCATTATAAATCGTAGGAGTGTCATAAAAATACAAACAAGTACTCGATTTTGATCAGAAAATATGAGGATCATGATTTTGACATTTTTTGACCCTAAATATGACTTGAACAAAGGATCTTTCCCAAATATATTCATATCTTGTTTAATTATTTAGAAAATACTCGAACTTGATTAAATCACCAAAAACCTGTGATCGTCATCTTTTTGCATCTATATTATGATGGAATGATCATATCCAAATATTGTGACTCAATTATCAATCAAACCGAATTATCACTCCTTTCCCTATTTTAATCCACCAAAATGTGCATAATTAGTCGATATGATCTAAATACCATGATTTTGACCTTATAACCATACTCTAATATGACATTAGTAATCTTGGATCAAAACCATACTCTAAGACTCGTACTCAGCTCTCATGACTCCAAACTATAAAAGGGCCTTTTATACATACTCTTTAGAATAATGGTAATTTGAACAATATAACTAATAAGTACCAAATCTCCAATAATTTTAGGAAATCAAAGGTACCAGTGAGGAGCATCCCTGGACTCCCCACTTTTGAATAGAAGGTACGCCATTACCCTCATTTGGCTCATACTAGTGAATGGTTGTATTGTACTTATAAAAGACTTGGCATATGATAATGTTTGAAATAGATATCAATGTTTGATTGAATTTGAATGATATTTTGTATAAGGTATGTTACCAAACCTGAACATAAAATGCTTGTTCCATTATATTATAGCACTATATCTCTTTGGTAAGAATAGAGCTTGAGGGTAATCTATCTCTTTGGTAAACAGATCACCATATGAAATGATCTATCTCTTTGGTAAGCAGATTTTGAGGCCTTAAAGCATCTATCCCATTGGTAGGCAGATGCATGAGTATATAATTGAAAAATAAACTTAAATCATGTGTTTGATTTATCTATATAAACATCTTGGTTCATGAATATGTCTAATTATACTATGCTTTGCTAAAGTTCTAGTTTTAATACTCCAGCCATGTCTCTTGTGTTTTGTTTTGCCAAGATATGATGAGCGGTATATTTGGAGACATGTAGGCGTAATCAGTAAAATATATTTATATATTGTGCCGATGTGTACCAATTGTAAATGTTTTATAGGTACCTTCTTCTTATGATGCTTATGATGAAAGGAAGATGATATTGCTACTCTATATGATGGCTCACAAAAATCAGATCTATCATGGGGATGCTAAAGCTAAATGGGACTCTTAGATTATGTTCTTTTCTTCTGTAATTAGTTTCTCATGTATTAAGTTTTCTTCTGTTGAACTCCTATGCCTTCGGGCCCCTATGTAATGAACAATTTGGTTTATGTAAGGAAGATCTTTTATTCGGTGCATTTATACATTCATATGTTTGATCCACTCAGGGACGGGCAACTTTAACTCAATTGTACACCTTATGTTGGCACCTGAGGTGTAGAGTGGAGTTAGATTGTTAACCCGTGACTGACGTACATCACGGGAAGAGAAACCTTTGACATATGATGCATCTATGTTTTGGGTAGATACACTAGTCTATGAAAAGCACTAGAGGGGGGGTGAATAGAGTTTTTAAATATTTTAGCAATTATTTAACTCAAACAACCACAAATGAAGAATGGAAGAAGGAGACAGGTGTTTAGAGTGGTTCCAACTTTAGCAAATACTAAAGTTGTCAGTCCACTACCTGGTTGCTTACCCAACCAGGATTTTGAAAGTATTAATTTTATTACCTTCACAAAGATTTACACAAAATACAATACTTTCTTTACACCCCTTGAACAGCCTTCACTTGAAGTAGATGCACCAACTTGAGGTAGCCTTCTTGAAGTAACTCCAAGCTCCCCCTTGAAGTAGCCTTCCTCTCTATAAGTAACCTCCCGTTGCACCAGCCTTCTTGAAGTAGCTCAAGGTCCCCTTCTTCACCAAGAAGATCTTCAACCTCTCCAATCCGCAGCCTCCAACCTAGGAGTAGCAAGGAGAGTACAAACAACAATAGAGAACAAGAAAGAAAATAGAAATTACAACTTATCCTTTTGTAGAACAAGGCTTGATTTGCCTAGATCAAGCGTGTAGATCTCCTAACCAAAGTGTATGGAAATGTAATTGCAGTGGATAGGAGATGCTAGCCTATAGGACACGAATTTTGAGCTAAGAGAAGAAGTAGCCAATTGTCACTATGCTCAAATTTCTCACAAACAGGTTGCTCAAAGTATGCTCAAAGATTTCTCAAGTGTAACAAGTATGTTTAGGTGTCCTAAGGCATGTCCTATTTATAGAAATGTCCTACAAGTGCTTAAGGACGTTCTAGACACCTTCTAGGGGTTTCTATGTGCTTAACTAGTTGTTGGGTACAAGTTTGTTGCTTTAGTAACGGCTAATTAATTAATTCTGCAGTTGCTGTCAGAGACCATCTCGGTCGAGAAATGGTCGACCGAGACACCTACTCGGTTGAACTTTTGTTAACCGACAGGCTCTCTGAATCAAGTGTTTTGCAACGTTTATCTCCAACTGCCAACTACCTTGTCAGATGTGTCTAACGGCTACTTGGGTCTTTCTCGGTCGAGAAGATTGTCGACCGAGAGTGTCTTGGTCGAGGAGTTAGTCGACCGAGATTGACCATGTTTCAATTTTTCAATTAAAGCACTAAGTGTGTGTATGAGTGTGCATATGTGACACTTATTTGAAGGGGATGACCTATCTAAATATGATGTTTAGCCAGGGAGAATCTAACGCTTGGTTTACATGAAATCTAAGTACTTGTACATTATATATTTGTACAAGTTTTTACAAGGCAATTACATTTCATGAAAATATAAATATGTAAGCATATGGATTTCCCTAATTGCTTTGTCATCCACTTTATTCCTGCAACACTCAAGTAGCATGTTAGATTAACAAGAATGAAATGTTTGTCATCATCAAAACAAAGGGATTTACAGATGTCCATTTAGCCAACAATCTCCCCCTTTTTGAATATGACAAACATTTCCTAAATATAAAATAAGAAAGTATAAAACATGTGAGTTTCATACCTGAAGATTACCTTTGTAAATTTCTTCTCTTGTTTATAAAATGTGTGCTTATTATTCCCCATGAATTATGGAACATGAAATCCAATCCTTTAGGGAATATAGCAACTTTCAATGTAAAGCCAAGAGTTCATGAAACTCATTGATTGAGTTTTTCACAAATACTAAGTTTTATATTTATTTCTCCCCCTTTGTCATTTCAAAAAGATATCCATTTAAGAATAAATAGTCAATTTAGCCACAATTTTTAAATTTCAGGTTTTGCAAAAATGTCATCCCTTTTTATTTATGCCATATTTATTACTCCCCTTACTTTGTATGCTCTACTAGAGTAGTCTTATAATCCATATTCGAATGATGCCATAGAGGAATATCCAATAGAATCAGTAAAGGTAACCATTTCATGTAAAAATAACTATTTCATTTCAAAGATCACCATTTTATTACAATCATGCAAGGATAACCATTTCATTACACTCATGCAAAGATAGTCATTTCATTACAACTAATACAACGGTCACTCCAAATCTCACTGGAAAGACTTGAGTATTACATCAATATCAGGGTCTTTTCCAAGAAATGGCTCAGCTCCATAATATTGGACTAAAGTTTGCCACTCCAAAGCACCTGTCTTGGTTAAAGCATATGCTACCAAGAAGGTAGGAACCCGATCAAAACGGAAATGAGCAGCAATGTCTTGTAATTGTATTGAGGAGAACTGAGTGTGTGTGAGATATGTAGATGGTGGAGGTGGAGGTTGGTAGTAGTTGTAAGATGGATTATATGGGTTAAGCATTCCAGGATTTAAAGAGTAAGGATATTCATCTGGTTGATTTGGAGAGAGGGTTTGCATTCTTTGATTTAGGTAGGTCATGGCATGGTGGTTATAGTCTAATTGTCTACTTAGATGATATTGTGACCCAACAACATAGGTTAGGGTGTTTTGGATGGGATCATAGGGTAGGTTGGTAGGAGGAGGTGGTGGTGGTATATCTTGAGTAGATGTCTCACCTTCCGTCCTAGCCCTCTTGTGACCAAAGTCAATTCCCGTTTTCTCTACTGTGTTTTTGCTTATTTTTTGTGGTTTTCTTTCCCATGTGTATCCCATATCCTCAATTTGTGTTTTAAGAAAGTGTTGAGTGATTTGGCATACAAAATCAGCATATGGGGGATTGCCAAAAAACTCAAGCATGTTCTTAAGGATTATGCGGATAAAATTTACGGGAATACATTTGATAATGGCATAAATTAAACACATGCGAAAAATAGGAACTTCAAACTTGTTTGCTCTAGGATGTATGTTTGTGGAAACAATAAGATTGACAATTCTAGCAGCAGGTTTGAGATTAATGGCATAGTAGGTACCCCTATCTTCGTGACACGTAGTATTAGATTGAAAAATGGCTCATTTAATGTCACTAAGACTGACGGTATGATCACCTTGGGAAAATGTATTGAGTGGATTTCCAGTTGTGAGGTCAAGAGTGTCTTGATATTCATCTAAGTCGATGTTGAGCATGTCAAGAATATCCTCTTCAGTAAATCGAAAGCTATGCCCATTGACCATAGAGTAGAAGAAGTTATTGTCATTTTCGGAATGGGAGATTAGGTTTGCATAGAACTCATTTACCACTTTTGAAGAGTAGGAAGGGAAGGAAGGGTTAAGAAATTCTTTCAAATTTTGCACCTCAAAAAGATCCTCCAGGTCGACGATGTTGAGGAAGTCCAAGATGTCAACCGACCGTCGTGGAAGAGGAGTTTTGGAGGAGAGCCTGAGATAGCGATCACCAGCATCTGCGTCGACAAAGGGGATGTCGTTGATGATCATTAATGGTGGAGTAGCCTCCCTTCCTTTCTTGATAGCAACTTTCTTCTTTCCACGTGTAAAGGATGAAGCCATTTCTTTGCTCTAAGGTGGAGAAGAAGCAAGAAAGTCTTGTGGATGAGGAAGCTAAAGGTTTGTACAAGAATGCACTAGAGAGAAGCTATGGAAGTAAGAATATGAGAGTGTGTAACAATGACCCGTTTTTGGCCCTTTTATAGCAAATCAGTGACCAGGTCGGTTGACAATTTGTCGACCGATCGACCGCAACGGTCATATTCCAGACGCGCCACTTGGTCGTCCAACGGTCGACTGGTAACAGTCGGCCGCCCAATGGTAACGGTTGTAAACGGTCAGATTCCAACAGTCATATCCCAACGGTCAATTCTCGGTCGAACAATTGTGGACCGACACTGGCTCGGTCGAACAATTGTCGACCGGAAGTGTGTCCGATGTTATTTCTGTCTGAGGTCTGTCAGTCGAAAGAGATAGGCTGACCGAAATGTTTTCGGTCAAAGAATTCGTCGACCGACAGACTTACTGAGTATGAATTTTTAAGCTGATTTTTAATGCAAATGATAGACTAAATTTGTAGAGCATATATACTTTCTAATGGAGTAATATTGTGATTATTGTTACCAATATTTGGACAATTTTGTGATCATAAATTAATTGTTCTTTTAATCATAATTTTTATATAGAAAATGATATTCAAATAAGTATTGTGTCAAACTTATTTTAGGTCGACTTTGACTATGACCATAGCGCCCCTTGGTCAAATTTTATTTCAACCAAGAGGCAAATTTGCAGATTTCCAAATTGAATACTCGTATATAATATCTGCATGTAATTTGATTAGATATCAATTTGAAGTATTTTAAATAATACTCAATATGAAAACATTTTATCCTTGATTTTTCTTAGAATATAAGCTTTGTTGTCTCAAATTTCACTTCTTCTTGTATCCACATAAGATTCTTAAGTAATATCTCGGTTCTTAAAAGATACCAGTTGAGAAATATTTATGTGTTGCAAGCATTAAAACAACATATAACCATCAAATCATTTTGTTTGCCTATGTATCATCAAGGATGCAATAATCATTATTCAAACATCAACGTTTATCTATAGAAGGTTGAATAATGAAATGTTGAAAATATATCCATGATGTAACGATAAAACATATGGTTTCTATGTGAATAAATCAAAGAATACTTGGAACGGACCATGTAGGTAGTAATTTTGACTTAAATATGATTCATGATTTTCAGTTTTAAATCATTTAGAGAATGAACCAAAATTAATCTCATATACGTTCTCAAAGATAATTTCCAAAATGTATACTTTGTTTCGCATGTACGAACAGTTATTAATAGCAATTTGACCAATCGAAAATAGCAGATTTATTTCAGACTGGAAATCAATAACTTGCTCGGTCGACTATTTCTCGACCGACTGTTCTCTCGGTCGACAGTTTCTCGACCGACAAGATTTCTGAAATGTTTTCTGAACTGTTAATTGCTTCCAAGTAAAACACAATTATGCAAGTTAGATGTTTAGATACTTGAATTAATTTGATATCCCATTATGTTGAGTTGAGATAGACATAGAAATATACAACTTAGGTCCTTGGTCATATCTCAACTTAATTCCGTTCATTTAATTTGGAGGTTTTGGAACCCAAACTAACTCAACATCATTTTTCTTATAAGGACATGAAAAAGAATAATGACCAAGACGCAAACAATAATGACAACATATAGAATCAACCTCATATCTCTTTCTATGATTTTGTTTTAGGTTGTTCTTGGGTATATTTGTGCCTTTAGGTACATACATAGATTGATGTGCTTGTGTCTTTTTCCAACTAGGTTTATGATAAGATTTTCCTTTAGGCTTGTAACCTAGTCCTCTCCTTCCAACTTGATGGTATGGATCATTTAAGATTTGATCAAGAATCCCATTATTATTTAGATTAATAACTTTTTGTTGTAACTTAGCAATCTCATCCATTCTCTTCTTGATATCTAGCTTTGCTTGATCTAGATTAGATGATAATGAATTTCTTTCTTTTACGATAGTATCATAATCTAGATGTGAGCACAAAATAGGTTGTTTTTGAAGATCATTCACTTGAGTCTGCAAATTAATCTTTTCTAGAGAAAGGAGATTACAATTTGCTTCTACAGATTTAGCTTAATATCATGATCTTCAATAACCTTTTTGAGATCTTCATTTTCAGATGTAAGAGCAAGAAGCTTAGCATGTAACTCATCATTTGCTTTATTAGATTT
The DNA here is from genome assembly GCA_963693085.1 of Alisma plantago-aquatica. Lineage (NCBI taxonomy): Eukaryota > Viridiplantae > Streptophyta > Magnoliopsida > Alismatales > Alismataceae > Alisma > Alisma plantago-aquatica. The sequence continues at coordinate 627,188,682 of OY856414.1, read as the reverse complement.
CTTTAATTTCTTCTTGCACTCAATATATTTATTGTGTGTCTCTTCAAGAGAAGCAACTAGCTCTTCTTTAGATAAATCAAAAAGGCTTACTTCTTCTTCTTCTTCTTCACTTATTGTAGAAATAAGACATTCTTTATGTGTAGTTTCCTTCTTTGACATCCACGGGCAACCAAGTGTTGCATGGCTTGTTCCTAAGCACCAACTGCAACTTGTTGAAGGTTGCCCCATACTTTTCTTTTGTTTGCGGTTGTAGACACCACCACCCTTCATACTTCAAGACTCGATTAGAGATCCTTGAAGCCTGCTCTGATACCAATTGAAAAACACTAGAGGGGGGTGAATAGAGTTTTTAAATATTTTAGCAATTATTTAACTAAAACAACCACAAATGAAGAATGGAAGAAGGATACAGGTGTTTAGAGTGGTTCCAACTTTAGCAAATACAAAAGTTGTCAGTCCACTACCCGGTTGCTTACCCAACCGGGATTTTGAAAGTATTAATTTTATTACCTTCACAAGGATTTACACAAAATACAATACTTTCTTTACACCCCTTGAACATCCTTCACTTGAAGTAGATGCACCAACTTGAGGTAGCCTTCTTGAAGTAACTCCAAGCTCCCCCTTGAAGTAGCCTTCCTCTCTTGAAGTAACCTCCTGTTGCACCAGCCTTCTTGAAGTAGCTCAAGGTCCCCTTCTTCACCAAGAAGATCTTCAACCTCTCCAATCCGCAGCCTCCAACCTAGGAGTAGCAAGGAGAGTACAAAGAACAATAGAGAACAAGAAAGAAAATAGAAATTACAACTTATCCTTTTGTAGCACAAGGCTTGATTTGCCTAGATCAAGCGTGTAGATCTCCTAACCAAAGTGTATGGAAATGTAATTGCAGTGGATAGGAGATGCTAGCCTATAGGACACGAATTTTGAGCTAAGAGAAGAAGTAGCCAATTGTCACTATGCTCAAATTGCTCACAAACAGGTTGCTCAAAGTATGCTCAAAGATTTCTCAAGTGTAACAAGTAAGTTTAGGTGTCCTAAGGCATGTCCTATTTATAGGAATGTCCTACAAGTGCTTAAGGACGTTCTAGACACCTTCTAGGGGTTTCTAAGTGCTTAACTAGCCGTTGGGTACAAGTTTGTTGCTTTAGTAACGGCTAATTAATTAATTCTGTAGTTGCTGTCAGAGACCATCTCGGTCGAGAAATGGTCGACCGAGACACCTACTCGGTCGAACTTTTGTCGAGCGACAGGCTCTATGAATCAAGTGTTTTGCAACGTTTATCTCCAACTGCCAACTACCTTGTCCGATGTGTCTAACGGCTACTTGGGTCTTTATCGGTCGAGAAGATTGTCGACCGAGAGTGTCTTGGTCGAGGAGTTAGTCAACTGAGATTGACCCTGTTTCAATTTTTCAATTAAAGCACTAAGTGTGTGTATGAGTATGCATATGTGACACTTATTTGAAGGGGATGACCTATCTAAATGTGATGTTTAGCCAGGGAGAATCTAATGCTTGGTTTACATGAAATCTAAGTACTTGTACATTATATATTTGTACAAGTTTTTACAAGGCGATTACATTTCATGAAAATATAAATATGTAAGCATATGGATTTCCCTAATTGCTTTGTCATCCACCTTATTCCTGCAACACTCAAGTAGCACGTTAGATTAACAAGAATGAAATGTTTGTCATTATCAAAACAAAGGGATTTACAGATGTCCATTTAGCCAACAGTCTACACCCAGTTGCCACCCTTTTCACTAGATGACATGGCACTAGACTATCTACTATGTGTCTGACACTCATTTTCTGGATTTGGTTTTTATTCCAATCAGATCGAACCTTGATAGTTTTCTTTGATGCATGTTTTATCGGAGAACACTATATCAAAATTTATTATATATGTAAGTATTACAAAATGTGTCCCCACACATGTATGAGTAGGAGGTGGTCATGTAACCTAATTGAAAGTGAATGACATCAGTCTAAAAGACAGTAGTTCCAAATTAGATGTCTAGAGCCTTGTTAGAATATATGTGATAGATGGAATAAGATGAGATGACGATCTAAGTTGTGTAGAGATGATATAACATGAATTGTAATGAATAATGTTTGGCTTTGAGGACCTAAGTTCAGATTTCAGGATATGAGATAAGTTCTGATGATACAAGTATGTGTGCTTTCCTAAGTTAAGATAAGCTAAGATAAGATAAGGTTGTGAGTCGGCATGGGCCTCAAGCTCTTTTATAAAGGAGGACCTCTAGTATTAGGAGTATTTTTAGGGTTAACTCTAGAGAGAGTGAGACCTAGAGGGAGAAGGTCAGAGAACCTAAACACCAACATATGAGAATTATGAGAAATATGTGTTATGATATGTCCTAAACTAGAATAATCCTAAGTGATTGAGTTGAGTTGCATTATGCATGCGCCCTATAGTCTTGTTGAACCCTAGATGTCCTTGGGAGGGCCAAGCCCTATTGATAGAAAGAGGTTGTCTATATATGAACATGTGAACATGAATATGAGTAACTACCATCCGGGTGAGGGAGAGAGAGTCGCAAGACCCTAGAGAAGGTAACTGTGTTAGTTTTTATGAAGCCACATGCTCGGGTTGTGGTTCCTAGTGGTAATCTAGAGGATGTGTTGATAAGAGAGTTTTGGGTAAGCATGTATCTTGGGTAGATGCCTAAAAAGAGAATGTCATGTCATGTGTTGGTTTGAGATTATGTGGTTAGATATTGTATTACTGCTGAGTCATCGGACATATCCACCAATAGGATTTGTGGAATTTCTATTTGTGGATTGCGTTGGGGGAAATCTACCAAATCCTGACAGATAGATAGACTCATTTCCCAGTGTGGAGGGAGAGCAAGAAACAAAATAAATTGAACCATCACCCTTTTTTTTCAGAGGCTATTACTAGTTCCAACGAGGTAATCCAAGAACCCTAGAGTAAGAGAGGAAAGTAAAGTATATGCATATGAGATACTCATAGACTTGAGTAATCTCAGGAAGACTGAGCATGGCACTACCCTTATGATATGGGTTAGGAGAACCTTAGTTGGACTAGATGGAGTTTTTATATATGTTTATGAAGACACTCACATAAGTTTATTTAGCACAACCATGATATAATATATGTAACGATGTGATCTAATCTCGAGATCATGATATATAGACATGATATGATAGAAAACTAGAGATGGTTCAACGAATATCAATGCATAAATGGTTAACCATATACATGAATAATGATGATTGATAACCTCACATTTTGTGATGTTATCTTACTAGTTTTTCCTCAGTTTTCCATACTCCTTCTTAGTTAAATTAGATAGAATCTTTAACTTTCCACCTTTTTGTAAATATACCATTAGATTAACTTCTCCCTTTAACTTCTTGCAGAAAAGCACAAAAAAATTACAAAACCCCCAAACGGTCCCAAGACTGAATGGAGACCAAATGGTCCCAAGACCGAACGGAAGCCAAACGACCCCAAGACTGAATGGATCCCAAACGGTCCCAAGATCAAATGGAAGCCGAACGGCCCAAGGACCGAATAAAGATCAAACGGTCCCAAGACCGTGTGAAGCCAAACAGTCCCAAGACTGTATGAAGCCACACGGTCCCAAGACCGAATAAAGGTCAAACGGTCCCAAGACCGTGTGAAGCCAAATGGTCCTGAGATCGTATGAAGCCGCACGATCCCAAGACCGAGTAAAGGTCAAACGGTCCCAAGACTGTGTGAAGCCAAACAGTCTTGAGACCGTATGAAGCCATACGGTCCCAAGACCGAATAAAGGTCAAATGGTCCTGAGACTGAGTGAAGCCAAACGGTCCCGAGACTACATGAAGCCAAACGGTCCCAAGACCGAATGGAGATCAACCGATCCCGAGACTGTATGAAGCTACATGCACCTAAGATCGAATGAAAGCAAATGGTTTTAGACCGAGAGGACTCAAACGGTCTCCAGACCGAGAGATTCCAAATGGTGTCCAAACTGTGTGAAAAACCAAACGGTTTCCAAGACCGTTTGGACCCACATATCCCAAACCATTTATGGTTCACTCAAAATCCTATAAATAGAACCCAAAGGGCTCCTCACAAAGGGGAAGATTTCAGACACCCAAAGGCTGCATCTATTGTTCCACAGCCATTCCATCCTTCACCCACTGCCCCGAGGCTACCAGTCTGAGGTCCATACTCCATCTCCAAGCCACTTTCTCCCTCATCGACAAAGAAGGTGGGAAGAGGAGGATTCATCATCAAGAAAGATACGAAGTGTGAAGATCGTTGTTCTCTCTCCTCCAAGGGGTCGACCTTCCTCCATCCTTTGTGGAGATGACACACACTCTCTCTCTCTTCTCGCCCCTTCTTTGTTATTGCCATGAGCGAGTAGTCTCATACACTAGGGTGTGGGGAGTAGTCTCGCTACCCATGTTTTCATTTAATGCAATGTAATTCATGAGTTTGCAATACAGACATACTTTCTTTTCAGTTCAACATTGATCGTTTAATGAATGCTTGTTGCTTGATCACCAACTTGTGTTACTTATTATCTATTAGTATGAATTGTCTACATTTATACTATTAGATTCAAATCTTGATTGAGTGTTGGTTCTTGATGTATGTAGTCACCATGCATATGTTTTGGTATCTAGGAGTGTTTTTCAAAGAGTGGAGTAAACTCACCTTCATCGTTGTACTTTCATACTATGAAATGGAATCAGTTGACGTATAAAAGTACAACCTTGATAAGTCAAGAAACACACTATGACAGAGGAGCATGAAACCGTCAAGCTAGCCCAAACCACTTCTGATATCATTTTGAATAAAATGCCAAAAAAATAGAAGGACCCTGGCTCCTTTGGCATACAATGATCTATTAGGAAAACTTCTTGTAAAAAGGGATTGGACGACTTGGGAGCCAGCACATCAATTATGCCATTTTCCATGTGCAAAAGATTTGGGTTCACTGACCTGTTGCCTACAGCAATGACCATCCAGCTCCCTGATTCCACCATTACTGCACCCCTGGGAATCCTTGAAGATATTCCAGTAAGGGTAGCGAGGGAATCTTATGTCCCTTGTGATTTCGTCATTATGGATATAATAGAAGACCTAAGGTACCCGATAATATTCGGTACACCCTTCATCGCCATAGCTAGAGCAATAATTGATGTCGAGGCGGGAACAATTACCTTAAGGTTGGGTAACAAAATTGTTCAATTCATAGTTTTTAACATCCTGAAGAGCCCTAGTATCCATGAAGAGGTTTTTCTCCTTGAAGCAATTGATAAAATGTCTCAACTCAAGCAAGCAAATCCAGAACCAGCAGATGCCCTAGAGGACGCCCTAATAAATCTAGAAGCTGAATTTTCAACCAACGAGTCAGTTCAGCAATTCCTGCAATACTTGGAGCAGGCTGAAAAAGCCCCAGATGCTACTTTTGAAGAATTGAAATATGTCACCATATTAGAGACAATAGAAGTACCCAAAGCCCCATAAATGAAAACTCTACCAACTGGGCTCAAACATGTCTTCCTAGATGAAGAAAAATTATGTCCAGTTATCATTAGCTCCTCTCTAGTTGACGATCGGGAAGAAAGGCTTCTCACTGAACTAAGGAAGCACAAGAAAGCAATTGGGTACATGATGACTGACCTAATAGGCATAAACCCAGCTCTATGTATGCATAAACTACCTATGATAGAAGAGTTCAAACCCTCGAGGGAGCACCACAAAAAACTGAACCTAAATCTGAAAGAGGTAGTTCGCCTCGAAGTTCTCAAACTCTTGAAAGAGGGTATTATCCATCCAATTTCTGACTCTCTGTGGGTTAGTCCTGTCCAAGTGGTCCCTAAAAAGGGGGGGACAACTGTTGTCTTAAATGATAAGAATTAACTAGTAACTACAAGGACCATTACTGGTTGGAGAATGTGCATTGATTATAGAAAACTGAACAAATCAACAAGAAAAGACCATTTTCCGTTACCCATCCTTGATGAAGTCCTTGAGAGGCACTACTACAAAAATGGCTTATAACGTCACTTTTAACGGTGTTAGTTGTAATAATACACCGACACCACAAAATATAGCGTCGATTTATAAAATAAACCGACATCAATCTGTGAAGAGCGACCAGACACGGGTATCGCTTTTATTCAGTGTTGGTTCCTTAATAAGAAACCGACGCCTAAAAGTAACCACCAAAACCAAAATTTCCAGTGAAAAAAATTACCTCCAAAAATTAACATACATCATCGGTTTTTAAAACAGAAACTGACGACTAAAGGTTTTCTGCGAGACAGAAATATGACCAATTTTTATCGTCAGTTTTGTGACAATAACTGATGCCATTGTGTTTTCGCGTGCATAACCGTAAAAATTTTCACCTCCCTTTATTGTCGGTGTGTTGTTGCAAACCGACACGTATAGTGTTTATTGTTAGTTGTTGTTAATAACCGACACCTATTGTTAACTTAACAGCACGAGGCAGACTCTTCCCCTTCTGTTTCATTCATTTACGCGGAGGGTTTGCTGGTCTCCGGCGATTCCTCTGCTCCACCGCCACTCGCTGCTGCTCTTCCTCCGCCTCCGCCTCCGCCGCTTTTGCTGGCCGTGCTTTGGTCACTGACACCGCCTCCACTCGCCGTCGTTGATCTATTGTCGCACCTCTACTGCTATCTCTGCTCTCCATCATTACTCCGCTCCGACCACAGTGCTCGCCTGCTGCCCTGCCTGTCGACGACGGTGCCGCGCAGTGGAGACCAAGCACTCGACGACCTTCAGCCCAATGCTGGCAACGAGCTCTCCGACCGGAGCCCTTCTGCTCGATGACCAGCCCTCCGCCCACTGCGTGGATGCTTCCCTCTTCTCACGGGCACCACATTTGCAATACTTGGCCACCTATTGTCGCTCCTCTTCTCAGGCGTCGTTGTCGCTCCCGCCCCTACCGTTGGACCAGCACAAGTAGGAAGCAACTTGATCAGCCGTCGCTCCCCTCCTATGGCTGCCATTATCAGGTTTTCCCCTAACCTAACCCCTTATTCTTGCTTTTCCTGTATCCCCTCCAATCCAAAATCAATCAGAGGACATGATTGATGACGCTCGGAAGAGTGGAACGGTTGAAGAATCCTATGGTTGTGCCTGTGTGCAATTTTCTTCAATGTTATTGTGGTGCAGAGTTTCTATAAGATTTATTTATTTGAACAACATTATTTGAGGTGCATTGCCTTCTTGTTTATTATACACTCAATCTTATTGTGGCTTTCCAGTTTGCAACCCTGTCTCTTTAACTTATCCATGACTGTCTTGTTCAGATCACTCCAGTATATAATTATGCGATCCCAACATCTTAAATTGAATTAGAATGATTTCAATGAATTATATGGTTTTAAAGTTGATAATCATGTACGTACATGCAGAAATAGGGTTATTAAACCAATAGTTAGTCTGTTTACTAGAGTGTGGCGATGAACCATGTTGCCTGTAGTTTATAACATTGCATTGTGAATTATTGCATGTTTGAAACTATTGATTTCTTGATTTATTATTTAATAATGCTCTATAGATTATGATTAACCATGATTCATGTAGTTTATACACATTTATTATATATAAGAATGACAACACATGAATTTTTGGGCCTAGAAACCCATCCAAGATTTACTCATTAGGAGTAAATATTAGATAGTCCCCAGTTTGGGACTGTTCTTGAACACCTAATATCACTTAGGATGTAAGTGTATAATGTGTATTGGATTTTCAAGAAAATTTCGGCAGCATTTCCTCATTTGTTCTCTAAGTACATATGTACTTAGAGAACAACGGGGAAATGCTGCCGAAATTTTCTTGAAAACCCAATACACATTATACACTTACTAGTGAGATTAGGTGTTTAAGAATGGCATAGGTGGTACACATTTATTATATATAAGAATGACAACACATGGGATGTCCATTCACAATCGCTGCACCCCTGTGAATGTGTACTTTACAATGTGAAATTTACAATTAGTGTTACTTTACAATGTGAAATTTATAATTTGAATGTGAACTTTTAGATGGCTGATCAGGACCGTGTTGATGATCACCGTGAGGGTGAGTACGTACTTGCACCGCCTGACAATGTAAGTTTTAAGAATATATCCCTGAGGTTTCTATCTATATGTTCATTTATAACTATATTATGTAAGTGTGTTTTTTTTATCAAATTTTAGGTTGGTGATGTACCCCCTCAAGAAATTACAACACTTGATGAGCAGCAAAAGAAAATTGAGAAAGTGAGGGGCATCACAATGATGAACAAGTTAATACAGCAAAGGGGAAATGGACCCAAATTGGCTGTGGATTTCGATCAGGCAGGAAATCCATATGGAGTGAACCACAACTCATTTGTTTCATATCTTGGGGTTCTTACTCACAGCCATTGCAGTCCTATCCTAGAATCATGGCATAAAGTTCCTAAGGGGACGAAAGACCACATATGCAAGGAACTATGCGTGAGTTATTATTATTTGTAATTCTATTTGTGTAGATTATTAGTTTTTAGGATACTAGTGAATATCAATTCTATTTAATTTGCAGATCATATTTGATCTGGATGAAAAGTTGCATCGTAAATGTGTGATGCAACATTGTGGGAGGGTCCTAAGGAACTATAGGACCAATCTCATCCGAGATTACATACGCGATGCTGAGAATAGGTTCTTGATTGATTCCAACTCTAGACATTGATCAATATTATTTCACTAACTCTACACTAATAATTTTTGTTGATATTCTCTTTGAAAAATAAATATAGGAAGAACAAAGCCACACATCAATGGAACTACTTGGACCCCAAAGAATGGGAGGAGTTTGTTACCCAAAGAAAAACAGATGAATTCAAGGTATTAAGCACCACTCCCAATTTAATTAATATATGTTTTTATGTATTCACCTATTCAAGATTAACCTTTAGTGTTACTAACCAAATCAATGTGCTAACTAACTAGGCTATCAGTGATGCTCAACGAGCAAGGCGTGCACTAAATGTGCACGACCACACAATGGATCCAAGAGGATATGCAGGCATTCACCAAAGACTACATGTTGAGTCTACTCATCCTACTGCTACTCAGGAGACTGTAGAGTCCTCTACTACTGCTCTCGCACCTCTACATCATCATGTTATGTGGATAGCTGGGAGGCAAAATAAGAAGGGAGAGATATTGAAGCCCACAACTGCTGAGGCGGCTGCAAAAATGGTAAAAATCAAACTCTTAGAGCAATCTATCGATATTGATTATTGTTATGTTTATTTACAAATTTTTGTTGATGGTGCTTAGCGGGAGTTGCACGAGTAGAGGAAGGAAGGCAAGTTCATCCCTCAGGGCACAAGGGATGAATTGACAGTTGCTCTGGGTAACCCAGAGCATCCTGGACGTGTAAGGGGTGCAGACGCTGGTGTGGGGATCAAAGTGTTCTTGGGGCCATCCCAGCATAAACATGTCCCAAAAGCGGGACTTTCACAAGATGAGGTAACTTATTCTTATTTTAGAACGTTATTGCAAAAGGGAATTAAATAATCATAAACTAGCATTTCTTTTATCCATGTATAGGTAGATTCCTTAATTGATAGGAGAGTCGAGGAAGTAGTTGATAAAAGACTCCAGGAAGCATTTAACAAGTGGCAGGCATCTCAAACTGCCACTCAGAGAGTACCTTTGGTGAACCTCTCTTCTCCTACTCCTCGTACTGTAGAGGTTGGGAGTAATCCTATAGACCCACCTAGCACGTCCTCTGTAAGTATTTTTATGGCATATATAATAGCTAGTCTGTTCAAGATGATATGTTTGTATATATATGCATATGACATTCTTTACGTAAATTTGTAGGGGTTTAATCCATGTCGACTACAAAGTGAAGGATATATCGTTGCAGATGCATCGGCTTACCCACCCCTTAAAGGGTGAACGTTTCATGGGAGTCCAGTACCAAATGGCATGGTACGTGTGAGCCGCATACATATACTTGTTGGGTGGATGAATCTTGCACTGCCGCATGCACACCCAGATGCTGAAACACTTGGTGAGGCAGTAAGCGGAGTGATACTGTGGCCCGAAGCGGATGTCCTCTATACTGATATTGTATGATAAATTTTCATTACGTTCATTTGTTAGTGTGTGTATATATATGAGTCAATTGATATGAAATTATATATACAGGTCAAAATGATGAGACCCGCTACATCTCGGCCTCCACCTCCTCGACTACCAAGTTGGCTTCCAAGGAACCTACACGCCTCGATAAGTCCTAATTGTAGGAGTGTGGCAGTATGGATCGACGAACATAATCCAAATTGCCCTATAAATGTTACTATTCCGAAGAATGATGTAGGTAAATCATACGATAACAATCTATTTATACAAATTTAGCATACGTATTAATACATACATAATAGAAGTTATGGATACGTATTTATGCAGGTCAAACATTCGGAAACAACATATTTATACAAGATATTTTGGATTTGTTTAGTTATGAATGGCTGAACACATCTATGATAGAGTTGTGTTTATGGTGAGATTAATGCATACGACAATCTGGTTTATACATCCATATACCTTGTTTTATATACGGCAATCTGGTTTCTTATATATTAGTGCATACGTAATACATGTTTTGCAACCACTTATACAAGACATGTATAGATTTTGGGTTTTCCCATGTGGGATTTTTGGTTCCATCTTTGATTAGTCTTGTAGTTACAGAACCTTCTTCAGTTACTTCATACTGTTGTGATGCTTTTGAATATTTTGGTAAAAATAATAAGACGGTGATAATAGCTCCATTCAATTTCGAGTAAGTTTACTTTTCTTGTAATTTGGACTTAAGCAAATTACATTTTTATTGCGGGTATTGAGTTATTAATTTTCTACTTTCTTACATGTAGTTCTAAGCATTGGGAGTTATTAGTTATTGTCCCCAAGACATTAACCGTCTATTATCTAGATCCTGTGGGGAGTGAGTTGGATGTATTATATGAACATGCAATTAAAAGGTCATTATTCTCGTGAGAAATATTTTATGTTTTTATATTTGTTAACATATGTTACTACATTACTATTGAATTATGCAATTTAATGTGTTACATTAACATATATGGGGCTTTACAAGAGTACAAAAAAGGTGGAGGAAAGGTCCCCAGGAAAAAAATTTGGACACTCATTTGGGAGAATGTGAAAGTAATTTCTTGACTCCAATGTATATATTATTTATGTGAATTGTGCTTATTTGTATTTTTGAATATGTATGTTTCAATTTATAGTGTGCTACACAAGACAATGACCAGGCATGTGCCTACTATGTGATGTGATTTATGGACCTAATCATCAAACATGCTGTATTGGAAATCGATAACATACAACAGGTACTATACATAGTCTCATTAGATAATATGAAATATATGAATCTTATTATATATTATTATAATAATGTATGTATGTCATTCTCTTTGTAGGTCTTTAAAACTGAGGAATTCAACACAGGTGCAAAGTGTTTCAATGTACATGCTCCCTATACGAGAGATGAATTAGATGTTGTAAGAGAAGATTGGGCAAAAGCCCTGCAAATAGTGGGAATTTTTCAATATGATTTTGATGACAATGATGAGAATGATGAATAAAGAATAACTTTGTTCTCATAATTAATTTTGTGTGAATGTGAATGATTTTTTACATGCGTGTGATGAAAAAATAATATGAATTAAATGTTCTTATACAAGAGTGTGAATCACATATATAATATTGTCCATCATGTTAATTTTGTAGGTTTGTGGCCTGTTGTTGGCTGATATCAATGAATTTCATAAAACCTACAGTTCATAATTGAACTGCAGGTTTCTCATCCTGCGACTAGCCATAGTAGGTCTGCAGATTGATCAGAAAAAAAAATCAAAACATAAGCGTCGGTTATTTGTATAAAAACAATGACATACGGTTACAGTGTCAGTTGCCATACTAGTAACCGACGTCGATTTCCCTAATGAGACCAGACACCACGGCCGTACTGGACAACACGGCCGTGGCAGTGGACCAGACATAAAATAGGTGTCAGATATCTGTATAAAACCGACGATATATGGTTACAGTGTCGGTTTCCATACTAGTAACCGACATCGATTTTCCTAATGAGGCCAGACACTACGGCCGTGGAAGTGGGTGAGATGGAGTCGGTTTCTAAGATGATAACTGACACCTATACCCCCTGCTGGCGCATTTTTGGTGCGTTTTCAGTGGCGCGCGAAGGTTGTGGTGTCGATTTGAGAACCGACGCGTAACGGTTGGGCTTTTAGCGGCGCCCACATAGGTTTTGCTTAAAAACTGACACTAAAGGCCTTAAATAACCGACACTAAAGGCCGGTTATGTACTAGTGAGGCTAGCCCAACAAAAAATTTCTACTATCTCGACGGATATTCTGTGTTTTACCAAATCCCTATTCACCCCGAAGACCAAGAAAAAATGACTTTTACATGTCCTTTTGGAACATACGCCTTCAGAAGGATGCCCTTCGGGATATGCAACGCACCTACAACCTTCCAAAGGTGCATGACTGCTATCTTCGCAGGATTAACCAAAACCATTATGGAGGTGTTCATGGATGATTTTTTAGTATACAGAGACTCTTTTGATAACTGTCTGCTCAACCTATGTAAAGTCTTACAGAGATGTGAGGAAACAAACCTTATCCTAAACAGGGAAAAATGTCATTTTATGGTGGCCGAAGGTGTTGTCCTCGGACATCGAGTGAGCAAAAGAGGAATCGAAGTAGACAAGGCAAAAATCGATGTCATCTCAAAGCTGTCACCGCCCAAAGACATAAGGGGAGTACGAGCATTCTTGGGACATTTCGGGTTCTACCGGAGATTTATCAAAGACTTCTTGAAAATAGCAAAACTTATGACTTACCTATTGACCAAGTATGTTGATTTCAATTTTGACCATCAATGCCTGCATAGCTTTACAACCTTGAAGAATGCTCTAATCTTTGCACCCATTCTGAGAGCACCTAACTGGTCACAACCTTTTGAAATAATGTGTGACGCTAGCAACTATGCCATAGGGGTTGTGCTGGGGTAGAGAATAGACAAAAAGCCTTATGTAATATACTACACATCCAAGACATTAGATGAGGCACAAATAAATTATACTACTACTGAAAAGGAATTCTTAACCATCATCTACACTTTTGAAAAATTTCGTTCTTGTCTAATTGGATCAAAGGTCATAGTATATACAGACCACTCCGCCATCAAATATCTTATTTATAAATAGGATGCAAAACCCAGACTCATCTGCTGGGTATTGATGCTGCAAGAATTTGTTCTTGAAATAAAAGACAAGAGCGGAGTAGAAAATGTCGTCGATGACCACCTAAGTCGCATCGAGTGTCAAGAGGATGACAATGTACCTATCTGAGACTCCCTCCCTGATGACCAGCTTATGAAAATTACCACCAGATTTCCCCAGTACACTGACATAGTGAACTATCTGGCTACATGAATCATCAACCCTTCCACCTCTCACTATGATAAAAAGAAATTTCTCCATGATGTTAAGCAATACTTCTAGGACGAACCCTATCTTTTTCGTATATGTGCAGACGGACATTTCCGTCGATGCCTACCAGAAGAGGAAATTACCCCTTTCTTAGAGCACTGTCATTCTGGCCCCACTGAGGGGCACATGAGCTTGAAGAAGACCACTCTAAAAGTTCTACAATCGAGTTTCTTTTGGCCAACAATAGCAAGAGATTCCTATGATTTTGTACGATCCTGCAATAAATGTCTTCTTTCTGGCATTATAACTAAACGGAATGAAATGCCTCTAACTCTGTGGCAAGAAATCGAACTTTTTGATGTTTGGGGAATAGACCACATGGGCCCTTCCTCTCATCTTATGGATTCTCTTACATATTGGTCGTTGTGGATTATTTTTTGAAATGGGTAGCAGCTATACCCACCGTATCCTATGATTTCAAGCCAGTCATCAAGATGTTCAAAGATATCATCTTCCCCAGATTCGGAGTCCCCCGAACTATCATATCAGATGGAGGAACCCATTTTCTGGAAAGCAGCTTCGAAGCCCTCCTGAGAAAATATGGGGTCAACCATAAGGTCATCACACCTTACCATCTACAAACAAGTGGCCAAGTTGAAGTTTCAAATAGACAACTGAAAGCCATCCTAGAAAAAACAATCAATAGACATCGTACTGATTGGTCTACCAAGCTCCCCGATGCCCTTTGGGCATACCACACGACTTACAAAACACTGATAGGAACAACCCCTTTCCGCCTGGTGTCTGGAAAGTTGTGTCATCTCCCAGTTGAACTAGAACACAAAGCTTGGTGAGCCATCAAACAACTGAACTTTGATCTAAAAAGTGTTGGTGAATATAGACAACTTCAACTACAAGAACTTGAAGAACTTAGAATGACATCTTACAAAGTGCCAGAATCTATAAAGAATAAACAAAGATGTGGCACGACGACCACCTAAAAAGAAAAGACATTGTTGTCGCAGATTAGATCCTCCTTTTCAATACCAGACATAAGATGTTTCCTGGAAAGCTCCACACGAAATGGTCTAGACCTTTCACAATTAAACACATCTACCCCACCGGAGCAGTCATCATCCTCGATAATAATGGGGGAGAACGGATAGTTAATGGCCACAGATTGAAGAGATACTACACACCAGTAGACAAAATACCAATACAAACTATCGAGATCCACAATCCCTCAGCATCGACATAACCAAATTGGATTTTTTTCGGGCCAGCAACGTAAAACCCAGGCGCTACTTGGGAGGCAACCCAAGCTCTGAATACAACCATTATATTTTGCCTAGTTTTGCTAATTTCTAATCTCTTCATTTGATTTAGACTTATCTTCTTTAATCTGAAAATATAAAAATTCACATAAAAAACCAAAACAAGCATAAAAATATAAAATCCAAAAACCTAATTAAATCTTAACCTAACAGTTTCAAAACCGTTTGGACTCAAATGGTCTCGAAACCGATTGGTCTTTTTGAACCGTTTGGACCCCAAACGGTCCCGAAACCGTTTGGACCCCAAAAGGTCTCAAGGTTGTTTGCCCTTGGGAATTTATAGCATCGCTGCTCCTTTTTCTATAAATATTACTTGACCCCCTCCCTTTTCTTTCCTTCATTTCCCGAGACTTTGCCCACACGCGAAACCCTGTTCTATTCACTCTGACTCTCTACTCTCGCAACTGTTGTCCTCTTCCTCTCATCTCTAGTTCATTTCAACCTGCTTTGTCTGCTCCTCTGACGATACCACCACCGCGACACATCCTTCACCTACACCATCATTGCCTAAGCAGCAAGGTAGAACGTTGCTACCACAACTGTTGTTCCCCCTACCGCCGACATTGTTTCCTCCATTTCTACCACAAAAAAACTTCGCTATTGCTTCCACCGCTATTACCACCATTAACACCTTCATCGACGACGTCATTTCCACTTCGTCCACCATCATTTCGCCGTTTAGTCATCGCTGATTGTTTCTTCTTCCTCACGGTTTTGGCCCATACGGTCTTGAAACCGTATGGAGCCATACGGTCTTGAAACCATTTGAAGCCATACGGTTTTGAAACCGTATGGAGCCTTATGGTCTTGAAACCATTTGGAGCCATGCAGTCTTGAAACTGTATGGAGCCATACGGTCTTGAAACTATTTCGAGCCATACGGTCTTCAAACCATTTGGAGTCATACGGTCTTGAAACCGCATGGAGCCAGACGGTCTTGAAACCGTTTTGAGTCGTATGGTCTTGAAACCGTTTGGAGCCAAACGGTTTTGAAATCGTTTGGTGCCAAACTAGTATGAGTTCACCCTTAAATGAATTCTTCTTTCAAATTTGCAATTCTTTCCAACATAATAATCTTCTGATTACAGAATGACCTCACCTGCAAAGCAAGCCACAGGAACTGTCCACGCTCCCTTCTGGATAAGGGAGCAATTACTAGAGGATCGTGCAAAGCTCCAGCACACCATGGACACTTATGAAAAGACTAGAAAGGTCCCACCAAAAGTTGACCTGATTAAAGTCTTGAATGAAATTGATAGAATCAACATGTACCTAGCCGAAGACCCTATTGAAGAAGTAGAGGAGATTTCCTCCAATGATGAAGGTTCGGAGTACAAGCCAACTCCTGAGGAGGAATCCCCATCCACAAAGACAAAAGGGAAACAGAAGACCTAGGAAGCTCCAAAAGAACAACCAACAAAGAAACGAGCAAGGAAGCAGGTACATTTCACCACTATAAGAGAACAAACCCTAGAGGGATACATTCCGTCAATCACTGCTGATCTCACCACCATCGCTGCCCCTGCTTTCACCACCATCACCACCACAGAACCACCACCAGCAAATCTTTTCATCCACACCCTGCCGTCTATTAATAAGAAACTGAAGCCAACAAAGTATGTTTGCTCCAGCGTACTACTAAAGATGGGGATACATAACAGAATCCTCACTCTGCTCGATAACGCCAACCTTTCAAGACTCTGCTTTGTCCCTAAGATTTCTTATGTTGAGCCCAAAACTGAATTCTTCACATATCTCAACAAAGAAGTTGTGGACATTACAGATAGATCAAGGGACGGAGGTGACCGAAGGCTGGTCACCAAACTGTTTGGCAACAAGGTTGTCATAACGGAAAACATGTTGAATGAAATATTTATAGACAACCAGGAGCAGCTGAAGAAGGCCAAAGTTGTAGGCATAGAAAGCTCCAAGTTTAACAACCATATCTTCTGGAAATCCCTGATAGGGATCCCATCTACGAGGAAAAAACCTACAAGGCCTCTAATATTCAATCTGGACCGGTGCGCACATTGCAGAAAATTCTTACAGGTGCACTTTTCCCCCAGACAGAGGGCGGAAATGTTAGCATTTCTAATATTTTCATACTCTAGTCCATTCTAAAAGGGCAGTCGATCAACATCGGAAGACAGTTGATACACAAGCACACATCTTACGCCCTCGGGAAATAAATATGTATGGGAGGTCATATAACATCCATCCTAAAATATCTCAAGATGGACAGACTATGCCCCAGGTGCACAAAGATCAAGGGTGACATCCTTACCAATGAGCAGACCTTAAAAGACTCACACATCATCAAATAAAAGGATGCAAAGTTACACTATATCTTTTTCCCTACAGTAAAATCCTCAAGGACTCTGTTGCCACTTCCGGAGCTTGCAGACTACGACAAGGAAACGTTGCTCTTCACCGAAGAGGAGCTTGCATATCTCCTAGCTTCGGTCAAAAAAAAGAAAAGAAATCCAAAGCGGGGCATACATAGAACAACATCACCGCCCCGGCAGAAAGAATAACAAAAATACTAGTGAAACGACCATCCAAAGGGCGTTTCCAGATACAACAACTTTCGAGAACGCCAACATCAAAACCAAATCCAGAGACAGAACCCACCTCCCCGAAGAAAATATCATCACCTCATCACTAAACTCCTTCATCATGAGTCTAAATGTTGAACTTACCTCCACCATCACCCCCACCACACCACCATCCTCCACTATTCCACAATCCACAACTCTCCCATCTTTCTTCACAATGATGACCACCACATTTCCTTTCTCTAGAACCACAACACCACCCGCATCTTTTGCTCCACCCATTTTCTCTTCGGGCATCCCACTCCCCACTTCAATGCCTGACTTCACCTCCTTTGCCTCCACCTCCACTTCTTTTCCCTCGACATTCTCAGTTCCACCTTTCTCTCCTAGAATGTCACCACCCTTCCCATCTGCCACCCTGACACCACTGGTGACTCCATCTATAGTCATCATGCAATTTGAGGGACCATCCACAACATCTTTTTCACAAGGCACTACCACCCTTCCTCCCCGACCCTAGCCGCCACACCCATCCATAACTGGGGTCCCTTTTATAAATGTTGGTGAGGAATTCGGACGTCAATTTGATGCCATATGAAATCTCCTCACCAACCCTTCTAACATAATGCAATCTATTTTCTCTTGTCTGCAGGGTCTTACTAAACAGTTCGTCAAGATCGACGAGAAAAACCGTGCCTTACCTAGCATACTCTCAAATATCCTCCAACGGTAGGAAGCAGCGACCACACAAGTCGAACAAATCGACGACCGCCTACAACAACTACCACAACTGGTGCTTGAGGTTAAAAGCCAGCAAGCAGCGTTGGCTCAGCAAGTATATAGGATCTCTGCGCAGACTCAACCTCTGCCTGAGACCCTGTGCGAGCTTAAGTAGCAACAAATTGCTTTTAGCACGCGCTTGGACGACATCAACAACACCCTTACACAACTCCATAGCTGCCAAGAGGAGTTGTGAAATAATGAAATCAACCAATTACGAGCTTAGGTGATAGATCTTATTGCATGACTCATCTCCACCGAGGCTAGATATTCAAATCTTACAGAAACCCACAACACACTACTAGAAACACATGAGCATTTGCAAGTGGCTTTCGACGAACTACAAGCCCTTCACTAGTAGTGCAAGAAGACTACAACAATGAAAACAAAAGATAAAGCGGCAGACAATGAAGAAGAGGAAGAAGACGAAGATGAGGAAGATTTTGACTCCTCCTCTGAATCCAACGATGATACTTCCTCTCCAGATGACAAACCCGATGACCCAAGACATGCTGGGGAGGGAACCAGTCGAGGAGAAGAACCTTCAAAGAAAGACAATGAAAAAGACCACCATGAAGGTGGAAACGATCCCAAAACCCATGATCACAATGACAACGTTAACATGTCATATGGGGATCAATTCATTGACTACTCAGCCATGGGATCTCTGGGGGAAACCGTCAAAGAAGCTACTTTTGTTGAGTTCCAGTAATGTATATTGGGAACTAGCACAAGTCAACCAACAACAAACCTTCCACAGCACTCTGCCCCAGACCAATCTTCACCTTTTCCCCCAGACCATGAAGATGAAGACAGAATGAGTCTAGACACGGATATTGGACTCGACTATACTTCTGAATCAGAAAAAGATGAAGATATGCAATAATATATGGATGACTTAGTGCAGACTTCTCTTCCACCTCTACAAGAGCTTCCCCCGTCGCCACCTCTACCTAAGATGATGCACAACCTAGACATGGCAGCCATCTCTACCCTAGATGTCCAAGATATATTCATCCTAAACACTATAGTAGATGATGCCAAAGAGGGGGGCATCATCTACATGAATATAAAAACTAAGCGTAAATTGACACGTGAAGATTTCTGCACCATCCTTCGAACACAATCAACAGTGCAGATGGCAATCTTCCATGTCCTTCTTGCCAACTCTATCGAAATATACAAAAGCTCAAAGTGACCGCAACCATTTTTCAACACTTCACCAGCTCTGGCTATGAGCCTATTATATAAAGACTTACGCAATAAGTCTATAGAGCGGTTGTGCGTCGAAATCGCTCGAAAGGTGTGATATCTCACGGTCCCCTTTCAAATTTCTGGACACTGGCTACTCATGATCGTTGACACCGTGGCTGGCGATGCCAAGGTGTACAACTTTTGTGCCAACTAAAGGCTAAAACAATCAACTTTGCTGGAGAAGAAGCCGGAGAAGCAAGATGCATCCCCTTCCGGCTTCTCAAACTAATTTGGGCTGCCTGCCCTTCTCTTAAGAATGCTTGGAACCAACCTTGGTTCCAAATCATCACTCCACCAGTCCAAACCACTGACAGATCTAGGGATTGCACCTTCTCACTATACGCCACATACAAGCGCTCAATCAATAAACACCCTTCACCAAGCTGGCCATGGAAGATATTCATTTGCTATGAGGGCGTTACGCCATGGAGCTCATATATGACAGAAGGTTCTTCAACGACCCAACTATGGCGCCAGACGACGTCCCTCACTACCTTTTTTTGGCCATCCAACATCTACAAAGGCGACCTTTCCGACAAACATTAACTGAACTGGAGAAAGAACAACAACCCGTCGCGGTCCCTGAAAAAAGATAATGGGACCCTTACACTTTTGATTTGGCAGATGACACAGGGGGCATCGACTTGATATCAGGGGCCACCATCAACAGACCTTCCACACAAATTGTGCCCATGCCTGCCAAAGAACCAACGTTTCCTAACTTCGACCTTGTAGCTTGCAAGAGTCTTTCTGAAAATGAACTCTGACTCATCATGTCTAGGCTATATTCTGAGAAAGATGAGCTCGTTTGTCTAGTGAGAGATATTCTAGTCATGGCAGACACCCTCCGTGAAATAGTATAATTATAAGGATTTCTATCTATGAGCCTAATGACTGCTTATCAATATCTCCTCAGACGGAACCATCCTACAGTTTACATGGCATCATCTTACATGAAGGACGACTTACTAAAGTTAAAGAACTTCGGAACCACAGAGGCACTTATCTCTTGCCTCCAGAATACAACTCCGAAGTTCATTATGCTTCCTTTCCTTCACACAGCACTGGATGTTACTGGAAACAAACCTTCCTGAAGGAACAACAAGCATCTATAACAGTTCGGACAGCCAATTTGATCCTAACCAGAACTAGTATGTTGTGACAGCTAACACGCCCATGGAGGAGGTGGCAAAGGAATGTGCTAATAAACTACATGATCTTTTAAGCAAGCACATGAGGGTGTACGATAAATAACACTTTTATCGCTCGGCCTTCAGCCACAGATGCCCCCAGTAGCTCCGAGAATCAAATGACTGCGGTTTCCACATACTCTACTGGATGTACACCCTCGCTATTCTTGGAAGACTAGTAGAGGACATGACAGACGTGGATTACCACGCTCTACGTGGAAAGTTTGCAGCTAATCTTCTCTGAATGCATGGAGCTAACAAAAGACTAACAGAAGCCTAATGCCCTTGTCCACGTACTTCTCAACCTATCACTTAAACACTCTGAGGACAGAGTGAGTGATAAGTTAGGGGGGAGGTACACTGGAAAAGGGCAAGGTATCATTTCTCAACCCTTCTCCCTCTGCTCTTTTTATTCACCCTTGTTTTTTTTCTATGCATTGATTTTTTTTACCTTTCTTTTCACATTTAGATTTTTTCAGTAATCTCTTTGATAGAATAATTCTTGTACATAAGTATAGCATCACTCTTGGAAAAGGTCACCCCCTACTAAATTTAGAATCAAAGTAGTCCTCAAAGGCAATAACAGAAAAAGCATTTAGGCATGTAATGGTGAATCAATAAACTACTTCAACACTCGATTTCCATGCTTTTACTAAAACTTTGCTCCAGATTCTCCACAAGTTAACATCATACCCAAAGCCAGCCAAAACTCTCTCAAGGACGGGAGGGAACCAGGTGAAATCCAAATCAAGGAACCTCGCAAATGGGCCACCAAGTAAGAAATTGAAATAAGTGCATGTCAGGAGACTCCAAGAACAGTCTTCTTCTTTTCAAAAAAAAAAAGAGGCATGGCAGCCCAAACAAAATCCCTAAATATCCAACTCCTAAGCCTGAGAGTATAAGAATAAAAGCCAAAGTGTTGAATAAAAACATGAGTTGTGCCATGCCTAAGGACCTATATGAAGGACCAATAAAGGTCTCACCCGGCCGGTACATTCAGCTACCCTCACAAAGGCAGATGTGTCGCACACAGTAATGAGATCCTAAGGTCTCTGAATATATGAAAACGTTGATAAAGGACTCACCCGGCCGGTACATTTAGCTTCCCTCACAAAGGAAGATGTGTCGTGCCCGGTAGTGAGATCCTAAAAGTTTAGATAAACCCTCCTCTACTAAAAAGGAGAGTTACACATTAGCCTTTAGCCAACCCTCACACTTATCTTAGTTTCTAGTAGGTTTTTCAAAGAAGTATAAAACTGATTGGAGTTGAAAACATGCACAAAACGCAATCGAGGAAAAGGTGGTCCCAATGCGAGATACGTGATACGGAAGAAATCTGAGATCCATGCAACTCCCAATTCCTGAAAGAGTTAGTGCGAGCAGAAGCCCGATAAAACTTTGAGAGATCTCTGGTTTAGAATTGAAGCAAGAGTATGGAAATCTTCACTAAATAAAATCACCTCGCCACTACATGCCTTAGTTCTATCTAGCTTGAGGACAAGCTAGACCCTAAGTTAGGGGGGTGATAACCTTCCATTTTGTGATGTTATCTTACTAGTTTTACTCAGTTTTCCATATGCCTTCTTAGTTAAATTAGATAGAATCTTTAACTTTCCACCTTCTTGGAAATATTCCATTAGATTAACTTCACCCTTTCACTTCTTGCAGAAAAGAACAAAAAAATTACAAAACCCCCAAACGGTCCCAAGACCGAATGGAGACTAAACGGTCGCATGACCGAATGGAAGCCAAATGGCCCCAAGATTGAATGGAGCCCAAACGGTCCCAAGATCGAATGGAAGCCGAACGGTCCCAGGACCGAACAAAGGTCAAACGGTCCCAAGACTGTGTGAAGCCAAACGGTCGCAAGACCGTGTGAAACCAAACGGTCCCGAGACCGTATGAAGCCACATGGTCCCAATACCAAATAAAGTTCAAACGGTCCCAAGACCGTGTGAAGCCAAATGGTCTTGAGACTGTATGAAGCCACACGATCCCAAGACCAAATAAAGGTCAAACAGTCCCAAGACCGTGTGAAGCCAAACGGTCCCGAGACCGTATGAAGACACACGGTCCCAAGACCGAATAAAGGTCAAATGGTCCTGAGACCGTGTGAAGCCAAACGGTCCCGAGACTGCATGAAGCCAAACGGTCCCAATACCGAATGGAGATCAACCGATCCTGAGACCGTATGAAGCTACACGCCCCCAAGATCGAATGAAAGAAAATAGTTTTAGACCGAGAGGACTCAAACGGTCTCCAGATCGAGAGAGTTCAAACGGTCTCCAAACTGTGCGAAAATCCAAATAGTTTCCAAGACCGTTTGGACCAACATATCCCAAACTGTTTAAGGTTCACTCAATATCCTATAAATAGAACACAAAGGGGTCCGCACAAAGGGGAAGTTTTCAGACGCCCAAAGGCTGCCTCTATTGTTCCAGAGCCATTCCATCCTTCACCCACTTCCCCGAGGTTGCCGGTCTGAGGTCCATACTCCATCTCCAAGCTACTTTCTCCCTCGTCGGCAAAGAAGGTGGGAAGAGGAGGATTCATCATCAAGCAATCTACGAAGTGTGAATATCGTTGTTCTCTCTCCTCCAAGGGGTCGACCTTCCTCCATCCTTCGTGGAGATGACACACTCTCTCTCTCTTCTCGCCCCCTTCTTTGTTCTTACCATGAGCGAGTAGTCTCATACACTAGGGTGTAGGGAGTAGCCCCGCTACCCATGTTTTCATTTCATGCAATGTAATTCATGAGTTTGCAATAGAGATATACTTTCTTTTCAGTTCAACATCGATCGTTTAATGAATGCTTGTTGCTTGATCACCAACTTGTGTTACTTAATATCTATTAGTATGAATTGTCTACGCCTGTACTATTAGATTCGAATCTCAATTCAGTGTTGGTTCTTGTTGTATGTGACTTAGTCACCATGCATCTATTTCGGTATCTAGGAGTGTTTTTCAAAGAGTGGAGTAAACTCACATTCATCGTTGTACTTTCATACTATGAAATAGAATCAGTTGACGTATAAAAGTACAACCTTGATAAGTCGAGAAACACACTTTGTGAAGGGAATGATGCAAAGAAAGTGACTATTTGTTTGGGGATGGCTGGCTTTGCAATATTCCCACACTTCTCGTAGTTAGTTCTCCAAAAGGAAACTAAATCTACAAAGATACTAATTGTTTAGACTCTTATTGTAGGTTGTGTTACTATGTTGCATGTTTTGATCCATGTGTAGTGGTGGTGAAAGCCGATCGCATCCTAGTGGTTTCTTAACATTGTTTACAACCTTAAATTTACTTTCTTGCTTTTACTTTACTTGCACTTAGTCTAAATAACCAAACCAACGCTTTGATATAAATACCAACTGTTAAGGATTTAAATGAAATGCTAACGTTTTCTATCTTGTTGATTTTAACAAGACCGTTGTCCTGTGGATTCGACCGTTAACTATACTACGATAAGACTTCCACGTATCCTAGCATACGTGGGTGGAGTTTTTAATCTAGTATAAGCAAGGCTAAACCTAAGAGATTTACTATCTTTAGGATTTTTAGTGGTGCACGCAACTCCAGTAAGTGGAAGCTCCATCAATGATAATGTGAAATAGTCAGCTAATCTAGTGATGAAATCACTACTAAAGTTTGTAATTGAATACAAAAGTGGAATGAGGTCATATTAATGAAAAAATCTAAATGAGGGGTTAATCTTAGTGCTTAATAAAGATGAAAAAATATAGTTTGGCAGTTAGTATAACATAACGATTATGACACCTTGATATGATCTATATGGATAAAGTGGATTAACTATAGTTAACTCCCTCCTACAAGCCATATGTTAATGTTCAACATGTTCTAATAATTAGCTCAATAAAATGTTGATGACACCTAGATATAATGAGCTAACTTTAGTTAACTCCTTTAGAATGTGGTACTATGATGTTTGAACGCTAATGCATGGGTAAAGATATGGATGCAACCCTAACATATGAGATATGTCAGGACATAACTAGAATTTCTAAGTCGTTGTTTCAATCTTTTATTAAGGGGTTATTCACCTTAGATGTTGTGAAACCTCCTAAAAGTGGTTTGGATATGAATATGGGGCTTTGTTTTTAAATATGTTGCACATAGAGTGGTGTCCTACTTATGGATGAAGACCTTTTGGTTATTCCTTGAAGTAAGACAGTGGCTTAATTTTGAGGACAAAATTTCTTTTAAGATATATATGATGTGATGGACTGAGTTTTGACTTAATTTCAAAGACGAAATATCTTTTAAGGTGTGTAGGATGTGATGGAATGAACTTTTGAAGTACTTACATGCCTAATCATATAAGTGAATTTATGTGTTCAGTTTATTTGAGGAGTTCCAAGTGCTTTGATAAAATATGTATGACAATTGTGTTGACATCATGATTATGATCAATAAGTTTATGCCCTTTCGAAGTACATATTTGAATGGTCAAATAGTTGAATTTGGTCACCAAATTTGAATAGATGAAGCTTGAGTTTCTCCAAAGATATGTCTAAAGTTTCATAAAATTTGAGGTTCCTACACATCGTTATTTAGGTTTGAAGATGATTATATAATATGGGTACATTGATGTTTCGATTGACAAAGTTCAGATCATAAAGCCTAAGTCTGTAGTCAGCCAATGTGTCATGTGGGTCTGAGTAAGTGCATGTACAAGCCATAGACTTGATGGGCTTTGGATTGTCTCTGTGGCACTATTTAGGCCGTAGGATGGGTTGGATGGACAACTCGGATTAGAGATAGAGATAGAGAGAGAGAGAGAGAGAGAGAGAGGGAGGAGTTGATGGAAGTTACAGGCACCCATGATCGCATGTTGAGAAAGACAGGGATACGTGCAAAGTTAACTGAGCAATTTAGCATGGGTCATCGGGAGGAACAAATACAAACCTCATTTCAAGTTAGTGGGTAAGAGACCAGCGAGAACAAATGCCAACTTCCTCCTTCTTCGTCGTCGTATACAGAGACGAAAGAAGGATTTGCTGCAGAAGGTGTTGGCGAGTGAGTGACCATGGCCGATCTCTGGCCGGAGTCTCAGCCTTGTAGCAGTGCTTGTGTCACAGCAGGACGGAGAAACCACAAGTTCCGAATCTAATGGAATCTAGAGCATCAGATGATGAAGCATGGATGTTTGGTTGTTCCAAGTCAGGTGGGTTCTCCCTTGGGGCAGCGTACACATGCAGAGAACGGGTAGACTAGAGAAATCGAATACGTCTGCTTAGCTTGGGCACAGTCGGAGAAGGTTTCTAGGAGGATTAAGAGGTACGAGATACAATGTGCCATGTATTTCTCACCAGTGCAGAGTCCAGAGGCAGCGATAAAACTAGGAAGCCCCATAGGAGGAGTTGCTCCTCCGCAGCCTCACGTTCAGGTGTGACAGCGAGCATCAGCAACCTGAACCTCTCAGAAATATGCCTTGATGGTGGCCGAGCTCACAGAGAGGACAATGGTGTCAGCAGATGCCTTCAAGGAGAACCCAACCATCATAGATTCCTCACCAGAGAGGAGGACCACGACGGTGGATGACCGCTGAGTAGTAGCGATCACGCAGGCTCCCAAGGACGAGAGGAAGGGTGAGCGGCCAGAGGCATAGAGGGAGAAAGGCTGAAGCTCAAAGAACTTGAGTCTTTCATGAGGAGCACTGGAGGAAGGCCAATCACACACCGGAGATGGGCTTTGTGGCGGTGTGGGCAGAGAACAGAGGGTGACAGATCGCGATACGCGAGAAACAGAAAGAAGAGGGGCCTGAACCGGCTAGAGCCCACGCGTGAACCGGACAAATCCTAAACTGGCAGCCCAGCGCACAGAAGATCCACGCCCTCATAGGGCGACGTGGAAGATAGAGATTGGTTGATGAAGGTAAATGTCTTCAAATGCCTAGAAATTGCATAGATCATATAAAATTCATACAAATTGGTCTGTTTGTCAGAAAAATACAAATAAACTATCGAAATGCTCAGAGAAATGAGTAGAACAACATGGAACCATGATATTTAGATTTTGATGCACTTATATCAAGAATATTATGTAAGTTGTGAAATCTTTGTTTCATGAGTAATAAATATCCAACATGACCTAAAATCATGAAAATGCATTAGTATCTCCAAAATGTAACTTACAATCCATCTGATGTCAATAATTATAGTGTTGATGCACGAAATCAAGTAATTTGCTCCATATAGCTAATTAGGGCTAATAACCCTAATTAATGTGTAATAATTGCAAAGACGCTCAAGAAATCCTAAAAATTGCAGACTAAGCTTATATCAGTAACTAGAAGCTAATATATAATTACAAGATCATAATTATGCATATAAACAAGGTTACATGTTTAAGGATCCTATAATGACGAGAAAACCCTAATTGGATTAATATAACTAATCTAGGGATAATACATGCAAATAATGATATGGAAACTAATGTTATATAAATGAACCATAATCTGGAACATGATCTTAGTAAGATAATTACAAGAAAATAATACAAGTAAAAAGGAGAATATCTAATGATCTAAGTCAAACCCTAATGAATCGACTAGGATTAATGATAATGAGAACATGATGGTGATGTGTGATCTTGTCTTAATCAGGAGTTGACAAGGAAATACATGACTCAGGAATATATGTTTATTAGGATATTTGTGATCAAGCTACGCCATTACCTCTTAATTGGCTTATTATACAATATGCTTCCATTATATGTGTTATAAAATACTTGGCATATGGTATTGGATGAAATGATTTTTCTTGTATGATATCCTGCTTGATTTTCCATACTTATGTATGGCTATGAACACATGAAATAGAATATATCAGTTCCATTATATGAAAGCACTAATTCTCTTTGGTAGCATATCGCTAGAAAGTGATCATTCACTTTGGTAGCAGATCGCATTGTACAATGATCTAACTCTTTGGTAGTAGATCATAAGGCCTTGTGTCTCAAGTGCTTTGGTAGCTGAGATGATGCATTATTCCCTTAGGTGGCAAATGCATGGATGATATGATGGAAAATATGCGTAAAACATGTGTTCTCTTTGGCTAATAAACATCCTTTTTTCAAGTATGCTTTTGTTATATTACTTCTGTTATTGCCAAATATTAGTTTTATCTTATTGCCAAGAGTAGTAATGAGAGGTATATAAGAGACATATAGGTGAAATTAGGAAAATATTATTGAATATTGTGCCGACATGTATCACATGTAATCTTTTATTTAGGTGATGTGGACATATGATCTTGAAGAACCAGGATAGTTGAGAGTTGTATGGCGAGCTGATGTATAGGTGGACCTGTTGTCTTAAGATCCTATTGTTTAGTGGTAGTATATGTATATGTAAAATTTTATTGTTCAGTATGTAATATCAAATGTTATAACAATTTATTATGTAATTTTATGTTGAATGGTAAACATGTGATGTATGATTTTATAATTGTTCATGTGCATGTGCTACTATTATTTCCTTTGGACTTCCTCTGATTTTCTTCTTCTTATCCTACTGTGGGGTGTTTAAATTGGGATTCTCACTAAGGTGAGGGTTTCAATTTAGATGTCACAAATCTGATTAAGTTTTAGAAAATTTGGGGACGTCACAGTAAATTTATGTTGTTTTGAGATTTAATCGATATGATCATATTGTGGTTTTCTTCATTATTTATTACATGCGATGCATATATTTAAATTATTAATGTGCATATTTGATTAAAGACCACATACAAACCATATATATGATATTGATATATATATATGAAATTGATACCCATCTTCTTAAAGGTTAGTTTTGATGGTTGATGTTAGCATGGTTATGGCCAATAATCCCAAATATTTTTGATTGGTTGGATGGTTGTTATTTCTATTTATATCTCAATTTTCATACTGAGCCTGTATCTCTTTTTCCATATGTAAAAGTATTAATTTTTTGCTTCCTATGCTTCCATGGAATGTAAATCAAAGATTTACTATTACCATGTAATATGTTAAATAGAATTAAGATAATTTTAATTCTTATTATGGAAAATAAGATTATTTGCACCAGATGAACCGCTCATTTCATAAGACAAACCAATCATTGGAGGACCGAGGAGACCTAAAAAGAGGAGAAGCCAACCGATCGAATACCAGCCAAACCAATTAGCTAGAGGTGTCCATACGTCACTTGGACCATAGACCAGGTGATCGATCTAAGAGACCAACTGACCGATTAGGAGGTGAACCGGTCAGTTCAAGAATTAAACCAAATGACCTAGATTTGTTCGAGCATAGATCTTCATTGAAAACATGTTGCTACATATGATGTAGACATTAGGCGGTAGTAGTTCCTTGTGGTTCCAAGGAATTACAATAGTATGACCATAACCATAGCTTGTGTTTTATAATTGCATGTTTTTATTTGTGGGATATAGTATGTATATGATGCATATAAGGTTGTGGTGATTAGATATGTAATTATAGAAATATAAAATATTTTAATCAAATATTAAGTCTTAGATGCGTTCCATAAGAAACACACATGAAAACCTTGATCGACTATGTGTGTGCATGCCAAATGGGGTGCACTGTTAATCTCAAGGAAGTGTGATGGTAGTCATGTGGGCTGCCAACAAGGGTTCATCGCTATCGTGTTGTCTTTTTGATCAAACTTAACTAGATGATTTTAATGAGATTAAGTACCTAGAAGAATGCATATGACTATGGCAAAGAGTTTCGCATACCATATATCCAAGAATTGCACAAGATGCAACTGACAAAAGTTTACAACCTTAATAATTGATTATACATGTCGGCGTTGGCCGGGTAATAATTCAATTGTTCTGGGTCTTGTCTCACTAGATGGTTGTAATCTTCACAATTGATATGTGATGGTTATTAATTTAAACAAAATAGTAGGAGCGGTAATTAATTGAAGGTCATATTAAGCATCAACAAATGCTATTTTAATCAAATCAAATCAAACGTGTTATTCACAAATTGCAATTTTTTCTTATAGAACCAAATGGCAACCATTTACACATTTTCCTTGCATTCAGTCCTTGAGAAGGACAAGTTGAATGGGAATAATTATCATAACTGGTTTACAACATTGAGTATTGTCCTTACGTAAGAGAGAAAGCTCCATATCCTATAGACACTAGAGCCAGATGAACCAACTCCCATTGAGCCTAAGGCTGACAATGATGCTTATAAGAAGCACTCTGAAGATGTAGTTGATGTCAAGTGCCTAATTAAGTGCTTAATGAACTTAGAGTTGTAGAGATAACATGAGATCATGTATGTTATTGACATGGTAACACACCACAAAAACATGTACCAAGATCATGCAAGACATGAGAGATAGATACCTCCAAGGCATTACTCATGTGCAACATGGAAGAAGGAGATCCAATAGGTCCTCATCTGCCTAAGCTTATTGGGTATGTGGAGAACCTTGCTAGATTGGGATTTCCCTTGGGTCAAGGGTTGGACAATGATGTGATTCTACAGTCACTACCAGAGTCATTCAATCAGTTTATCATGAAGTACAACATGAACGATTTTCATAAGTCGTTGACAGAATTACTTTCATGTTGAGAACATCTAAAGTAGAAATGAAGAAACACAAGCCCAAGTTTGTGATGATGATCAGTACAGGAAAGGGGAAATCAAAGGGAAAAGGAAAAGCTAAGAAGAGTTCGAAATCTATCCACAAGCTCAAGTCTTCTACACTCAAAGAAAAGGAAAGGGTGAACAAGGGTGGAAATTGTCACCACTGTCCTAGCCTAGACATTGGAAGAGGAATTGCCCTCTCTATCAGGAGGAATTGTGGAAGAAGAATGAGGGTGATAGACATCTCTACTTCAGGTATATACATTATTGAGATAATTTTTCTACTTATTCATCTTGGATACTAGATATCGAATGTGGATCTCACATATGTTCGAATATGCATGATCTAAAAAGAAGTAAACCTTTATGAAAGGGTGAGGTCAAATTAAGAGTTGCAAATGGAGCAAGAGTTGTTGCCATTGTAGTTGGAACCTATAATTTATCTCTACCAATGGGTCTTGTAATAGAGTTAAAGAACTACCATTTTGTATGTGTCATTAATTGAAACATTAATTTTGTATCTTGTATGGACAAGGATGGATATGAATTTCATCTAAAGAATGTTCAATGTTATATTTGAAAAGATGATATCTTTTATGGTATTGCCATGATGTCTTATGGCCTTTATGTATTAGATCTTAATACAAATGTTACAATGTAAATACCAAAAGGTTAAAACTCAATAACTGAAATAAATCACATCTTTGGCATTGTCATATAAGTCACATCAATGAGAATCAGTTCTCTAGACTCCATGAAGATGGTTATCTAGATTCTTTTGATTTTGAATCAGTAGAGCCATGTGAGTCTTGTTTGTTGGGTAAGATGACAAAAACTCCCTTCACTAGAAACAATGCGAGGACTAGTGATCTATTAGGACTCGTACATATGGATGTATGTGTCCCTTTTAGAACAAATGCTACAAGTGGTTATTAGTACTTCATTACTTTATTGATGACTTCAATAGGTATGGTTATATTTACTTGATGAAACATAAGTCAGAAACTCTATAAAAGTTCATCAATTTCACGAATGAAGTACATAACCAAATTGGCACAAGTATTAAGGCACTTTGTTTAGATCGAGGTGGAGAATAATTTAGCCAAGAGTTTGAGGACCTTATGCAAGACCGTGGTATCGTTTCACAATGGACTCCACTTGTAACACCACAACAAAATCATGTATCAAAAAGAAGGAATCACACAATGCTAGACATTGTGCGATCAATGATGAGCTTAGATGATCTTCTAACTTCCTTCTTGGGTTTTTCTCTAAAAACTATCACATTTACACTAAATCATCTCCCATCTAAATCAGTTCAAAAGATACCATATGAGATATGGTATGGGAAGCGTTCCAATATGTCTTTTATGAAGATTTGGGGTTCTAAGCTTATGTATGAAAGCAATTTCCTAAAAAGATTGGACCCAAATCGGATAAATGTTAATTTATTGAATATCCTAGGGATACCAAAGGATACTACTTTAATGCTCAATCTGAATACAAAGTGTATGTTTCTAGAGATGTTGTTTTTCTAGAAAAAGAATTGATTTCCAAAGGTATCAGTGGGAGGAAAGTAGAACTCAAAGTGGTAGAAGACCAACAAGATAACATTGAACTTGTAGAGGTCCAAGAGAAACATAGAGAGTCACAAACAATTGTGGAATCTCAAATTCCTCATGTAACACAAAAACCTAACATACCTAGTAGGATGTGTCGTGAGACAAATAGATTTGGTTATCTAGTGAATCAAGAAGGCGATGAGTCAGTTATTGATGATGAGTGAACTACCTACCTAGAAGTTGTTAAGGGACCAGAGTCTAAGAAATCACTTGACGCCATGAGATATTAGATGGAATACATGTACACCAAAAAGGTATGGACCTTGGTGGATCCACTTGAAGGGGTAAAACCCAAATGGTGCAAGTGGGTCTTCAAGAAGAAGACTAGCATGGATGATAATGTACAAACTTACAAAGGCAGTTTGGTTGCAAAGGGTTTTAGAAAAGTTCATGGTTTTGACTATGACAAAACCTTTTCTCTAGTTGCCATGTTTAAGTCCATTAGGATCATGCTTGCCATTACAACTTATACTAACTATGAGATTTGGTAGATGGATGTTAAAATTACATTCCTTAATAGAAATCTTCTTGAGGAAGTGTATATGACACAAACTGAGGATTTTATAAAGCCAAATGATGCAAATAAGGTTTCTAAGCTACAAAGGTCAATCTATGGATTAAAGCAAGAATCTGAAGACAAAACAATCAAAGAGTTTGGCTTTATTCAAAATGAAGATGACCATGTGTTTACAAGAAGGTTAGTGGGAACACGATTGTGTAAAGACTCGATCATTATGATCAAATATTTACAAGATGTATCAAAAATATAAACAATCTTTATTATAATCATGCTTTTACATTAGAGTCATGGAATATTTAAACATAAGATTACAAGATTTAGAATACGAATTTACTCCTAACTACACTTCAATAGAGGACAACTCCTACACGCCGCTTCTAGTCCTTCTTTACAAATCATGTCCATGAGTTTATAGAGGAACAAAACCACATATGGATCCCAAGAAGGGAAAATATAGGTCATCTAGATTGGTACTAAATCTAATAATTGAGATTAAAAAAAAGAGTTATGAGATCAAATCTAGGTTAGATTCCTTGGTGGACTATGAAAACAACAAAAGATAATCTAATTGCCATGCTAGTCTCCAAATGATATAATAATTGAATGTGATAACTAGAAAACAATAAAGAGGTTCTAAAACTAATATCAAGATTTTAAAACGTAATGATTTATCTCCAAAAAAATATAAAGATATGAAATATTCAAAATGAAAAGATTTATCTATTGGCACAATAAATCTAATATTTTGTCTTCCCTAGTGGCTAGGTGCTTACTATTCTACCCTCTATGAGTGAATGACACTTTCTCCTATGGGGGTAACCAATACTTGGGTTGGTGGATGCGACCCTCTGAATCTAGTGAGCCAAAGTTCTAAGCCAATATTTTGAATTTTTGTGCCAATAATTAAATCTAACAATATTTCAATTTCTCAACAATGTTCAACATTCAAATTTAATCATGGTGAACTTTAACAAGATGGAAAGGCTAATAAAACTGGTTCACCACTTTTTCCAAGTTATATAAATGAACTCATGAGGGAAATAAAGAGTTCAATAAAGAATCTAGAATTTAGTACTTGTCTCAATCGAGAACTTCCAATCGAGTTGCAGAATAAGGATTAAAGATGTAATTTCCTCAAGAATCTGGAAACAAAGAATTTTCTAGGGTTATTTGATATTTCTTGGCTTGGAATTCACTTACAAAGTTCTTATTAGGCGAATTTACCATTTTCCCCTTAGTGAATATAATATCGCATAATCACATGTAGTTGTTACAGTGTCTTATCCTGAAATCATCAAGTGCATTCCCATCGATGTTGTAGTCTTATTTGTACATGTGGTTACATGTAATATACTTGTCATTACCCATTCTCATGATTCATGTATTCAATTTTTTTGTCCATTATGTAATGCACTAGTATAGACCATATGCATACACATATTCTGTACATGTTATATTGTGAAAATATTTCCTAGGGATGGTTTTTTTTATCATTATAGATTGCAAAATAGTTACATAAATGGATTCAAAATCCCATGTTTTTTATGAAGTTTAAGAGTGTTGATATTATAGTAATATAGATTATGTACCACATAATTCCCTATCATCCCCTAATAATGGGTACTAGTGATCTTATTTATTACTAAGACAACAAAAATATACTCAAGTGGTTATATCTAGGTCTCAAGTATGCATATGAACATAATCATAAGTATACCTAGGATTTAATTTGAACCATGGTTAGCATAATTCTTGATAATTTCTATGTAGTATTAAAATGTAACTCGTGTTATATATAATCTTCCATCATTAGTCAATTCATTTCATTCAAGATTGTAGTAAGCCAACTTGCTCATCCTGCATCCATTGTTTGACTTGTAGTATTACATGGATACATGTATAGAATAATAGGATACAAGTGAGTTATTATGATATAATCATGAGAACATATTTTGCAACATAACACCTTAGTTAAAAAATTCTAATCACCTTGGTTTTGCATTTGTTGTTACAATATAGTCTCATTAAGTAGTTTTCTTAAGATCATACTTATAGATATATTGTACAGATCTCATGTTTAGATTTGTCTATTGTGCCCTTGGTTACCAAGGTGAAATAGATCTATATTAATATTATCTTGGTTGATTTCACTTTGTCATCATATGTAAAGTACAAATAGATTTGTATGTGGAAAATAATGCAAACCTTGGGTAACTAGAAAAATAGATGGAACTACCATGATCAGGTTGTGGGTAGACATTGGATTCGTCCCAAGGTAGTCCTCCTTATATCCAAGTGGTACCTCATTATGTCTAGGGGAAACAATTCTCATTTCTCTAAGATCTAGGATCTGGACCGGAGATGAGTAAGTGGGGTGCATCAACTAGTCTGGATGTGAGGAAACAATGGTCAGTTACAAGAGGATGCTCGTGTTCTATGGCTGGTGGCTATATATGTTCGGGTTTCAGCAGTAGATTACATCAATGAAATTTTTAGACCTAATCATAGCTCACTACTAAGGATGTGAGTCTTTGATGATGGAAATCAATCTAGGTATAGAGGGTGCTTTGCCTTCCTTGCTGCAACATCCTCTTGGTTACATTCTGTCTGAGATGATGCCACAATCTCACATGTTGCAGATCACATACCTTCAACATTGTGATGGTGGAGGTGGAACTGAATTCATCATTGGTAGGGAAATCCGCATACAGGGGTGCTACCGTCTAACAATATGTGAAGATTTTTGTCCAATAGAGGCTCATAGGTTGTGGGTATCCTCATGATTGTAGACATAATGAAAGTTGTGACCTACAATGGGTGGTTGCTAGTCTGAGCAGGAGATGAGGTCTTGATTGGTGTTTTGTGTAATAGCCACAACTAGCAAGATTGAAATAGATGAGGAGGGGAACAAATCTAAGGAGGGTGACGACTATGCACTATGGTGAGGTCCAAAGAAGATTGTTGCTATTGCAGATGGACAAAAAATAAGTAGGGCACATCAAATCAAGGTCAGAGATGACTCTATAGATTGACAGGCGTGTTGCAAAATCATAACTGGTGAGGTGACATGATCTTTAGGGTCTTGGAAGAGGCATTGTCAGTGAGGTACTCTGCTCTAGGTGTATTTGAGTTATTAAGGGTGAGTGGGTGTCTCTAGCAGTTGTTTCTCATCTGCTAAAGAGGGGCAAGTTTTGATGGCCTTAGTCATTTTGAGGAGGTTTCAATTAACATCAAGGAGTGACTATAATTACACTACCATTTTAGATCCGTAGAGTATGGTGTTACTTAGCTATGGCTGTGGACTTAGTCATTCAGGTAGGGGAACGGACGACAACTTCAATAAGGCTGAAAATCATCAGATGTAGCAGAGGGGGAACAACATTTTTTCTATCGTTCTTATGTAATCATAGCCACCAATTTAAAGCTCCCAGGATTAGAGATGGTTAGAGACAATACCTCTTGGTTTGATTGCAACATAAATTTGGTCTTAATTTGTTTTGATCCTTATTTCACTTCAAGTATTTATAAACATGAGTTATCTACACTTTTGACTCAAGATTTTGATCGTGCCTTCACTTTGCATTAATCTAAATACTAAGTCTCATATTATGAACATGAGCCTTTAATAAATTTGCACCCTTAGTTAATAAAATTTTGGTTATGTAATAAAAAACTTGTACTTTCCATTTCTAATAGCACTTAATTAGGTTATATCATGGGTCCCAAGTGGAAAGACTAGACTAAATGAGGGAAATTACATTTTTAATCTCAAATTTCAAGAGAAATCAAAGTATGAATGGAAATTTAGCACAATAGATTATCAATAGCTCAATGTTATATTTAGTGCTATAATTTGGTATGTTACAACTCTTCACTCCTTAAAGAGGATTTCATCCTCAAAATCGACAAGACCATGTCCTATTCAGATACCATTCTTCACCCCTTAAAAAGATTCAACTAGGAATCTAAATAGGCAGGCACTACAATGTAAAATTCCTTCACTAACTTAGGGTTTTCTCATATATCCTTCATTGTAACATAGCTCAAGAAATCATCAGTAAAATTCCATAAAATCATTTTCTTTGTACATAAAATATTATAATAAAAAATTTGATGGAAAATATTTTGATGCAAAACTAAAAATGGCCAAAATCAATGCGATGACTAAGTCACAATCATCTTTTCCAACATTCACCATAATAACTACTTGACTTAGTAGTGGAACGAGGATTTACATAGAACCTAAAGAGTCACTCAAGTAACTTCACTTTTAATAGGGAAGAAGCACATTGTTTTCTATCACAAGGGGATTCACATATTCAATCTTAGGGTTTCTAGTCCAACTATTAACCTTTCAACTACTAGTTTGTTCAATAGATGTAAACACATCTTCTATCCTAAATTGGGTTGATGACAATGTCTAAGACTTATGATTTTTCCCAAATAGTAAAAATCACCTTGTCCAGGTCGTATGCAAAGTGATGAAACTCCACCATCACTAAATCGATCAGGAGTAATTATGCTAGTACCTTCACTAAACCTCCTTTCTTAGACACCTCATCAAAATCCATTTACATGGTGACGTTATTAAATGCATATTAGACAACTAATTTTTTGCCTAAGTTTGTATTTCTATCTTAGGTAGGTATGGTTACAAAATCTAAGATGAGTAGTGACCTAGTTTCCTAAGTTCTAAGTACTAGATATCTAACCCTGATTCCATGAGACATGCATGAGTGTCCACTACCATGTTGTAAACACTCAATATTGATGATCAAATATTTATAAAAGGTATCAAAAGTATAAAAAATCTTTATTACAATCATGCTATTACATCAGAGTCATGAAATATTTAAACATAATATTACAAGATTTAGAATAAGAATTAACTCCGAACTACTCTTCAACAGAGGACAACTCATGTACATCTCTTCTATTTCTTCATTGTAAAACTTGTCCATGGGTTCCCAGAGGAACAAAACCAAAAATGGACCCCAAGAAGGGAAAATATAGGTCATTTAGGCTGGTACTAAATCCAATTATTGAGCTATTTCAAGAAGATAAGGATTTATGAGATCAAATCTAGGTAGGATTGTTTGCTTGACTATGGGAACAACAAAAAATAATCTAGTAACCATTCCAGTTTCAAAAAGATACAATAATTCAATGTGATAACTAGAAAACAATAAAGACAATCTCAAATTAATATCAAGATTTCAAATGAAATGATTTTTCTCAACACTAATATCAAGATATCAAAAATTCAAAATAAAAATATTTTGCATTGGAACAATCCATCAAATATTATGTCTTCTCCAGTGGCTAGGTGCCTAGTGTTCTCCACTCTATGTGAGAACGACCCTTTCACATGTGGGGGTAACCAGTATTAGGGGACCTCTAGTTGTCCATTATCCACTACGAAGGGTTGGGTGATGTGACCCGCTTAATCTAGTGAGCTAAAGGTAAAAGACAATATCTCAAATTTTTGTGCCAATATCAAAATCTAACAATGTTTCAATTTCTCAATGATCTTCGACATTCAAATTTGATCTTGGTGAACTTCAACAAGAGGGAAAGGATAATAAAACTAGTTTACCACTTTAGCCAAGTTATATAAATGAACTCAAGAGAGAAATAAATGTTCAGTAAAGAATCCCGAATTTAATGCCTGACTCAATTGAGAAATTCAATCGAGTTGCACAAAAGGATAAAAAATGCAATTTCCACAAGAATCTAGAAACAACGAATGTACTAGGGTTTTTTGATGTTTCTGTTGGAATTCACTTCCTAAGTTCTTATTCGGTGAATTTACCATGTTTACCCTTAGTGAGTATAATATTATTATCACATTTCGTTGTTACAATGTCTTGTCCTAAAATAAACAAATCCATTCCCATTGGTGTTGTAGTCTTATTTGTACATTTAGTTACATATAATGTACTATTCATTACCCATTCTTATGATTCATGTATTCACATCTTTTCTATCTATTATGTAATACACTAGTTATTTAAGACCATATGCATATACAACTTATGTACATGTTGTAATGTGAAACTATTTCCTCAGAATTAGTTTCTTTATCATTATAGATTGAAAAATAGTAACATAATTAGATTTGATATACCATGTTTTTTATTAAACTTAAGAGTTTTGATATTATTGTAAGATACATTTTGCATCACATAATTCCCTATAATCCCCTAATAATGGGTGCTAGTAACTTTATTTATTACGAAGACAACACAAATAAATTCATGTGTTGGTATATAGATCTCAAGTATGCATATGAACATAATCATAACTAGACCATGTATTTAGTTTGAACCATGGTTAGAACAATTCTTGATAATTTATTTGTAGTATTAAAATGTAACTTGTGTTATATATAATCTTTTGTCATTATTTGATTCATGACATTCAAGATTGTAATAAGAAAACGTCCTCATCTTGCATCCATTGTCTTACTTGTAGTATTATATGGATACATGTATAGACTAATAGGATACAAGTAAGTCAATACCATGTAATCATATGAACATATTTTGCAAGATAACACCTTAGTTAACAAATTCTAATCACCTTAATTTGCATTCATTGTTACAATTTGGTCCCATTAAGTAGTATTGTTAAGGTAATACTTATTGATCTCCTATACGGATCTCGTGCTAAGATTTAGCTATTGTGACCTTTGTTACTAAGGTGAATTAGATCTATATTCTTATTATCTTGGTTGATTTCACATTGTCATCAGTAGTTATGTAACGAAAGATTGGTATATGGAAAAGAATGCAAACTTTGGGTAATTGGAAGTGGATGGATCTATCATGATTGGTTTGTGAGTAGATATTGAATTCATCTCAAGGTAATTATCCTTATCTCTAGGTAGTACCTCACCACATCCAGGGGAAACAATCCCCATTTCTCCAAGATCCAGGCTCTAGATCAGAGGTGAAAAAGTGGGGTGATCTGCTAGTTTTGTGGTGAGGAAACAAAGGACAACTATAGGAGGATAGCTGTGATCTATGGCTGGTGGCTATAGATGTTCATCTTTTGGTAACAAATTAGATCTTTGAAATCTTCAGACCTGATCATAGTTCACTACTGAGAATGTGAGTCCTTCATTATGAAAATCAGTCTATGTGTAGAGGGTGGTTTTCCTTCCTTGTTGAACCATACTCTAGGTTATATTGTAGATCATGTGCCTTCAACACTATGATGATGGAGGTGGAACCTAATTCATTGTTGTACAAGAGAGAAGCATAGAGGGGTGCCACTGTATGAAGGTTGTTGGCCAATAGAGGGTCAAAGGTTGTGAGTATCATTTTGATTGCAGACACAATGAAAGTCATGACCTGTAGTGGTGATTTATAGTCTAAGGAGGAGATGAGGTCTTGGTTAGTGTTTTGGGTAACATCTGTCAATGTTGAGATTGAAATAGATGAGGATAGGAACAAATATAATGAGGGCAAAGAATGTTCACCATGGTGGGGACTGAAGCTGGTTGATGTTGTTGCATATGGATGGCACATCGATGACAGGTAGGACATGAGTCTAAAGATTGGTGATCATGTTGCAACTAATTGTTAGTGAGACAACATGATGTTACGAGTCTTGGCATAGGTG
Organism: Alisma plantago-aquatica; assembly: GCA_963693085.1. Lineage (NCBI taxonomy): Eukaryota > Viridiplantae > Streptophyta > Magnoliopsida > Alismatales > Alismataceae > Alisma > Alisma plantago-aquatica. The sequence continues at coordinate 627,148,630 of OY856414.1, read as the reverse complement.
TTGTTGTGTGGTACTCATCGCTAGGTATATGTGAAATACATAGGGTGAGGGGATGTCTCTAGCACTTGTATATTGTCTACTGAAGAGGTGCATGCTTTGATGGCCTCACCCGTTCTGAGGAGGTTTCAATTGACAACAAGGATTGACTATAACAACACTGCTATTTTAGATCCACAGAGTATGGTGACACTTAGCTATGGTTTTGGTCTTATTCATTCAGGTAGGGGCATGGACAAAAGCTTCAACAAGGTTAGGCATCGTCAGAAGTGACAGAGAGGGAACAACAATTTTTTGTTGTTCTTCTATAACAACAATCGCTAGTTTGAGGATCCCATGGTTAGCAAGGGTTAGGGATAATATCTCTTGGTTTGACCGTAACATTATTTTGGATCTTAATTTATTTTGATCCTTAATTCCTTTCAAGTATTTATAACTATTAAGTTATCTACCCCTTTGACTCAAGATTTTGATGTGCCTTCACTTTGCTTTAATCTAAATACTAAGCCTCATACTTATGAATAGGAGCCTTTACAAATCTACACCCTTAATACAATTTTGATTATCTAATAACAAAGTTGTATTTTCCATTGTCAATAGCCCTTAATTAGGTTCAACTATTAAAATCTTAGGTCCCAAGTGGGAAAACTAGAATAACAGGAGGAAAGTTGCATTTTGAATCTCAAATTTCAAGATAAATCAAACTATGAATGGAAATTTAGCACAATAGATTTTCAAAAGATCAATATTAAATTTAGTACCAACAATTGTATGTTACATATTATATTTCTCATATCGTATGTGGATTACATACTATTGATGGGGAATGACATTCATACTTTACAAGTGGTAAAGGCCTACCTAGGAAGTGAATTTTCTATGAAAGACTTATGTGAAGAATCCTATATATTAGGAATCAAGATCTATAGAGATAGATCTAGAAGGCTTATTGGCCTAAGACAGAGAACATTCATTGACAAAGTGTTGAAAAGGTTCATTTGGGAGAACTCAAAGAGAGGAAACTTACCTGTGTCTCATGGTGTTAGTATCTCTAGAGCTCAATGTCCCAATTCTTGTGAAGAATCAGAGCGCTTAAGCAAGATTCCATATGCGTCTACAATTGGGTCTCTCATGTATGAAATGTTAGGTACTCACCTTGATGTCTCATATGACTTGGGTATGAATAGTAGATATTGGTCAGATATCGGTGAATGTCATTGGGCTACAATTAAGAACATCCTTAAGTACTTGAGAAGACTTAAGGATCAATTCCTTGTCTACGGTGGTGAGGAAGAGTTGGCGGTAAAGGGTTACACTAATGCAAGCTTCCAGATTGACAAAGATGACTACATATCATAGTTTGGGTTTGTATTTTTCCTAAACAACATAGTTTTAAGTAGGAAGAGTTTCAAGGAATTGACAGTTTGTGATTTTACAACTGGGTTTGAGTATATTGTTGCACCTCATGCAAAAAAGGAGGCTGTTTGGATTACAAAGTTCATCTCTAAACTTGGGGTGGTTCCAACCATCAGTGGTGTAATTGTGATATATTGTGACAACAATGGAGCTGTTGCATGGACAAAGGAACCTAGATCGCATCAGCATTCCAAGTACATACAACGGTGGTTCCATCTCATACCATAGATTGTACAGTGAGGAGATATGAAGATTTGCAGAATACCAACTAAAAAAAATGTGGCTGACCCCTTAACAAAAACACTTTCACAACAAATCATGAAGGTCATGCTAGATCACTTGGAATTAAGTTCATGGGTCATTGTCTCTAAGTGCAAGTGGGAGTCTGTTGGTATGTATGACCACATATCCAATCCTGTGATGATTGTAATGGCATATCTCATAAACACTTTGATTAATAATAAAGGAAATCTTCCCATTTATTCTATTTTATTCAGTTATGAGATAATGATGTAACATAAGAAATATTTATAGAATGATATTACTTGATGTTGTATGTCTCAAGTTGAGGACCTGAACTATAAGATCTTATAGATGTTAAGAGTATATACATTCTTGTTATGTCCTTAGTTGTATGTTATTTTAGAAGGCTAAAAGAAAAAATAACACGTAAGACTAGAGTGTGTGTTTATTGATGATAAAAACTCATTAAGTCATGATATGTGATATCAAAAAAACACATATATACTTTTTAAGTGAACAATGTATCTAACAGACCCACTTTGAGAGTGATACATGGAAACTATGATTGGTAGTCATAATAATCTCTCATAGTAATGCAGTGATTGTGGTTCGTAGACCTTAAATCACCACACTCATCACATTGTTCGATGTACACTAACATCTTCCACCGTGACCTTGAATAAGGGTTGCTATAAAGGTAGTTCTCAGATGCACAATGACACATGGGGATGGATGTGAGTGATGTAGATGTAATTTGTCCCTCCTACGTGAATATGATATCCTAGCCTCTTGATAAGCGAGACTGAGAAATGCATGGTCATGCTCATGTGAGTCAATATGTGATATTAAGCTTACATAAATCTAAGACATTCTGCTCTACTTCTAGAAACATGAAATGAACATTAAATAGGTAGACGATTCCATGCCTCACTGTAATACTAGTCACATATTGTAGGTTGATGTTTCTCTCCAACTTTCTAGTTACTTGGTTAGCAATGAAATTTTGCCAGATACCACTAATTGCTTGTAATGTCATAAATTGTTTATGGACAATCACTGGAAATGTAACTTGGGATTTATAGGGTCACATACATAGGATACATTTAGAATAGGAGTTTATTCATAAATAGTTTTGAACTTGATTACTAAAATGTTAGATATTCAATTTAAACAACAATGGTTGGAAATTGACAGACAAGACTAAACTGACATTTTCAAGTGTTGAACCAATGAATTCAAGTGTCACGTCAATTTGAACCAGTATTGGCAGTCAGAACTCTATAATGACTAGTTCTGCAGGTCAACCAATTGGATAATATAAGTGAACCGACCGATTTAGGTTGTGAACAGATTGTTTGGTTGATCAATAGATTGAATCAAGGATCGATGTTGAAGTCATTTTGTGCATTAATTGAATATTAAATACCAATACAAATGTGAATATGAAACATAGTGAAATGACTGGTTCAAGGGTTGAATTGATCATCTCATGTGTGAACTGATCGGTTCATCTATCGATGTTTCATGGTTCATAGGTTCCAAAAAATTCATGAAATTTTGTCCCTTTGACTCCCGCTTAGACTAGAACTCCTGACCCTAACCCTCCTATAAATAGAGGGATATTTGATGCTTTATAGAGACACAACAATAAGTTCTGACAATTGTTGTCTTCTCATAGTTGTGGTTACGTGAGAACCCGAGAAAGTTTTACCCATCAAAGTGAGGTACAACAAGGGAGAGACAATTGGGAGAGAAATTTGATGCTATACATAGACTAGAAGGGAAAACTCCTTCTTGTCCATTCATCTAGAATGAAAAGAGTTATCGGTGATCCGTGTGGACTACTATAGAGGCGAGGAGGCCATTTCCACCCACTAGGAGGATAAAACCAACCACCATTTGTTGTGATCAACTAGGAGATTGTTGTCGACACCGTCTAGGTGCAAATTTAAGAAAGAAGCATGCTACAATATGGGATAGTCATTGGACTTGGTGCAGGACTAGGTATAAACCTTTCAACCCTCTTTCCCATTACATACTTGTTGACGCAATCTACTATCTAAGGGGAATATGGTAGTAAAATAATTGTTTCTAAACTGTCATAACTGATGTCGTATTTACCTACATATATTACCTTACAAGCTTTTTGGGTGGTCAGAAAGTCTTCTGAAAGTATGAATGAAGTCAACAAAGTTGAGGTAGCACAAGGTGATAACTAGAATTGGGGAACACAAAAATGGAGCAGATGGTGATCAAAGGTGGCTTGGAAATAGTTTTTGGGTTTTTTTGTGAAGATCATGAAAGGATTTATTTATACATATGAGTTATGGGATAACTGGGAGTCTTGACAGAAATGGGAAATAGGGTAAAAGGAGAAACCCTGAGTGTGGCTGGGAGTTTGGGGCAATGAAGTCACAACAAACCTAGGATCCCTAAGTTTTAGGAAAAGAGAAGAAACTAAAAATGAAGAGAAAGAGGGGAGAGGAGGAGCAAAGTGAGAGATCGGGAAGAGAGGCTACTAAACATAGGAGATAACCTTGGAGCACAAGATCTTCATTAAAGGGTTCGGACTGGCGGCATGTACATACAAGTCATGTGATAACACATACGAAAACTATGAGGAATAGATAGCATGACATCAAAATTTTGGGAATTGAGTTCTCTCGGTCATAAAAAAAAATCTGGGGAACTGAAACCAAAACTTAAGCCCTACATTATTTTTTTGAGGATTATCTTCTTAATTCAATTAGGATAATTATAAATATCCAATTAAGTTAAAAAATGGTACCTTAGTTAATTGGGACCGAAGGAACTTGATTTTGAGATTAGATTCACTTTTGAAACTTCCTATTATGAGTTATAATACATTTTGGTCTTAGTATCATTATATTTATATTTATTATAATATTACATCATTATCATCAATACTCATTAATTCGAGTCTTATTAATTATAATTTGTTATTGAAAGGGTTATCTTATAGCATTATCCAGAATTAGATTACTTTACTCAATTACTCGTTAAGCTTATTGATATTTATATTAGCTTACATAATTTCATATTAGTTATCTCCACTTACATTATGTGTCCAATTATTATATCATCACATATATTAGTCACATTAAACTCCTCCTAAATTATTCATTTACATAAACTCACATTGGAATACTTATTAAGCACATTTAAGTCATTATGTGTGCATTAATGAACAAATAAGCACTTGTGACTTATAAAAAAGGAGTACCTACATATTACACATCATTTAGTTTATTTGGTATAATTTTAAGTATATTAAGATATATTATGTTACTATGTTATCTAATCATATCGATGCATCATATGATGGTTTATAGATCCAAGGTATGATTATAGTTTCACAAAACATTAGTTGGGACTCATACCAGAGTTACTCATTATATATAAAATTGATGTATATGTGTGTATTAGACTTAATATCTATTCTTATTTGGCTAAACTTAATGATCCAAGCATACAAGTATGACATCCAAGGTATTATGGTATCTAGAGTCTAGATGTTAGGTTTCAATATGTTAAATAAATAGTATTATATATAATACCATTGATAAAAGGATTGTTCCCTATTTTGATATCCTGTAGGATATCAATAAGTGGTCTTTCAAACACTAAACAATTGTATGTTATTTAATTTGAATTATCAATATATGTACTTGACTATAGAAATATATTGAGATGCCATTACCGTTGGTATGTATGCCCAGAGAGACAATCATATGATGATTGTAATGACATAACTTGTAAACAATTTGATTAACAATAAAGGAAATCTTCCAATTGATTTTGTTTTATTCAGTTATGAGATAATTATTTAACATAATAAATTTCTAAAGAATGATGTTACTCAATGATATATGTTTTTGGGTTGAGATCCTAAACAATGAGATATTATGGATCATAAGCGTATATACATTATTGTTATGTCCCTATTCGGATGTTATCATGTAAGCAATCTAGACAATGATAACACATACGATTGGAGTGTGTGTTGGTTGATAACAGAATATCAATAGTCATGATATGCATTATCAAATCAAACACAAATTTACTTGTTTAGAGAATAGTGTATCAGATTGACCTACCTTTAGAGAAATACATGGAAACAATTTAATGGTAGCTAGAATCATCTCTCATAGTGATGGTGGTTATTGTGGTTCTTATACCTAAAATCGCTACACTCATCACATGTTGTTTAATGTACTTTCTCATCCTCAAACGTGATCTTGAAAAAGGGTTGCCATAAAGGTGATGCTCAAATACATTAGGACACATGGGAATGACTGTGAGGGATGTATATGGTATTTGTTCCTCCTATAGGAGTTTAATATCACTGTCACTCAATAAGAGATACTGAGAAAATCATGCCGATGCACATGTGAATCAATATATGATGTTGGGTTCGCATATATCTCAGATAGTCTGCTCTAACATGGATTGAATGTTGTAGAGTATGATGATTTCATGCCTCGAGTTCAATCTAGATATAAAAAACAAAGGAACTATACAATCAATGTAAAACCAATTACATATTGTAGGTTGAAGTTGCTATTCAAGTTTCCAAATTACTTGGGTAGAAATGTTGTCTTACTAGATACCAATCATTATTTGTGATGTCATAAAATTGTTGTGGACAATCATTGCCAATGTAAATTGGGACATATAGGGTCACACAATAGGAATGCACTTAGAATATGAGTTTATTCATGAATGATGTTTAAAATTGATTACTAAATTGTTAGGCATTCAATTTGAACAACATTGGCAATCTGCACTTTGCAATGGCCAAATCATTAGGTAAACTTATCAATTCAGATGTGTGAACTAATTGATTAGGTTATGAAAGTGTTTTCTGGTTGATCGATGAGATCGGATAAATTGATGTTGATGTCATGTTATGCATTAATCTAATATTAATTTCCAATACAATAGCAATTGGGAAACCTAGTGAAATGACCAGTTCAAGAGTTTAGTTGCTTGGCTTACATACCAACTGATGACCTAACTGTTGAACCGATCATTTCATCATTTGTAGGTTTGTAAAATTCATGAAATTTTTCCTCTTAAACTCCCAGCTTGACTGGAAACCCTGAGCCTGACCCTCCTATAAATAGAAGGGTACTTGGAGCTTTCCACACACAATAATAAGCTTTGACAATTGTTGTCTTCTCTGGTTGTGGTAACTAAGAGAACTCGAGCAAGTTCTACCCATCAAAGGGAGGAACAAAAAGGGAGAGACAATCGTGGGACACCAAGTTGATGCTACCACGTCAATTAGAAGGGACAACTCCTTCCAGTCCATTCATCTAGAATGATAGGATTTCCTGGTGGTTCGCGTGGACTACTATAGAGACAAAGAGGCACTTGCCCCACTATGAGGACTCTATCAACCGATGTCTATGGTACCAGACCAGCATGTCGACAATGAAATATATATAGGTGTGACTTGAAGAAAGGAGCATGCTACTATAATGCAATTGTTGTTGGACTTGCTCCAATACTAGGTATAACCATGCAACCCTCTTTCCCATCTCATATTTGTTGATGTGATCTACTATTTATGGGGAATATGGTGAGTAAATTTTTGTTTCCACTGCCATATCTTATACCATATATTCGTGCAATGGTATCAGAACCTTGTCAATTTACTATGCTTTATGATTTAATTAGTATGATTGAATTTTGGCCTTATCATTTATTTATTGCAAAACGATGTGAACACATAAAATGATTAATTTGCATATTCGAATAAATCCCACATACGGTCCCAATATATATATATATATATATATACATATATATAGATATATAGACATATATATAAATATATATATGTAGATATATATAAATATATATATATATAAATATACATATAAATAAATAAATAAATAATATATATATATAATAGATCCACATGTAACTTAAGTTAGTTACCCATGCCTGTAGTGAATGCATGGCCAATATATATATATATATATATATATATATATATATATATATATATATATATATATATATATATATATATATATACATACATATATACATATATACATATATATGTATATACATATATATATATATATATATAAATATACATATAAATAAATAAATAAATAATATATATATATATATAAT